>LR753177.1:0-12118 GCA_902729485.2 Mus minutoides | reverse complement strand
GTTGGCCATCAGTGGGAAGAGAGGCCCCTTGGTTATGCAGACTTTATATGCCCCAATACAGGGGAACGCCGGGGCCAGGGGGTGGGAACGGGTGGGTAGGGTAGCAGGGCCGGGAGGGGGGAGGATATAGGGAACTTTCTGGATAATACTTGAAATGTAAATGAAGAAAATATCTAATAAAAGTTGAAAAAAAAAAAGAATTGTTTCTAGTACTCTCTATTAGGTTAATTTAGTAGGCATGAATTTTTTTAGCCTGTTTATGTCAGGAAAATTTTTTCTTTCTCCTTCAACTATGGCAAACTAAATAGTTTTGCTGAGTGCAGTATTCTGAGTTGGTGTCTATGAAAGTTTAGAGCTTGAAGTACATTGCTGCAGGATATTCAGTTTCTTACCGTTTCTATTGAAAAATAAGTTGTTCGGTCAGTTCAGTGTAATTCTGAGTTTGTATGGGTATGTCTTGCCTTAGTTTGGGGAAGTTTTCTTCTGTTATCCTGTTGAAGATATGGTCTCTGCCATTCAACTGGGATTCTTTTCCTTCTTTTATGCCTATAACTCACACATTTGGTATTTACATAGTGTCCCACAGTTCCTGCCTGTTTCTGTCCTATTTTATTAACTTTTCCATAGTCTTTGCTTGTGTGGTCCAATTCTTTGAATTTATTTTCAATTTCTCATAGTCTATATTCTACTTGATCTGTTCTACTTGTAGAATTTGCCCTAACAAGTTTTCTGATTGGGTTTTTGAGTTTTTAAATTCCATTTTTATTTCTGTGGGAGTTTTGACCAATACTTTTATCTCTTTACTTAGTTCACTTTTCAAATCCTGAATTGTCTTCAATGTTTGATTAAACTATGTGTGTTTTCTTGGCCATTACCCAGGCATCTTTTGCTATTCTCTTTAAATGCAGTGAGCAGTTTGATCCTGTCTTCTTTAAATTTGAATGCTATGATGACATTAATGATCATTACTTTAAATTTTTATATACTGAGTTTCATCTAGCTAATTTCCATTGGAGATTATTTCTATAGGACTGCTATTTTTTTTTAGGGTGGTATACTGTCTTAGCTTTTCATATTGTTTATGTTTGGTGATGAGATCTAAGGATGTGGCCTCTTTTCACTGTTTCAGTGTCTAATGTGAAATTCTATACTTCTGTTAAGTAGAAAATTTCTTTTGTTGATATTTCTTATGATTATTTGATTTCAAATTGGGTATGAGGAGTTGATAGGTCAATCCTTAAGATTTTCAGTGCTGATTTGGTTTGGAGAATGGGAATGGTCACAAAGGGGAAGATGGCTGCATGCTTGGTCTGATGTGCAAACTGTGTTACCCAAGCTGTGCCTGTGAGTTGAAGCATAGTGTGGATGGGCTGAGGTCTTGGGCACTGACCAAGCTATGCTAGATGTGGGTTTTGTTTTTAAGTCTAGGATTAACTATTAGGAATGATGTAGGGGACTCACTCAGCTGGCTGGATTGGAACACAAATGTGTAATCTGAGCAAGACCTGAAGTTAGGGCAAGCTAGGGGTATACATTATCAGACCCATGCATTAAATGTATGATATTGACTAAGGCTGGAGATTGGTTATAGCACAGATGGTCTAGTATAATAATCTTTCTTCTTCTTCTTCTTCTTCTTCTTCTTCTTCTTCTTCTTCTTCTTCTTCTTCTTCTTCTTCTTCTTCTTCTTCTTCTTCTTCTTCTTCGTTGTCGTCGTCGTCGTCTCAGAAACACATCCTAGGGCAAGATTTTAGTGTTAGTGGTTCCTTCAGAAGGTAGAGGAGGAGGGAGAGTAACATGATATCTAGACTAGACAGGAGGCAGCTTGTGGTGGGTAACAGAAGGTTACTGCCACGTGGATACCCTAAGAAATGGTACCAGATTATCTTGCAGCTATCCCTCCTGAGCAATAAGGCAGCTATGGTTTTGAATCCCAAATTTATTAGTCTTCTATGAAAGATTTAGGAAAGATATTATGACTTTTTGCAGCTCCAGAGGATGTAGAAAAACAGACATGGAAAATTAGAAACACCAATGAACTGAAAAGGCTGAAGTGATAGGAAGACTACTCTTCATTCATAAAATAGTATAAAGAACAGAAATATCTCAGGTCATGATAAAAGTTTGCCCTCTAGAGAGGAAGGAATACTTTAATGTTTTTATTTTTCATTTTATATTAAATGAACTGAGATTCGTGTATGTATCATAACAAGCTATTTCTGTCACATGGCTTATATATTCAGATATTCTGACAAAAGAAGATTGATTTACTAGCTCTAAAAATAGATGTTTCTTATATGCAGGATTTGATTTGGTTCTTAGGTCAGACTAAACACTGAAGCCTTTCACTTACAATATTAGCACTGTCAGTGGGATATATTTTGACATCATGGAGTTGGCCTAACTACAGTAGCATTCTACCTTCCAAGACAATTAGCCCCGAAATATATTTTATCTTCATTCTAGATGAGTGTTTAATTTGTTCACATTTACCTTGTATAATAGAACAATAAGTCAATTATTAGATCCAAGAGTCATTGTTAAAATCAGCAGGCTGCCTACCATTTAACTTCTATACAGACTGTGTAACATTGCACGGGACTAAACTTGGTTAGCACAGTGGCAAAGGGTGGCTGCTATGAATGGAACAAGCACCATGTCCACTCACTGAGAACACACAGTTTTGCCACTAATATACTAACATTTTGTCACTACTTTTCTGTTAATTTCTCAAGAATACAAATAAACTCCCTGAGCTCTATGAAAAGGCTCTAGAATCAACTTTGCTTTGTATTTGTGGTAGTGGGAAAAGAGAAAGTAAAAGCAGAAGAGATGAAAAGAATGAATTAGCAATTTATGTGTAGGGAGTTGAATGGTGCCCCCACCTTCACAACAACGAAAATGCTATTTATATGCCCTAATTACTAAAACCTGGTATGGTGACCATGTTTGGGGAAAGGGTTGTTGTGAGTATAATTGAATTTAGCAAGATAAGATTATTCTATATTTATCATGTGCCTAAAATTAGAGGCAGGTTTGTAATTAAGGGGCATAAATAAAATCAAGAGGTTGTTTGAAACATAGGGTCAAAAAGGAGACCCTGTTAAGACAGAAACAAATCCGAGCCATGCTTCCCTGAGCCAAGGAATGCCCAGGCTGCCTGGAAACTAGGAGAGCCTCTGTTGCTCTCTAAGGGACAGAGCCCTGCTGATTCTCTGCCTTTGAACCTCTGGCCCCTAGAATGGTCCAGACTACATTTATATAGTTTTAAGCTACTCACCTAACAATCATTTGTTACAGGAAGCACTGAGAATCAATATAGAAGGTATTTTTATTGTGGGAGCAACGGCAATGGAGGTAATGGCTTTATTGCTTGTAGTTGTGCAACTTAGCAAATGCCCCGTCTGTGGTTAGCACAGCCAAATGGTAAGCAGAATGACCTCCTAGCTGTTGAGGAAAGTGTCCGAGGATGGTGGTTAGGGCTTCAAGACCTTGGGCACAGAGCTACACAGAGGCCCACTGTTGTTAAGGAGAGGTGGGGCAGCCGTCTCAAGCCTCTGTGGAAGTTCTTTCTCCACACCATGTTTCTTCCTCTAAATCTGCCTTTATGAAAGCTGCGTTTCAGGATCAAACCCAGCAATGAATAATGTTAATATTTAGGGTGATGTGTGTGTGTGTGTGTGTGTGTGTACTTGCTATACATTCACTAATCTATTTAAATAGTAAACCATCATTTAGAACACCTTAGAGGAATAGTTATTATATTCTAAAGGACAGTGGTAGTATAATGACATTAAGATGCAACATTCAGGTCAAGAATAGCTTTGACACTTTGCATATAACAATCGTGTTATAACTAACTTCCTTCTGTGTGAAGTTTATAGATAAGAGTTGTGCAATATTAAGAACCATTTTTATTGCTATTATGCAGGTGCCTGTACCACAGGATTGGGATTGTTTATTTCCATTTGATAGTTGAGCAAATTGATTTTTCATCAGTCAGATCTCCTGTTAATATTTTTTCCCTAATGCCCTTTCTCTGTGTTAAGAGACTGAATGGTAACTGTTGCTTAAACATATATCACTGACTGTGTTACTGCAATCATGTCTAAATATACAGCATAAATTACTGACATGAGCTTGAAGTTTCAGATCTTATGGACTTGTGGTAATTAAAAATGTATAGTAGTGATTCTTGATGTGTGCTGTGGTGGTAGTACCTTGCTGATTTTTTAACCTTCTGTGAAGGGCCAGTGTATTAATATTTAATAATATTGAACTAAATCTGTATGTGGCAACGGTTCGGAATCAAACTCCTGTACAAGACTCAGCAGATCGACCCACACTTGGAATACAGTCACTCTTGTTAGGTACCACATAACCAAAGTGAACTTTAACACAGGCCAGTTTTGCAAAAACAATGGGATATTCAGAGCAACTGTTCACAGGTGACCTTCTATCTGATCAGGCATGATAAGGAAGTCCTTCTCAAACCTTCTGAGCAAAGGAACTATGAAATGATCTATCTAATTTTCATCCTTTATTTCTACTTTCTTCAAAACATTTCTGCCTGTTAAGATGAGAATCAATACAATTAAGAATCAGCACAATTCCGCCCTTAGAACTCAGTTTATTAAATTGTTTTTTGATAGTTTATTTTTCTTTTTTTTTATTAGATATTTTCTTTATTTACATTTCAAATGCTATCCCTAAAGTTCCCTATACTCCCCACCCCCGGCCTGCTCTCCTACCTGCCCACTCCCATTTCTTGGCCCTGGCATTCCCCTGTACTGGGGCATATAAAGTTTGTAAGACCAAGGGGCCTCTCTTCCCAATGATGGCCGACTAGACCATCTTCTGCTACATATGCATCTAGAGACCAGAGCTCTTGGGGTACTGGTTAGTTCATATTGTTGTTCCACCTAAAGGGTTGTAGACCCCTTCAGTTCCTTGGGTAATTTCTCTAGCTCCTCCATTGGGGGCCCTGTGTTCCATAAGCAGCCAGCAAAACCAGACACTATTGCATATGCTAGCAAGATTTTGCTGAAAGGACCCTGATATAACCATCTTGATAGTTTTAACAATCACTTAGCCATATCACTTGTGATCCTGTGTTTTTTTAGAGCATTTTCTGATTACTAATATTATCACAAAATGCATGATTGCTCACTTGGAAGAGTGGGCATTGAATCTTCTGAACTTGGAAATAAAGAGAATGGAAATGTGAGAAAAATGACAAAGATTCATCGCCGAGTGCTGAGCATGCTGTGTTCTCCTGAACATGCTATGGTGTGAAGATGTCCTCAGTATCTTCCTCAGGCACACGTGGCTTATGCTTCTTTTTGTTTGTTTGTTTGTTTTTGTTTGTTTGTTTGTTTTTGGTTTTTCGAGACAGGGTTTCTCTGTATAGCCCTGGCTGTCCTGGAACTCACTTTGTAGACCAGGCTGGCCTTGAACTCAGAAATCCGCCTGCCTCTGCCTCCCAAGTGCTGAGATTAAAGCCGTGAGCCACCACGCCCAGCCGTATTATTCTTCTTATATTCAGCTGGGTACCACCTCCTTAATGAAAATGGTCACTTTCTTTGCAGATGTCCTCACTGGGAGCACTGGTCAACTCACATTTTGTTTTAGGTACTGTCCAAACTTTCAGTTGATCCTTCCTGTGTGTGGAGAAAGCTTAACTTTGACACACTGAAAGTTGAGCTAGTGGCAGCCACATTTCTCATGTTGCCCCGTTGAGCCGGCTTGGAGCTCTCTTTTGTTCAGTTCTCTTTTGCACGGAGATAGTGTTGTTAGAACATGTGCCATTTACTTGTGAACAAATGCTAGGTGAAAAGCTTGGAAGATATAACCTCTTCCCCTCGGTAGAGAAAAAGAAATATCCCAAATTATCAACATGCTATTGTGGTTTTTGATGATGGCTTGGAGATCCAGCTTTAAAACCCTCTCAAATTCCACAGTGTATTCGTAATGTTACAGTGTAATTCACCGTAACATTAGAGCACCACTTTGGTCTGAAGAGTGACCCCAGCCTCTTGAAATGACTGAGCAACATGGGATCTAGCTGCAGAGACCATGTGAAGGACAGGGACAGCCCTCCAGAACTTGTGTATTAGAATTGTTATTTGGGTTAAGTTTCATTACAAATACAGAAATCTTTATGAAAGGTAGGGTTTTAGATATTCAAACAAATACGTAATATCTTCTCATTTTCATTAATTTTTTGATGCAATATATTTTAATTCATTCTCTTTTCTAACAATTAATTTAAAAGTAGACTTATATATGGAAAGTAATTTTCTCTACTTAGTACTTGATAGTTTTGTTTAGTTGGGAACTCAATGAGTATCTTTGTTGAACAAGAAATAAGGCCAGTCTGGGCTTCATGAAGCCGTATGTATGTATGTATGTATGTATGTATGTATGTATGTATGTAAGTATATATAATTGGACATGGACTACCTACCATTCCTAACTAAAAAAAAAAAAAAAGACACATTAAATTGACAATTACTTACAAAGAAATACTTTTTATCCCATGAAATCTCATTAGGTATATAAGTCACACTTAGGTTGGGCTCCATGCCCAGCAGCAGATGGCCAACTAAATGGTATTTTTGTAGATTTTTGTATTGCTTTCTTTCCTTTTATTTGCTTTTTCTCTCATCTTACTGGTCTTTTTGTTGTATATTATAGTTTCTGAATTTTTGTGTCTATGGGTTTAGTTTTTGGTTTCTTGTGTATGCATGCATTTCTTGTGACTTTTCTTTTTAAAAGAATTCTGGTTTGTGTGTGTGTTTGCTTGTTTGTGTTCTAAAGAGAAAGAACAAAATGATGTGAAGGTAGGTGGTTGGAAAAGTGGAGATTTTAATCTGGGAGAAATTAGAGGACAGGAAACCATGTTCAGAATATAGCTTATATTAGTTTTTCTCAAAACACACGCACGTGTGTGTGCGGGCGCGCGCGCGCGCACACACACACACACACACACACACACACACACACATTAATAAGTAGATGTGTGGCTAGGTATCTGAGGCCAGACTGGCCACATGATGAGTACTGGGCTAGTCAGGGCTTTATAGCAAGCATGATCCTGTTTCAAATAAAACCTTAAAGATCACCCAAGTAAGGTAGCAGAGTCCTTCCCTCTGTGTGATCCAGAAAAGGAGAAAGACTGAGAATGAGAAAAGCAGACTCATTCTGAAGAGATGAGCAATAACTTTGCAAACATACCAAGGAATTCACCCAGGAAAGTGAAAGGAATAAGGATGTGGGGTAGAGAAGGAAGCCACACAGTTGCTTCACTGGAGGGAAAAAAGGGAGGTCTGACAAAAGGCCAGCAGTTTACCCACAAACCCACAGACCTCAGCACCTTCAAATCCAGCTGTGGGCCTTGGTAAGACAATATTTCTCTGGTCAGCATTAGACAGAAAGTCCACGCTGTCACTATAGGACTTACAGGGCAGCAGCAGCACCAAGATAGAGATAGAATATACCATAAGCTAAGCTGCCCTGCTGGAGTGATGTTCATGGATCATCTGCAGATTGGTAGCCTCAGGTAGGCCTTCCACAGCCCTGGAGTGAGGGAAGGCTCAGTGAGGTAGCAGAGGGGTGTTCTGGGGCTGACCGCTGACTGATGAGCTGAAGAGTGCTAGGCTGAGGAGGCTAGGGGGCAAGGGAATCATTAAGGAGTGAGGGAGTGAGGGAGGGAGGGAGGGAAGGAGGGAGAGACAGAGAGAGACAAAGAGAGAGTGAGACAGAGAGACAGAGAGACAGAGAGACAGAGAGAGAGACACACACAGAGAGAGAGAGAGAGAGAGAGAGAGAGGAGAGGCAGGGGCAAGGGAGATGGAGACAGAGAGAGAGACAGAGACAGAGACAGAGAGACAGAAACAGAGAGAAAGAGAGACAGAGACAGAGAGACCGAGAGACAGAGAGAGACCCATCTGGTGGTCTGGAACAGATCAGATCCACCAACAGTAAACATGGAACTTGATAGCTCTGAGCCTGAGACTAGTGGGTAAATCAAATGTGGGCACCGTGTCTGTGCTCATTGCTGTAGGTCCTGAGAACTCCTGAGTCCCAGGGGTGCACATGATACTCTCAGCTTCATCAAGTGAATCACACTCGGGAGGTCGTGAAAGTATGAAGGAGATTCTGATTTCTCCCCATAGCCATCTTAGCACTGCGGTTGCTTTTCTAATCCCAACGCTGCTGGCAGATATTCCTAATTGAAGCAGCCATTCTAGTGGGTGTAGTGTGGGGTGTCTCAGGAGGTTGAGAGAGCCTGCCAAGCCCACAGAAAGCCTCCTGCTATGCAAAGAAGGGAAGCTACTAATGTTGAAGACTGCCCTACCAGACACCACACACTTGCGCAATACAGGCTCTTCAAAGGCTTCACCTATAGGAAAGAGTCAACAAGTCACTGCACAGTCCCCAAATTCCGTGCATGTACCAGGCAGAGTGCAATGTTTGAGGTCCCAGGGAGAAGCTATGATGCCTCATAGTTTTTATCTTTTCCTCCTGATGCCCTGTCCATGCATGCTTAGTAGGATTTTAGCTCTATGTTTACTCTATTTTCAGCTTTTCACATGCTATTTGTTATGACCCTCACATACCGTCTAGTTTTGTTCACACATTCCTTCTATTTTTGGCACCATTTCACTCTTTTATCTAGTTGGATTTCCTCTTTTGTTGCCCTTTCTGTTTCTGTCACTCTTTACACACACTAGTGTTTTTTCTTTATCCCTGTTGGGATTTTTTTCTTTAATTTTTAAAAATATAGTTTTCTAAACCTCTGTGTTACATTTATCTAGTTTTAGTCTCGTGCTTGTTCTTTATTCAGACATCCACCCCCTTTTCTACTCTGTCAATCTTTCCTCTTCCTCTCCCCAGCATTCCTCTCCTCTTACTTCTTTTCCTTTTATTTAACTTTGTGCCTTTTCTATTTTCCCCTTCCCTGACTCCCTCCTTTAGCTCACTTGTATACTATTTCCAATATCTTAAACTTAAAACCTCAGCAGGTTTAGTTTTCATAGCACATGCTGAACTAGTTTTTATTTCCAGTCTCTACAGTCTTGTAGAGTGTAAGGTTGTTTATGCTACAGCATTTTGTTTTCTCCTTGCTAAGAGGTACTGTGTGTTGAACTTCCAGAGTAGGCTATTCAGTAAGTCTTCCCAGGCCCAAATCCACAAGAGGCATCCAAATCAACAGATACACAAACCATCATAGAAAAGCAAGAATGTGATAAAGACGGGTAACATCACTCCTGTAAAAGTTCATCACTCAGCTATTGACTTAAGAAGGTACTGAAATGCCAGGCGTGGTGGCACACACCTTTAATCCCAGCACTTGGGAGGCAGAGGCAGGCGGATTTCTGAGTTCGAGGCCAGCCTGGTCTACAATGTGAGTTCCAGGACAGCCAGAGCTATACAGAGAAACCCTGTCTTGAAAAACCAAACAAAAACCAAACCAAACCAAAATCAAACCAAACAAACAAAAAAACAAGCAAAAAAGAAGGTACTGAAATAGGTGAATTCCAAATGAAGATTTCATTCCTAGTAGAAATTATCAGTGACAGGAAGGATTTACAAATAAGCCCCTGAGCTCAATCTGATCAGAAAGATGGAGAAGGAAGCCTCCTGGGAGTGGCTGAGTGCTTCTTACTTAGTATGTAAGTGAAGTAAATTACCCTCTCTAAGGGAACTGCTGTGCTGCTTTGCAGAGTTGAACAAACCCCCAAGATCCTTCAGAATGGAGGGTGAGGTCATTGTTCTCTTGCTTCCATTAGGCATCCATAGAAGGGTTGCCTTCTTATCCTAGAATTCCTGCCAAGGACTTGTGCATTGCTTTCAATGGATTCCTTGGCTGTGAAGCTGCAGATTAATAAGCATTCATGAAGCCAGGCTGTGGTGCCACATGCCTTTAATCCTAGTACCTGGGAGAGAGAGGCAGGCAGATCTCTAAGTTCTAGGCCATTCTAAGTTTCAGGACAGTGAAGGTGACACAGAGAAACCCTGTTTCAACAAACCTAAAACAAAACCAACCAACCAACCAACCAACCAACCAACCAACCAACCAACCAACAACAAAAACAAAAAACAAAGCAAAACAAACAAACAAACATAAAACTAAACAAAATAAACCCCTAAACATCCATGTGTAGTGAATAATAGTGCCTTTAATGGTGAAATATCAGCAGTGGGAAGGCAGAGTTGATTATCCATCAGGTACTTCTCTAGGATACTCCAAAGCTGCTGTGCTTTTACCCAAACCCTTGTACTGGGTAGCCAAGACCCAGTAGATAAATGTTTGTATTGGCAAGATTATATACAACAAACAACCTTTATTGTAGTATAACTCAACAGGATATTCTGGAGTGGAATTAATGGAAGTTCACTACTTTTTCAGTTGTATCTTTATATGTTAAACATATTGATATCTTCTTTGCTTATGGTGTTTATCAACGCCTTTGGCTCGGTGGAAGAAGGCTTTCTAATTATTGAAGGGAAACATGTCAGGCTTGACAAAATAAAAGCCAGGGAACGACAACAATTAGAAGTAAAATCTTTTGGACAGTTGTCATGGGGGTGAAATCCTTTAATATTTCCCAGTGGAGTTACAAAGAACTCCCTCCACTCAATGACACCCATCAACATGTGCGTGTGCACCAAGTCCTTCTGCCATTGCTGTTCTATACAAAGCAGTCAACCAGCAGTACAGTCTGGTACTACTGTTATTGCATAAAACATGCTCACCATTCACATCACTGGTGTCTGACCAACCAGTGTTTCTAATCTTTTGTGTCTCAAGTGGAAGGTTTCAGTTGATAAGGAAGAAAATGTATCCTATGAACAGAAAGAAACTGGGCAGAATGTCATACTAGAGGAAGAGGAGAGAGTGTTGAGTGAGGATTGGGCATCTAGAGTGATCACTTGTGGTATTTTCCTCCTAGAGAAAGCTCATATTTACAGATGAGTACTCAAAGGGTTAAACCCATGCGCCTTTAACAACAAAGTAACAATTTGGACATTGCACAAAATGTAAATTAACGGAACTGAAACACCACTGTCAACCTTGATGTGTGTGCACACGTATGTGCAATGCATGCCCATGAATGATTTGTCTCATCACCTGTGCTGTTCCGCTTTTGACTGAAGGCTGATATAGTTGGAGAACAGCTATATTTTGTAAAAATCTCATTGGGAACATTCGAATTGGCAAATGACTCAGTGCCCATCTGCAATAAATCAAGATGTACATCTGACTAGGTTGGTGTTTAGTGCCAGCGCCTGCCTCAACATGTTCAGTTTCTGAGTGTATTCTGTCAAAATTGCCAGTCAGATAGCAATTAATTTCATAGTTTGTACACCTTTCTTGTGGAAAGTGTTTATTGCATACTGTAGGTCTAGTTGTTAAGGGTCCTGGTGTCCACAAGGCCATGATTTTCACTTTTAGTTCCCTTGAAACCCCAAGCCTTCTCCTTCGACCATGTTCTCTGCTTTATGTAGTTTCATTCATTTGTAGATGAATTATCAGGACACTGATGCACCAGTACATGCTGTCCTGTGAGAGGAAGCCTCTGTGACCACTGTGTCCATGGTCTTGCATGGTGACTGGATATGACAATCTAGTTTGGACTCTTCACAAACAAAATCCTGATATAACGATGGAGATGAGGGTTTATTTGATCACTAATTTCAATAAAATGGAAAGGGAAAAGTTCATTGAGGCATGCCTTCCTCCTATCAAAAAATTATATAAAATTTTTTATTTATTTGGGGAGACATGTGTATGCCAAAGTATGTGTATATATATACACATACACACACACACACACACACACACACACATATATATATATATATATATATATATATATATATATATATATATATATATATATATATATATGTGGGGCAGCAAACACATTGCACCTTTATGCAACGAAACCATCTTTCAGTGCTTAGTGCCTGCCTCTGGACAGTGAAAAACAAAACAAAACAAAGCCAAGCCAAACCAAACCTCTTACCTTTCTTTCCATCCTTCCTTGAAAGTGTGCTGAACAGTAGAGACGCATGAGTGTGTGGGCGTGTGGCATGGTGTTGCTTTAAG
>LR753179.1:15436-26425 GCA_902729485.2 Mus minutoides | reverse complement strand
ATTTATTTATTTATTTATTTATTTATTTTTTATTTATTTATTTATAGCGTTCTGCAAACATACCAGAAGAGGGCATTGATGTGTTTATAAAAAGATAAGGAGAGGAGGGATAAGCTTTGGTGAGGTGTGGTGAGGTGTGGGGGAAGAGGGTGACTCAGTGGGCCCATGCTGAGAGACCCACAGTATAGTATAGAATAGAGTTTATTCAGGGCATGGGGAGGGGAGTTAAGAGGGTAGCAGAGGCAGAGAAAGAGAGAGAGAGAGAGAGAGAGAGAGAGAGAGAGAGAGAGAGAGAGAGTAGAGAGAAAGTAGAGAAGTAGAGGCCAGCCATGAACACGTGGAGAGAGATGGGGGAAGGGAATGGGGGGAGGAAGGTGAGGGGACAGAGTGGGAGCAGGAAGGCAAGAGTGAGACTGAGAAGAGAGAGGGGGGAGGGAGGGAGGGAGAGAGAGAGAGAGAGAGAGAGAGAGAGAAGAGGAGCCTAGACAAAATGCTAATAGGCACCAGATCCTATTACTGGTCGTGAGCCACCAGCGTTTGGTTGCTGGGAATTGAACTCAAGGCCTCTAAAAGAGCACTCAGTGCTCTTAACCACTGAGCAATTTCTCCAGCGTCCATGGGGCAACTTTTAAAAATGATTTATTCTCCACGATTCAGTCTCCCAGTAACCCAGGGAGACCAGTACTTTTTTGTTTGCTAAAAGTACTATAAGGAAGGCCATTTTCAGCATTATCAAATGGTGTTAAGTGGCCAGGATGACTCCTTAGAATCTCAACCACCATTGTTGGCTCTGCGCATGCCCATAACCTCACTCTGCTCTCCTCTCCTCGGATGCCCTCTCGCACCACCAAAACTCTTCCCAAGCCAGCAGCATTTCCTTCCCTCCTTCCCCCTCCCTCCCCGCCGTGCCTGTCTCTTCCTTTACTGTTGTCCTTCTCTCTCTTGTTCTCCTCCACGTTCTCTTCCACTTTGTTGTACCAATGGACTCCAACGTCCCGTCTCACTCTTCTCCTGAAGTCAGCCTGTAGCTTCTGTGCACAAAAACAAGTGTAATGCTTCCTCCATCCCACCAACCTCGTGGACTCTCTTTTACCCTGTGACAGGCCCTGAGCCATGGAAGGTTTTCATGGTTCAAAATGGAGCCATGCGTGGATGAGTTCCAGCTCTGGGTTCCCACCAAGTTCTTCCAGGGCTCAAGTCACCAGAGTCCCAGGAAGCAGCTCTGCAAAGCCATGTCTCTCTGTTCGTCTGAGCCTCGTTGTTTATCATCCCCCTTAGCAGCACAAGGGGGTACGTCTGGGGCAGGAAATACTCGCACATCTAAGGATCTGAGCATTCCGAAATTTTTCCAAGCGTGCTTTCACTAAAAACAATCATGACAACAATAAATCTCCACCAAAACACGTTTCCCATTTATTACATGTGCTGCCCTGAGCTCCCCGGCCCCCCTAGAGTCAATGGGAAGTGTTAAAGAATCTGCCTGTCCACCACAGATGATGGATTTGCCTTGGTACTTTTACAAAACCACCACAGGGACAAAATAGCCATAGAGAGTTCCTGTGCTGGGCCCCGGGTGGCAGGATTGTGAGTGGCAACAGGACCTCGAGTCTCCAGCAAAGTGAAGGAAACAGGCTATGGAAAGTTTGCAAGCAGCTGTGCCCCAAAGAGGCCTGGGTTAGGCCTGGGTTAGGCCTGGGTTAGGCCTGGGTTAGGCCTGGGTTAGGCCTGGGTTAGGCCTGGGTTAGGCCTGGGTTAGGCCTGGTGTAGTCATTGAGTGAGGAGTTGAGATGGGAGCCAGAGTTTCAGAATGCAGAGTTCATTCTGAACACCTGCTCTGGAATATGCAAATCTCCTTTTCTGAGGCCACGATAGAAGGAGGTATAAATGTTCTAGAAGAAATAAACTTAGCAATAGAGATCCTGTCTGAGACACTGGATCACATCCTTAAAATTTAGGAGAAAAAAATCATCTTTTACAAATATATTTTTTGAGAATTTCAGATAGAGATAGAGATAGAGATAGAGATAGAGACAGACATCCATCCATTCATCCATTCGAAGGAACCTAAGGTATCCTTTGCACAGAGGGGGCACTCATCAATGCCACTCCCAGATAATGATATGAAGGCAAGAGCAAAACACCATGACACACTAGCTGGCATTTTAAGAAAAGTCTTTCTATAGTGGGAGAGCAGGAGGAGCTAGGATGGGTAAAAGCAAATCCAAGATTGTGCCACTATTACATTAGGAAGGGGCCTGGCACCAAAAAGTGATGGATGTAAGTGACAATGACCCAGGTGGTCCTTGCTAAATTAATTAGATAAGGAAAGCAGCCTGTTGGGAAACCAGCCAGGAGGCTGAGCAGTCCCCCCATGGACCCTGGACATGAGTAAGAGTAGGAGAATGCTTGGGCATGCTCGCTCAAGGCCATTTGAGAAACAGAAGAAAAGAGGGCCAGGTACTCATGAACGTAACACGGAGAGGTGTGCAATGGACAGAAGACAAGAATGTGCAGACCTGTGAGGCCGTGTGTGCAGAAAGCTGTCGAGAGAGACCTGTGTTGGAAAGGATTTTAGAGATTTGCAGATCACCCGTAACTATGGTCTTTTTTGGGTCCCATGTCCAAACACACGACAAAGGCAAGTTAAGAAAGAAAGGATCAAGACCTATGGGAGAGCAAGCCAGCATCAGGCAGCATTCTAGCAAGCAGCACTAACTGTACTCTGTGGCTTTTAGAAATAGAAAGGTAGACAGAGAGAGGAGAGGGGTGGAGGATGTGTTGGACGTTCTCTGGGAGGAGGAAGGAGGGGCAGATAGGATCAAGATATACTGTATACATATATGAAACTATGAAAGTAAATAAAAGATATCTTTAGGAAGAAAGAGGGAGGTTCTTGGTTTATTTGTTCAAGGTGGGTAGTCTGAGGGAATAGATTGGTGGTGGACTGAGAGGAGGGGCTAGGTTCTCTCTGGCTCACGTGTAGGGTTGATGTAAGTTCAGGTTCAGTTTTAGACTCAACATTGAAAGTCAAGAGTGTTCTTTTTTTTTTTAAATCTGACATTTGTTTGAACATTCAAAGGTGAAATATGATCAAATTAAGGTTAATTTTTCTTGACTCCTAATACACGTGTGTGTGTGTGTGTGTGTGTGTGTGTGTGTGTGTGTGTGAGTGTTTATGTGAGTGTATGTGTGTGTGTGTGTATGTGAGTGTGTGAGTGTGTATGTGAGTGTGTGTGTATATGAGTATGTGAGTGTGAGTATGTGTATGCGTGTGTGTTGTGTTCATGGGAGGTTGTGCACACGTACACACAGAGGCCAGAGAACAACCTTGGTGTTGTTCCTCAGACACTTTCCACCATTTTTCTTGACATGGGGCCTCTCACTGGCCTCGATTTTACCAAGTCAGCTAGGCTGGCTAGCCAGTAAGCTCGAAGGATCCACCTGTCTCCACCTGCCTAGTGCTGGGGCTACAAGCGTGTTCACCATGCTTAGGATTTTTTTTATGCAGGTTCTGGGATTGGACTCAAAGCTTAATGCTTGGAACACAAGCACTTTACCAACCAGGCTGTCTCACCAGCCTGCCTTATGTGTGTATTTTAACACTATTATTCCTGGGCATGCCAGACATGGGGCTAAGGGGTTTCACAGAGGATCCAAACTGTTTCACAGCAACACTGTAGACAATTACCTTTCCTCTAGTGTGTAGATCTACTGTGTCAGTCAGAGTTTCTGCAGCTCCCTCGAGTAAGAAAGTGCCCCATTCAACATTTTGGCCTTAAGTTTCGACGTACTGGTTTTCAAGGTGTTTTTTGTTTCTTGCCCATGAGGTCTTATTTCATGACTCTTGTGTGTGTGTGTGTGTGTGTGTGTGTGTGTGTGTGTGTGTGTGTGTGTGTGTGTGTGCAGGTATGTGTGTGTGCATGTGTTTGCATATATATTCATCCATGTGTGTGAGAATGAGTACAGGTGTGTGTGTTTGTGTGTGGGTAAAGTGTGTGCACATGTGCTCATCTGTGTGTGTGTGTGTGTGTGTGTGTGTGTGTGTGTGTGTGTGTGTGTGCAGGTGTGTGCATATCAACTCATGTGTGGAGCTCGGAGGCCAGGCTTAGGTATTGATCCTCGGCTTCCCTCTTGTTTAAGATGGGATCTCTTTAAGATGGGATCTCTTTAAGATGGGATCTCTCATGTGCACTGCTGTGTTTGAGAGGCTAAGCTGGCCTGAAAGCTGACAGGAAAGATTCTCCTGTCTCTGCCTCCCATCTCCTGGTGGGAGGAACTCTAGAATTATAGGCCTTTGAGTTACTATGACTGTCTGTCTTTCACTTCATTTCCTTTTTAAAACATGGTTTCTAGAAATCTAAGCTCAGATCATTGAAATCTCTCCCCCCCCCACCTCCCCCAGACATCTTCCCAGCTCCCTTCTCACAGCACTAGAGTAGCTTTAAGAAAAGAGAAGGATTGATTATCAGCTCCATCTTCCCAGGAAAAGAACATGGCATGGGGCTAGTTCTGACAACTCCGACTATGGCAGATTCCTCAAACTAATGATTTTCTCTGGACTTCACCGTCCGTTGCTCATCATATGTGATGCTAACCTTCTCCTCCACCCACATGTGCCGTGTGAGCCACAGCCTGGCATTCTGGCATCTTTCTCTTGTATAAGAAACCTTCCCAACCCCAGAGGGAGAATGGGACCCTTTGATGGCATCAGCTAAGCAATGGCCCAGCGTGGTACAGACAGTGCTACCCAATGGGCCTTCTGGGAAATGTTAAGGAACAAGCAGAATAGTGGGTGTCTTTCTGTGCTCATTGCTTTGAGGCGGTGGAGGGAGAGGCAGGAGAGTGAACTCACTTAGCAATGATGCTTCCCTTCTCCCGGGTGAAGCTGGCAGGTGCCCTGTCCATTAAGTTGAGCCATTCATGCATCAACTTAAGCGCTGCTTCTGAGAACCCTCCGTTCCCTTCTGTTGCTAGGCAGAAACAGTATTGTTTGCTTAAACAGCTGCGATTAAGACCCGGCGCTGTTTGTGGCAGTTAGTGGCCAACTTTCCAGAAAGGTCTTTTTCAGATAAGTGCTTGGAGGCTGGCAGGGACTTGTGGGAAAGGAGAGGGGGGAAATCCTGGTTAGTTAGTGTCTACTGGGCCTGTGGATGGGTATCGTCTGACACCAGTGACACCTGGAATGTTCTACCGTCTCCTCAGGGAGGTGTGGGCCAGAACAATCCAGACAAACAACACAAAGAGTGAAGGGGATGGAGACAAAGAAGATACGAGTGAGCTGTCAGGGGGCAGCTGGCTCACGTGGCAGAGCAGGGTGCAGGTCATCTATGATACACACCTGGAAGGAGGGGCTCTGTGGTCTGACCCTCCTGTGTCCCTCGTAGCCAAGAGTAAAACAAAGAATGTCACTTTCCCAGGCTCTGAGGTCTTCAGGATCAGAAGCTGAGAAGCTGATAGAAAAGCAGAGTTTGGTATTGCTTTCTTTCTTGTTTGAGTTGTTTTTAGATTGATTTGTTTTATTGTCTGTGCATAGGGCTTTTCTTCATGTACATCCACTTCATATGTGTGGATACTGGGCCTGCAGGGGTCTGAAGAGAGCACCCCTGGAGCTGTCCTTACAGACAATTAAGAGCAGCTGTGTGGGTGCTGGGATCCAAACCCACGTCCTCTGAAGAGCAGTGTGCTCTTAATCCCTGACTCATCTCGATGTCCGAGCAAGAGTTTGATGGTTCTGACTCCAGGCTTCCCATCTGCCCCAGGGGATCAAGACGGTATCATGCTGATACCTGAACCTCTGAATGATTTGCCATAGTTGCCCAGGGTTCCAGTATCCCTGATACTATCCTAAGATCCGCGAAGAAGAGCATGGCCCAAGTGGGAGTCATCTTCCGTTCCTCTGGTGAGTCCAGAGGGCTGTAACTCACTCAGGGACTCCACGTTCATTTTCCCTTTCCAGAGGGTTGCTCTTCGGATGGCGGCTTTGTACCTCTTTCATCCCATTCAAGTCTCTGCTCAACACCTAGAACTTTCAAAAGGTCTTTTCTAGCCATCCTTTAGGGAATAAGAAACAAATATAAAAGCAGAGAATGAGGAGGAAGGGGACAAGGGGAAGAGGGCAGGGACATTTGTTCTGGAGGACAAAGGTCTGTCTCTGAATAGAAAGGAGACTGAGGCGGTATGCAGGAAAGTGGCAGTTTATAAAGGTACAAGGGGGGAAATGACGTGTTAGGACGAGGTGTTTAAGTTTAATTGGGCAAATTGATGAGGTGAGCCAAAATGGGCGTTTGCTTGCTGGACTTCAATACTTTGATAGCTGGACCCTGGTAGCCAGCCTCAGGAGGAAGTAGCCAAATAAGGGAAAAGACCTTAGGGGCTAGCTTTAGGAATGTCATCTGGCAGGTTTTAGGAAAGCAGAGGGAATGGGGGAGAAGGGCAGGGCCTGCCAGAGCCATGCTTGAGCTGGCCAGAGTCCCTTCATTTATTATTATTATTATTATTATTATTATTATTATTATTATTATTATCATTATCATTATTAGCAGTAGTAGTAGTAATAGTAGCAGTAGTGCCATTGTCATCTTACTTCTCCATTGCTCTCCTTCCTTCCTTCTTTATTTCCTGCAGAACTGTCTGGAAGTAAGATACAAACTGACCAGTTGCTTCCAGCAGAGGAGGGAAATATTTGCTTCTTTTCTTAAGAAGCTTTCCCCCCTTTTATTGTCCATTGCTGGGGCATCTAACACAGCGTGGAGAAACAGGCACCCAGTGAACGGTACATCTGCAAGAAAATCAATAAATCAAGAAACAGACACGTGTAACATCAGTCGGGCTGGCAGTCCGAAGTCTTTGTCCTAAGTTTGGATCTCTAAGACTTTTATGATGCTGCTAGACCCCAGGGAAGTTTTCAAGGCTGTCACATTTTTATTATTAATAGTTTCATCTTTGAACTTGACATTAAAAAAACTAACTAAAAATTTAAGTTTATTACAAAGCTATATTTAACAATAATATCATGTTTTTCTAGTGCTTTGAGAATTGATTGTTTTCTTATCTTCTTCCACTCAAGTTGAAGCAGTGTGTGATTCAAAGAAAACGGACTTTGGAGCCAGCAAAGTGTTTTTTTTTTTTTGGTTTTTCGAGACAGGGTTTCTCTGTATAGCCCCGGCTGTCCTGGAACTCACTCTGTAGACCAGGCTGGCCTCGAACTCAGAAATCCACCTGCCTCTGCCTCCTGAGTGCTGGGATTAAAGGCGTGCGCCAGCACTCCGGAGGCAGAGACGGATTTCTGAGTTCGTGGCCAGCCTGGTCTACAAAGTGAGTTCCAGGACAGCCGGGGCTATACAGAGAAACCCTGTCTCAAAAAAACAAACAAAACAAAACAAAACAAAACAAAACAAACAACAACAACAAAATGTCTTTTTAAATCTTAGCTCAGGTATTACTGTGAGATTGCAGCTCTTTGCACCTCAGTTTTGCCACCTGTAAAATGGAAGTAAGCATATTGCCCTTTAACCCACCAGACAAGAACAATTGGCAAGTGCTGTTGCTACTGCTGCTATTTCATCTGCTCTTTCACCCCACATCTCTCAAAGGAGGGGTGAAGCCAGTGTCAGCTCTTCTGAGGTAAATTGTATAAACAATGGGCTGGAGCGATATCTCGGCAGTTAGCACACCGCTTGTTGTTCTCCCAGTGCATCTGAGGTCTGTTCCCAGCACCCACATGGGGACAGCTCACAACCTCTTGTAACTCCTGCCCTACAGGATCTAATGCCCACTTCTGGCCTCCAAGGGTACTGCACAGACATGCCATACTTAGATGTAAGCAAATAAAAACAAATCTTCAAAACACAGGAGGTGGCTCAGCAAATGTAGCAAGAGAGTGCCCACTGGCCATGAGGAGGAACAACAGATGACTGATAAAAAAAAAGTCAAACCAAGCAAGAACCTTGTCTGTTAATGTCTGTCCTCCAGGGTCACATTCCCAGTTTAATCCTTTGGTTAGAATGTTAGCTCACCAGCCACCTGAACGGCAACATCAGCGTGAGGGTTGTTATAGTGCAGGAATCTAAGCTTAACTCATAAAGAGTATAGTTTGCTTCACCTGGGCATGTAAGGCCCTGGATGTTCTCCGTCAAGGTCAAGCAAGTATGGGTGATCCTCAAGGACACGGCCCTGGCTTGCCTAATGCAATGCTAGTTCTGGGCCAGGCATACTGAGCCATGATGGTAAATCCTAACATTTAGGAGACTGAAGCAGAGGTAAAAGGGTGATGACTTAGAGGTTAGCCTAAGCCACACAATAAACTCCAGGCCAGCCTGGGCTTACGGCAAGACCACTTGAAAAGGGGGAGAAAGGAGAAGGAGGAGGAAGAAGAGGAGGAGGATGGGGAGGAGGAGGAGGAGGAACTATTGATCTTTGGTCCTCACCAGCCTTTAGGGAAGGGTGATGCATAGCTGAGGGTGACTCTGAAGCTCCTTTAGGTGTTGAAGAGAGTGTGACAGGTGGGTGGGCAAAAGGACCTCAGGCTAGTGCTAAGTTAACAGCTTCGTGAATCCTATAGAAAGAATCATGCTAAGTCATAAGCTCCCTCACTCCTAGGGCGTTCTGCTCTCAACTTGGTTTTGTGGAAAATCTCAGCAGAACTGCCTTGACTCTAACTCATCGCTGATAGCCAGGCAGAGCTGTTGCCTTTTGGGCACACACTCATTCTTCTGTGATGACTGAAGGGCACGGGGAGCAGGGCTGAGGGCCATACAAATAACAAAGTAGAAGATACAGGATTGTTCTCTGCTCCACCCATCCAGAGCGGCCACCATCCAGGAAATCCTGTTTGCCTTCATGGGAGGACCCTGAACTAGTGAATTTACCAGTGGGAATAAACATGGTCACATGCCTTTTCAGGAAAGAGAATGTTCTGGAAGACAGATGTAAATACTGCGCAGTTGCCCCCGTTGGAAATGTTCCTAGTGGGCACCATCATGTGCCTGGATTTAGAGTCACACGAGTGGAGATTAGCAGCCCGCCCCCCCCTCCCCCCAGGAAGCCTGCTTTCATCACAGAACATTAGAGAATCAACTAGAAAACAGGAAACATGACGCACTGTCACCACACTATAATAGACAGGACTCCATATTAGACTTTACAAGAGACTTTGAAATCTTAGTTTTGAGGCAGGGTCTCACAAATTCCAGACGAACCTCTGACTCACGATGTAGTCTGCCTCCAGCTCCCAAGTGGCCGGATGACAGTCACATACCACCACATCTGGCTAAAAAATCTATTTTATTCTACTTATATAAAGAGGAACCATACCATCAAATACATCCATAAAAATACCCCCACAGGCTTAAAAACAAAAACAGAAACAAAAAAAACTTGAGTTCATTGCAGCAAACAGAACAACACCAAAAAGAAAGCATTTCCAACAAGGTTATATTCTAACACTAGTGTTTATACCCTGAGGAAATACACACCCTAGCTCCCAGCAATCGATACTTAACCACTCAAGTTGTCTATTCTGAACTTTCTCAGTGTATCCCAGCAATGGTCCTTGGGATGGTTAAAACGAATCTTACAATTTCATGGGAAAGTAATTGTCTCCACAAAGAAGACAGAATTCTAGCTACATGTTAAATTACTGATTGTGCTTTCAGATTTCACTTAAAATTTAAAGAGATGGGTTTGAAAGTTTCCATTTTTTTAACCTATTTAAAAATATTTTCAATACCCCTGTGGGTAAAAGAAATTCTTGCCCTTCAGTCTTTTTTTTTTTTCATGAGTTAGGAACTGAGCATGCCCCATTCAGCCCCAGTTGTGTTTTCCAGCCAGGACAAGAGCAATGATTAGCCCAGTGACAGAGAAGTGAATTTATTACTTGACTTAGGGGATGGGCTTAGTAAGAAGTCATTGCACACATGTTTGTTACATGGTAAGCACCAAGAAAGATAGGTAAGGTCACTAGAAGGGAAGGAATCAGCTCTTGTCCCAGAAGCTAAAAATGGTGGTCAAGACATGATGTGATATAAGAAACTGGGGATGATGCATTCTAAGACTAGATATAATTATATCTATAGGCTGGTGATCTTTCTCTCTCTCTCTCTCTCTCTCTCTCTGTGTGTGTGTGTGTGTGTGTGTGTGTGTGTGTTTGGGGCAGATTTATTTGGAGAGCTAATGTTCAACTGCCTGGTGACAAGTTAGAAAAGCAACGAAGAACTAGGCTTTTTAAAAAAATTTTTTTTTTATGACCACCGCTTGAGCCCTGGACACTGGAGATATGAAGTAACAATAAAGAATGCACACACTGGGTGCCTGTGTATATCTATGGCCAAAGGATATTAACTTTGTGTGTGTGGGGGGGGTGCTCTGGAAGAATTTCAAGCATGCACGCATGTCTGTTCAGCTCTTAGACTGTATGCAAACCAACTATACAGTGTTACAAAGATGGCAACTCACTCCTGTGGGTAGAGATCAGAACTCTTATTGACTGCAGTGGCGAGAGGAGTCCCTTCCGTGTCACTCCTATTAGTCTTGCCCCAATCACAGTTTGCTCCTCACACATAGCCTTTGGCTTCGGACATCAAGGTTGAGGGTAGGAGTTGGGAGAGGTCATTAAACGTTTCTTTTTCTCTCAAAGGGCTCATTCTGATGGACCAATGTGCCTAGTATCTACTTTACTGCAGTATCCACTAGGCTCTCTCCCCTACTTCCACAAACACTCATGGTCTTCATGCTCTCTCCTTTCACCTGCAGTGGGGGATCCCGTGGCAGAAGAATACATGGTGGATATTGAGATCAGCTTTGAAGATTTCTCCTTCCTGGAGTCCATCAGAGCTCACTTGAACAACCTCAGTTTTCCAATTCGAGGGACCGACGCTGACATTTTGAGCATAGCAATGACTACAGGTGAGTGAGATATGCATTGCTTGAGGGTGCTTATCAGGAGAAAGGCAGGAGACCTGCTTGTAAATCAAACTAAATGCGGGAGGCAAG
>LR753179.1:0-12755 GCA_902729485.2 Mus minutoides | reverse complement strand
ATCAGCTTTGAAGATTTCTCCTTCCTGGAGTCCATCAGAGCTCACTTGAACAACCTCAGTTTTCCAATTCGAGGGACCGACGCTGACATTTTGAGCATAGCAATGACTACAGGTGAGTGAGATATGCATTGCTTGAGGGTGCTTATCAGGAGAAAGGCAGGAGACCTGCTTGTAAATCAAACTAAATGCGGGAGGCAAGCGTAATGACCCAACCGGACCACTGTGTGACTCTGTGTCCCCATACCTCACTAGCCGTAAATTCCTCAGCCAGTCACCTTACTTAATGATGACCAAAGATTTTCTTGATGGTCATCATAAAGCAACCAATAAGACATTTACAAAGCCTTCCTTTCCCTCTGAACAATGTGTGGGCACAGCTCAGTATGTTATGTCTTTCTCTTCTTTGGGGTGTTGTAGATCGGGAAATAGGAACAATACGTGTACCTAAATCCGAAGCAACACAGTAAGCAAAGTTCTCCCAGGTCATGCTTTGCCTTGTGTTTGAGAACTCCCTACTAAAACTAAACCATTTCTCCTTTGTCTCACGGTTCCACCCTCAGAGACTCAGTGTCACATAGATGAGGCTGCTCTTTGTCCTATAAAAGTTCTGCAAATTGGAAAGCACCACTGTAACTTGGTTGTCCTATTTCAGAGACAACTCTTGGATGGCATTGCTTTGAGTAGCAGCATCCTAAGGGGCCCCATCTGCAGAATAGTCTCTTTGGTAAAAAATGGGAAACTGATTCAAGGGTGACCCCAGTGAGATTAGGGTCCATTTGGACTCTTCTTTTGACTTGAAATGTAAAGGCTATTTATTTGCATTCTGTATTTATGATTTATGTCCATGTAACAAATCTCTCTTAGCACTACTGAACAACAGACATGTATTATCATAAAGTTTCTGGGGGGTCTGGAGTCTTGTAATAGCACCTAGATGGGTGGTTCTAGCTTAGAAACTTTGATCTGAAGCCTCTAATGGACTGGAAGGGTCATCTTCAAGTTCTCCAGGTAGTTTTTTTTTCAAACTACTGTTCCTAAATAGTTATTACTTAGAGGCCTTAATTCCTTACCATGTAGTTCTCTTCCTAAGATATCTCTGTACTAGGCAGCCAACTTTCCCGGAGGAAAAGAGAGGAAGAGAAGGAAAAATGGGGGAGGGATAAAGGGAAGGAAGATAGATAGATAGATAGATAGATAGATAGATAGATAGATAGATAGATAGATAGAAACAGATAAACAAACAGGCAGACAAAAGGAATATATGCTAAATTATACCATCATTTTTACCATGTTCTCTAAAAGGCACTATAAAAGGCTGTGTTCCTAGAGGCAGAGATGTTCAGTCGTCTCTCTGTGGTTCTCAACCTTCCTAATGCTGCCACCCTTTGACACAGTTCCTCACGTTGTGGTGAACATCAACATTATTTTCACTTCTACTTTACAACTGTAATTTTGCTGCGGCTATGAATCATAACATGGATATTTTGGGAGACAAGAGATTTGCCAAAGGGTTGCGACCCACAGGTTGAGAACCACCACCGCTCTGTATCAGGGGACCAGATCATCACAGACATCTAGTGGCCGTGTAATATAAAACATGACTATCAAAAAAATGACTTAACAGCCTGCAGCCAATCAACCTTGTCACCTTCCTGGTGACCTCATCTATGGCTTAGTGATCCATATATGCTCCCTGGAATCTCGTGCAATCCTACTGAACTTTCTAGAAGGTCGGTTTGGTACTGAGCTAGGATTTCCCACCGGCATAGATACTTGCAATCTGCAAATGTTAGGGCGGTGACTACCTTGTCTTGCATTACTCTTTTGGTTTATGGCAGTCTGCACTCCTGCTGGAAATGACCTCTTGTGCTCCTGTGGGAAAGGCTACCGGTGGTCTGAGGAAAGGTGTCTCCACTCTCTCACTTGCCAAGACTATGACAGTGCTCTGCCAGGCGGCTACTGCAGTTGTCTGAAAGGACTTCCTCCCCAGGGACCTTTCTGCCAGCTCCCAGAAGGTACGCAATTGTTCTTTAAAGAGTTGTTGAATGCATTCTCCACTTTACTGAAAGCCAGTGTCTATCTGTCTTGTCTGTTTTCAAACACTGGCGAGGTATTCATATTTCCTTGTGTCTTTCAGCATTCATCGCCTTAAAACTCCAGGTCAGACTGAACATAGGATTTCAAGAAGACCTAAAGAACACGTCTTCTGCCCTCTATAGGTCCTACAAGACTGACCTGGAAAGAGCGGTAGGTTGGGGCTGCTGGAGTCTGCCCAAGAAACTATTTAGGAAGAAATGGAGTCACTCCCATTCACAGTGGGCAGTGTGCTTACATGAGCATACCCTAGGTATAAGGATTTGAAGTCATGCAAACCCACCTGAGGAGACTTAAGAAGCACTCAAAGAGCAAAGGGCTTCTCCCTTGAGTAGAAACGATTCAGATAACATTTGGTGGCATCCATTCCCTAAGAGCAATTCAGAGAGGTTCGTGAGGCTGATCCAGAAGAGGTTGCTGGTTCAGGTCTGTTCTTCATGCAGTCTCACATTCTGCTGTATTGTGTAGCTCAGCACCTTCTTCCCAGTGAATGGTACTGGTCCCAAATGACTAGGTTTCTCCTACACAGATAAGACTTCTAACATCACTGGGGAGCCTACCTCAAGGCTGAGCTCAGAGAGGTTCAAACTTCTTTAGCTTTGAAGTCACTAGGTGTTCACTCCAGGACCAGCCTGTTGTTACTAAGGTAAAAACAGAGATGCTTCTGCACGTATTAACTGTCTCCCAGATGCAGTCATACAGTGCTTGATATTGTATTAAACCACTCAAATGTAAATGCTTTGCTTGAGTTGGTGTATTTCAAACACTGTCTCCTAATTGCTGGGGTGACTACTTTTACACATGGGCTGAGATAGTGTCTCCCCATAACTCCTAGTCCTCAGGGCAGGAGAAGCCCCCTGCCTAACCCAGTATGCCACACAAAAATAATGGTTTTTCAATGGTGGCCTTGATGGAATATTGATTCTATAGAGTTCTTGAATGACTGATTTACATCTCTGGAATATAAGAATTCTATATAGAGTACCAGTCACAAAATTATATACTTTTAAGGAACTATGGAATCATATAAGACTCTCAATCACCCAGGTACCAGTCCTACAACACATATTGTAGATTTCCTGGTGCTCATTTTTATTTCTGTTGCTATGATGAAGCAACTCTGAAACAAAGGAATCTAAGTGAAGAAAGGGTTTGTCTGCCTTAAAATAGCAGGTCACAGTCTGTCATTTTGTGGAAGTAAAGGCAGAGGCTCAAGCAGCTAAACATATCATAACCACAGTCAAAACCAGAGAGGAATGAATTCATCTATACTGCCTGCTTCTTGCTGCTAACTTTCACTTAGCTTTCTAATGTCTCATGTAGCTCTGGGCCCTCTGCCTATAAAATGGTACCACCCACAATAGGCTAGGTCTTCCTACATCAATTAACAGTCAAGACAATCCCTCACAGATGTGCCCACAAGCCAACATGACCTGGATATTCCTTCAACCGAGACTGTCTTTGTAGGTGATTCTAGGTTGTGACAAGTGACCCTTAAAGTTAGCTATGATACCTGGTTGTGTAACTTGAGTAGGTCAGGAATTCTTATGGGGTTGATATTCAGAAGAACAAGATGAACTTGTCCTATTGACAAATGAAGCTGGCTTTACCAAAGTCACACTGGTGTCAAGGTGGGGGACAAGTGGGATGGTGGCTGTGAGGGTGTTCCTGATTTCCAACTCTCTGGTTCAGTAAGTAGCCCCAAGGGTTGACACTCAGGAATGGGTTTCTGCTCCTTTCCTTAGAATATACATAAGTGTTGTGTGTCTGGCAGATAAGATGATTTCTGGAAAGACTGGAATGATGCTTACATGTCCTTGGAAGTTCCTTCTGAAGGTCATCAGGTGTGGTGTAGGATCCTTTGATTCCACCTCCTTTTCACTTCCACTTGGAGTTTGGATGCCATGTTCTCTCATCCCCAAGCCTCTCTACTCTATTGCATTTTCCTGAGCAGCCTTTTTGTGCACTTAATCTACTGTGTGCTTCTCTAAAGACCGACACATGTTGTTAGAAATTACTCTTTCGCCGGGTGTGGTGGTGCCCGCCTTTAATCCCAGCACTTGGGAGGCAGAGGCAGGCAGATTTCTGAGTTCGAGGCCAGCCTGGTCTACAAAGTGAGTTCCAGGACAGCCAGGGGTATACAGAAAAACCCTGTCTCAAAAAGAAAGAGAGAAAGAAAGAAAGAAAGAAAGAAAGAAAGAAAGAAAGAAAGAAAGAAAGAAAGAAATTACGCCTTCAAAGCTCTGCCAATGCCACCACGAACAAAATAGATTAAAATAAAGCCTTACCCAGGTTGTACCTATAAATCTTTGATATCTCCTTCCAGTCTCATATCATTCTCTTCTTTGTTTTCCAGTTCCGAGCGGGTTACAAAACTTTACCAGGATTCAGATCGGTGACCGTGACACAGTTCACGTAAGAATGATGTGATTTTCTCATTTTTTTCTATGAGAGCAGAAATCAATACACCAGGGAACGAGACATAACATCTATGAGCTATCACGTGGGGTCCTTAGCAGGAGCAGCATGATAGAGGCGAGAGCTATGACCACCAGAGCACAGCGGTGAACCGGAAACGGAAACGCCGTGGTTTCCGAGACACGTGATGTGTGTTCCTACCCTTTAGCTGTGAGGAAACACAAAGATGTGTTCATCTCATGCACCAAAGACTCTTGCAAACAGAAATGCATCTCTAGTTCTGAGAGTTTGAAATGGTAAAGTAGAGTTGTGTCAGACAGCAATGTTAAAGGCGTTACTAGAAGATTCGGATAGGCAGACAGGATCTCAGGATGTCTGGAAACCTTGTGGGTTCAGCTCATTGTTCTTTATATAGTCACTTTTCTCATTTACATTACCGGGGAAGTCTTGCCTTGGGTGTCGGCTAACATTTAAAGACAGGCTTCTTTGAACGATTCCTTGATGGTGGGACTCAGTCGGCCTCTGCTATCTTGCTTTTCTGTGCAATAAACCACAAGGATCTAGACTCTCCTAGATTAATTACTGCTTTACTGAACTAAGTGGTCTCTACGCAGCAAGGGCAGTGTGGTTGTGGACTACGTAGTCCGGGTTACATCGGCACCACTGCCTGGATCAATTCATAAAGCCAATGAACAAGTCATACAGAACCTCAACCAGACGTACAAAATGGACTACAACTCCTTCCAGGGAACACCGAGCAGTAAGTGGAACCTACTGCATTATCACACCCCACATGGGTAGGCGTGATGTGATGATGGTATTGCTTAAACTTAGGAAATCTACCCCAGAAATGCTTGTATATCTGTGTGTACTGCTGCACTATTTACATGATCTAGGAAATAGAATCAGCCTAGATATCAACAAATAAGCAGATAATAAAATCTCAGTCTACACACATATATGTGTGTGCATATATATGAATGTGTATATATATATATATATATATATATATATATATATATATATATATATTTTTAATGGAATTTTATATTTATCTAGTCTATTAAGAACAATAAAATTATGAAAATTCTAAGAAAATAGATGAATTTGGAAAATGCTAAGTTGGGTGAACCAGACTCAAGAAAACAAAAATTGCATGCTCTCTCTCATATGTAGATTCTAACTTTTAATGTAATATGAAAGGAAGCTCCTGAGGATGAAAGGGGGTGAGGGGAAAGTTGGGAAGAAGAGACTCAACAACAAAAAACAATTTCCTTTGAGTGCCAAAATGATGCAGGCAGTGGTGACGCACGCCTTTAATCCCAGCACTCGGGAGGCAGAGGCAGGTGGATTTCTGAGTTCGAGGCCAGTCTGGTCAACAGAGTGAGCTCCAGAACAGCCAGGGCTACAAGAAGAAAACTTGTCTTGAATTAAACAAATAAGCAAAAAAAAAATTGCCATAATGAAATCTAATACATTCTATACACTCCCCACTCCCCCCCCCCAAAATGAGGCAGGAGATGAAGAGCTAGGAAATCATGGTCATATTTTCTAGTACAGAGGTCTGGAGCGTTGTATGCCAACTGTCTCTGTTTGACTAACAGTACTGCAGCAGGAGCATCCGGGAGATGGGAACGGGGGGTTCATACTAGAACCGTGAGGCTTGTGTGATTGCCTGTGTTCATATATTGAAAAAGATCTATAAATGTAAGGCCATCACTGTGGGGAAACAGTAACGGCAGATGCTGATACTAACCAGGGTTCTATTGTTCATTTAGAGGGTGGGTCTCAGAATGTATCTGAACCACACTAGCCCTACAAAAACCTATCTGTACTTCACCAAGGCCTCAAGCTTGCATGGAAAGGCTTCCAAAGTACTGTTCCAGGTCAATTAAAATAGCGGTGGGAAAAATCCATGACTTTAGTTACTCTCTTCCATTTCGCAGATGGGATTCAGATATGGGCTCTGGTGCATCAGTACGTGATGCCATCTTTGTTACTCAGAGAGAAGTAAGGGGAGCGTGTGGGCAAGACTGTGGCAGACAGATGCTAAGAAGAGCCCTCAAGAATCCTTGAGGCAAAGCCTGCAGAGCCCCACAGCTTGCATCATTGATGTGTAACCCTCAAATGATTTTCTTTGAATTTCTAGATGAGACGAAATTCACTGTCATACCGGAATTCATCTTTGAAGGAGACAATGTAACTCTGGAGTGTGAAACTGAGTTCGTGACCTCCAACACGTCTTGGTACTACGGAGAAAAGCGCTCTGACATCCAGAACAGCGACAAATACTCCATTCACACCACTGTCATCAACAATATAAGCCTGATCACCCGCCTTACCATTTACAACTTCACACAGCATGATGCGGGTGGGTTTCTGATCAGAGACTTTGTTGGGGGGAGAGGGGGAACTGAACGGTGTGCTCAGAGAAGCAGCGGACAGAACAGGGGTTGGAGGGTGAGCTGTTCACAAGAAGTCTATTCCAAAACGGAAAATTCACCCCATGCCATGCTTTCATGTATGTGTGTGTGTGTGTGTGTGTGCATATGTTGCATGGATATGAGTACATTGCCACAAGGAAGCTAGACTTCAGTCTTCCTTTCTTTGTTGTTCCCATTTTGGTTTCTGAGGCAGGGTCTCTCACTGAATCCAGCAGTGAACCATCTGCTAGTTAGTGAGATCTGTCGCTGCCTCTCTGGCTGTACAGTTACAGATGCAGGTTACCATTTCCATCTTTCTTATGGGTTTTGGGAATCTGAACTCAGATCCTCACACTTGCACAGCAGACCACTGAACCGTCTGCCCAAAGACCCAGGGAACGATTTTTAAATAATGTTTAAATTGCACTGGTTTTATTTTGAATTTTACATAGTAACTAGTAAGGATTTTATGGTGTTTTATTTTGATCTACCTTATAAAATTTAGTTTGCTGAGATGAAATTGGCATATAACATACTGCACATACTTTATTTATATACAAAGTGTTAAGCTTTGACATATATACTTGAAAAGGCATCACTAAAATTAAGATGAAAATATATCCAGCCTCCTCAAATACTCCTTTTTCTCCATAGCAATCCCTCTCTTTGTCCTTTTCCCACCCTCCTACCTACTCCAAGCAACCAAAAATCCATAAATTTTAGTTCTTCAGAGATTAGCAATGAGCCTGCCAATTTCTAGTATTTAATAACTCTACTTAAGACCAGATATCAGGAGAGCCAACTCTGTTCCTCCACAGAAGAAAGAAGACTGTAGATACATGAGTCCAATCACACCTTCAAAGATTCCAATTTTACCACAGGGTTAAATATCACGCTCAAATTATTCAGGGTCCACTAACTCTCCAAGACTTACCAATTTCACTTCCCCGTGTGACCCCATGAATACCCCTTTTCTACCTTCTACCTTGCGTCACCAGACACGTCTGCGCTGGGTTAACAGTTTCTGAACATTCCTTAAGGGGCCCTTGTGTCAAGTCGCAGATGCCATGGCACAGGAAACGAGGCTCAGATCTATTAAAGGAAACTCACGGGAGTGATAATAACTCATATTTCTGTGTATTCTTTGCAGGCATGTATGGTTGCAATGTGACGTTGGATATTTTTGAATATGGAACAGTCAGAAAATTAGATGTCACTCCCATCCGGATTTTGGCCAAGGAGGAAAGAAAGGTGGTGTGCGACAACCACCCTATATCTCTGAACTGCTGCAGTGAGAATATTGCCAACTGGAGCAGTATTGAATGGAAACAGGAAGGCAAAATAAGCATTCTAGGTAAGGACGGTGGATAGAGACCTTTTGCAGAGACGTCTCTTTGCTTACCTTTCAGCCAGGAAAAAAATGGGAGACCTTGTAGGCAGAGGAGGAATGGCATTTATTCTGGACCATGAAGATAAACCTAAAACCCCAAACCACTAGGTTTGATGCCAGTTCCAGCCTGGATACTGCACAGAAAACCTCCAAAGTACTCTCATGCAAGAAGCATCATGCTTGGGCTGAGGACAAGATCCTAGCAGATAGAGGCCCAAGGGGGAGTGGCCTGGGGACATAGGTCCATAGCATGGCCCATCCTTCCCTGCCATCCTCAGCAAAGAGCTAAAGCTGACTGGAGCTTCTCATTGCTTTCCTGCCTCTTGTCTCTCGCTTATGGACTCGCTTCAGTTTTTTTCTCTCCGTTCCCAGCATGCATTTCTCTGCGGACCTATCATTTCTCTTTCAGTTCCTACATGCCCATTTCTGCTCGTTGACTTTTCTGCATGTATATGTATGTGGCATGTGTGTTCACACGTGTTGGGCCATATGATTTTGGGACTATGCATGTGTGGAGGACAGGGGCTAACACTGAGGGTCTTTCTTGACTGCTTTCTCTTTTTTGAACCTAGAGGTTGGTTGAATTTTCTTTGATGGGACCTATCACCGACATATTCCTAGGTTCTGTCTTTCTCTATACACATCTCACCCCGTATGGGTCACTGGCTTGTCTATTGAGTAAAAAGGCCGGACTTTTAATCATGAGGTACACCGGGCAGTGGTGGCTCATGCCCTTAATCCCAGCACTTGGGAGGCAGAGGCAGGTGGATTTCTGAGTCTGAGGGCAGCCCGGTCTACAGAGTGAGTTCCAGGACAGCCAATGGGATAATAAGGAAATTAGGATCTAGATTAAACGACTAATTTAGCAAAGAGCTAAAGCTGAGGTCCCGAACTTGTCACAATATAAAAAGAAAAATTAAGACTCTTCACTGTTTCACTAGCTATTAATGACCAGCATCTTCTTCATCCTGGTGAGCCACCTCTGGGCTGAGCTGCCATCAGTTTAGATGAAAAAAAAAGGATACTTAGAAATCATGTGAGACCATAGCCACCCCTTCTTTCTAAGAAACAATAGTATTATGTGCTAATACAAAGAAAAGTCTTTGAGCTAAAGTGCAGATCTTTAAATTACAAATTCTGTGCTCCTAGACTACACTACACCGCCACCACCATCATCTTCGTCTTCATCATTATCATTACCAACGCCTGAAAAGTCAGGTTTTCACCCACACTTTCCCAAGCACCTCTAGTCTACCAAGCACATGCCACCTATTGCCTCTGAGGACTGAGAAAGACCTGAAAAAAAAAACTAGTCAACTCTGAAAAAAAAATGTCATTATGAGATATTTAGTCACTTCCCTAGTTTATAAGGAAAACAGGGCACAGGCATCCTGAAGGAGCTGCCAGATGGTGGAGAGGCCTTGCACGGTTCCCGTGTCTCTTTCAACTCTGGAAGGTGACAGACCTCACCCTCTGGCAGAGGAACCAGGAAGTCTGCCGTGGGATGCTCAAGGACCTCTCTCTCCGGTGACCCCTCTGCAGACTTTCCTAAGTCTAGCAAGGTTGACCAGCAGCCTGCCAAACAATAGATTTCCGGTATAGTTTGTTACCCGCCCGTCCCGCACCGGCGCTGGCCCCCAGAGCAGCTGGATGGAGCGCTAAGCCCTTCGGTGAGGATTGCTGGTTTAGGCTCACACACTGACAGCCTCACTTCACGCCACAGCCCTGATTTCTGTTAACCTCCCAGTTGTCTTTGAAGACTTAGAATAACATCCTCTTCTCTGAAGTCTTTCTCAGCCACCCGTCTGAGATGACCCTCCCTTTAGCCTGCACACTGTGTTGAATTTTCTTTGATGGGACCTATCACAGACACATTCCTAGGGTCTGTTTTTCTCTATATGTGTGGGTCACTGGCTTGTCTATTGGGTAAAAAAGGCCAGACTTTTAATCATGAGGTACACGAGGCAGTGGTGGCGCACGCCTTTAATCCCAGCACTTGGGAGGCAGAGGCAGGCAGATTTCTGAGTCTGAGGGCAGCCTGGTCTACAGAGTGAGTTCCAGGACAGCCAGAGCTGCACAGAGAAACCTGTCTCGAAAAACCAAAACAAACAAACAAACAAACAAAAATCATGAGTCACATTCAACAGGAAGAGGAGGGGGAAATGCAAATGTGACTGACATAGGCATCCAGGGCCGGGGCTGCAGGATGAGTTGAAGGCCACACGTGGTTTGGGTTTTGAGAAAAATGAAGAATCAAATTCAGAGGAGAATAATAGATTAGAACATATTATTGTGTGAGAAATGTTGCTGTCATCTAGAGGTCTGCATCAGGTTCCTTTCATCTGGCATTCAAAAAATTTAAAGACACACACACACACACACACCCCTCAAGTGCAATGGGTAGAAACGGGAGAGATCTCAGGTATGGCAGATAGAATCAGCAGCTGGAGAAAGACTTTTCTGAGAGGTGAACACACACACACACAGACACACACGCACACACACACACATACACACTCAGAAAGGCCAATCATGAGAAACTGAGAGAAAGACCTCCTGCAAAGCACAGGAGGGTTTCAGGATCCAAAAACCAGGAGGTCTCTCCTCATTGGCTGGAGGTTCTCAAGGTCTTTGAGAGGATTCGTTCCCCAATTTAGGGTTGGTCAGTTTGAACAAAAACAGTTTTAGGTTTCAACCCTGGGACCTGGGTTTCAGCACCAAGAGAATAGCTTTTCTCGGCTGACATGCTAAACAAATTCAAGCCAAATTAAAAGTATAAATGCAGATTTATTTGGGAACAGCTCTCAGGTGGGTTCACCTGTCTCAGGAGACAAGGCTAGAGAAAGCGACATGAACAGGGAGACAGAGAAGGCAGAGGAGAGAGGGAGGGAGGGAGACCGACTGTGTGCAGAGAATAGAGAGGAGGAGCATGCAGAGAGAAAGAGTTGGAGTGGTGGCCAGGTCCCTTTCTCCACAGCGCACATGTAGTGCACCTGGCGCACCTGACTGGCAGATGATGACATAAGCTATTTCTAGGTCCCTGAGAGCAGGAGGTGAAATTGCCTGTATATTAACAGGGTTAGGATGCGGGTCCTGGGTTTGAAACCTAACAGATAGGGAGGCTGATAGGCCCACAACATTGACATCAGCATGTCCTACTGATGGGGGTGGGGAAGGGGGTATACCAGTGAGAAGAGAAAGCTCATGAAGTCTTTGTTTTGAGATTCCAGGCTTCTGTTTCAGGGCAGGAGGGTGAGGAATAAGCTGGAAATTTGCCATCTTCAGTATCTGTTTGCAGGTCCTCTCTCTATGTGTCTGCCTATCTGTCTAACCTGTGGTCCTTCAGTGGCACATATTGTGTTAAGAGCATTTGACTTTACTCAGTACCCATAGTCAGAAGTTAAAGGTGAAAGGAAATTCGATGCTCAGAGCTCAAGTTAGAAATCTAAACTTTCACCGGACATCGTGATTGACTACTTGTACTTGAAGCTCAGGAAGCTGAGGCAGGAGAATCACAAATTAAAGGCCAGACTAGATTACACAGCAAATTCAAAGCAAGCTTGTGCTATAGAGTGAGACCCTGTCTCAAAATCCAAACCAAGTTGACCACCAAAAAGAAAATGAAACTTCCGGGTGGCACAATGAGTAAGCTGAAGAGAGAATTCACTCTGAATCGAAGCCCAGATGTAATCAGTTGTAAAGTTCAGACAACAAACAGCGGAGCCCGGGGACAGGGGTGGTGGGTAGGGGGTGACCTTTCGCTGCTGGAGACAGCCGTGCTTCAGGAGTATAAGCTCAGACAGGGTTTTCATAAGCGAGTAGAAGCACAATGTGAGGAAGCTCGGGTAATTAAAGCGGTTTTAAGTGTTTTAATTTGGGTTCCTGCCAATAGCACTGGCAGGAAACACTGGATGTGTGAATTCTGTCTGGGGAAAAATAAAGAAATCGCACGTGTTGAGTTTGAGGTACCGGAGATGTCAATCAAATCAATGTTGGGAATTTGCCTCCAAGGTTTCCAAGCAGGTCATTCAGTCTTAGAGTAGTGAGGGAAGTCATCCAATCTCAGTTCGTATTAGGAGCCTTGGCGTGGGGTGGGGGGCTGATGTTGCCAAAGGAATGAAGCAGAAATGAGCAACAGTGGAATAGGATGGGGTGGAGGGGTGTGGCTGGGGATAACACCAGGAGCAACACAGGCATTGAAGAGGGATGCTCAGGAGAGGGCCTTAGAAAGGAAGCCCAGGAGAATGAAAACAGGAAAGGCAAGGAAGGACCCAAGGGAAGCTCACACAGCTACCACTGAAAGATGGCTGGCAGGGGAGGCCACATAAGATGGAGGAAAGAGAAGGTCCTGTTAGCCGTAAGGAAATACTTTTGACAAAGTAGAGGGTGACGAAGGCCAGTTTCAATGATCCAATGACAAGACAGAAGTG
>LR753173.1:9445-26721 GCA_902729485.2 Mus minutoides | reverse complement strand
GAAATCTTTTGTTCTTGCATAAGCCCTTCCAGGCATGTGTGTCGTTAACCTTTCCTTCTTTGCATCACAGTAAAGAGGTGCTTGCTTTTCTCTCTTCCGTTCACGTCTTCTTCCACCCTCTGATTACAGTCTTGCTTTTTCTCCACTGCTTCTTTCTCTGTTTCTCTTATATGGCTTCTGGTAAAACATCATGGGAAACTTGCTCTTTCTGTCACAGTTTTACACACTTGAAAACTAGAGTGTAAGAAGAACAACCATACGGTTTGCATATTATGCAATCTCACCCATGAGGCCTGGCTCATAAAATGATGGACATGTTCCTAAAATGGTAGACTTCTGGGCCAAGCTTTGTAGATTATTTCCAGGTGTCTTGGTTAATATTAATTCTGCTTGTCTATAAATAGCTAATATCAGGGGATAGGACATTTTAAAACATGATCATATTTTAATTCAGAATATTTTGTTTGTGTTATAAAAATATAAGACAGCTTTATTTTCCGATGTAATACCTATATTTTCATAGAACATTTTTGTTTTTAAAATTACTATTTTATGTAGCCACATATGAAAATAGATACATAATAATTTTACATGCATATGTATATTAGAAAGCAAAAGAAAAACTAAATTGTTAGATAGGAGTAAATTCAAAACTTATGTCTACAGAAATAACTATACAGGCATCATAGATCATATATCAAAAAGATTTACTTAACAACTACCTTAAAGCAACGTTTGAAAATTTCATGAGAATGCACATTTTAAAACTTTAAAACAAGAGAAAATAAAGTATCAGGATTAGTATATGTGGAATGTCTATCAAATAATAAAAATCAATACTTTCAAATAAAAGTAAATTTTAACAAGAAAATATTTGAAAATGGCCATTTATTATGAGACATCCTTTTACTCTTTCACGGGTCTCCACCCTGTTTTATTTACTTTATTGTACCCCTTCCCCCTCATTTAACCTGGTTTTATCATTTTGGGCCATTTTTATGATTTAATGGTGCCAACTGTTCCTTTTCTATCTCATTTTCTCTTTTTCATGTACAAGGACTTTGTAACTTTCAGAATAGATTTTCCGTTAAGTAATTTTCAGCATTAGGTAGGTTTTACTTCAACAGTAGCCAATGCTGTGCCCAGGTTCTATAAAAAAGCACTCGAATACTTTGTTTTCAGATGGGTTTCTCTTACCCCTTCAACAGTAGTCAATGCTGTGCCCAGGTTCTATAAAAAAGCACTCGAATACTTTGTTTTCAGATGGGTTTCTCTTACCCCTTCACTTTATATTAACTTATTTATATTGCCTGTGTTTTGATGAGCCCTTCCCCATTATGTTTGCAGTGCCTTTCTAAAACTCATTTTCTCTGTTTATTTCCTCGCTTTTACCTAACGGCTACCAGTATGTACAGGGAGCCGAAGCCCTGAATAAAATCCTACATAACTGTGTTGTCCATATGAGCTCAGAGCAGCAGACCTGCTCAGATGGAGTGATGGCAAAGCCTTCTCCCTGGGAGCTGGGGTCAGAAGGAAATTGCAGACCTTCTCTTCTGGCCCATGTGTGAAATATTAATGGTATGCGTGGAAAATGTCAAGCAAGGCCTTACCCCTCTGCCAACATTTTCAGCTTGAAGACAGCTCCCCTACAGAGAAGGCTCCTACAAAGATTAGCTAAACCTGTCCCCTTGGCCCAGATCTATACTACACACTCCGCCTCATTCATCTGCACATAACTGTCTTCCTTGCTCAGCTCTATGCTACCACCGCTGATCTGTTCAAGTCCACACAACAATCCAGCTGAGGGTTCCATGTGCAAAGGCTTCTCTTGCAGAGAGCCCAGATAACCTGATCCTCAGATTTCTGACTCTCTGTGTGTTTCTCTTCCCATTGTCATTTCTCTGAAGCACCAGTCAGGTTTGTCCCTGGAGCCAGGCTAGGTGAGTTGCCACCCTCCACTCCCCACCCCTACCCCATCTTGTTGTCTCTTCTGCCCTCCTTCCACGGGTTTCCTTCATTTCGATCATGTGTGTATGTAAATAACAAATATTCTTAACAGATACCCAGCACCAAGTAAAGTGCAGCTTTGGGGTATACTTTGTGTCTTAGTGTCCCTGTATTAATTTAATTCTGAGTGGTCTCCAGATCAGAGTGAGCATATGATTCCAAATATTTGCTTGTTAGGCCAGTCTACCCGGTAACCTGCACAAATCCCTGTGAAGTAGTGTTATGTTGATGAAGGAATGGTTCTGTTTACTGGCTCTCACCCAACTGCATGGCCAAACATAGCCAACCTCACAGTTAATTCATAGCAATAACCAAGTGTACACTTAGGGAACCTAGGAAAAAACAATGTAGCTGGCCAAACAATCGGTAACTTATTTGGGAATGACTGATACTTATCTGTTGTTTGTACAAATGAATGCCAGAGTCCTGTTAGACACACAAGTTCAAGAAAAGTTAGATTTGGGTTGAAAAAGATAAGCCAACAGTTATGAAAAGTGATGCGTGTTTAAGAAAAGTGAAACATGGTGCCGGCAGGAACAGGGACCAAGAAACACTGCCCAACCAGAGGCTGGGATCTGTTTCCAGGGCCACCTCCCACCCCACCCCTGCCATCTTCCTTCTGAGCCCAGCAGAGGCTGCTGAGGGCTCCAGAGTACTCTCCACTCTGCAGAACCTCGGAATCACCAGTGAGTGGAACACAGCGTCAGCTTCAGGAATCTCGGAGGGTCTTGTGCCAGCAGGAATAAGGACAAAGGAACCCCGGCTGACCAGAGGCTGGGATCTGTTCTGACCAGGGCCTGTTTCCAGGGCCACCCCCAGCATCTTCCTTCTGAGCCCAGCTGAGGCTGCTAAGGGCTCCAAAGTGCTCTCCACACCACAGGTCCTTGGGATCATCTCGGGATCACTGGACCCCTAGCACACTTAGGACCTCCTGATCACCTGACAACACATGGGCAAGAGAAGCAACAGAGCTTCTTGGTCAGGGTCCTGTTGGGCCTTCATCTTCAGCCAGGAGGCAGAGCTGAGACCCAGACCCCTGGGCAACTTTCTTGTCAGAGGAGAGTCATCCTTCTGGGAGGGTTCTGACCCCAGAACTCAGGAGGTGGATCAGAGCTCCAGACTGCTGGACACCTGCCCTGCAAGAGAAGAGCTTGCCTGCAGAGAGTGCTCTGAACACTGGAACTCAGGTGAGAGTTGGACTCCCATGAGTGCTGACAAAGGCTAACAGAATCACAGGAGAATCAAGCTCCAACCAGAGACAGCTTGAACATTAACATCAGAGGTTTCCAGATGGCAAAAGGCAAACGTAAGAATCTTACTAACAGAAACCAAGAACACTGGGCATCATCAGAACCCAGTACACCCACCACAACAAGTCCTGGATACCCCAACACACCCAAAAAGCAAGACTCAGATTTAAAATCATATCTCATGATGGTGGTAGAAGATTTTAAGAAGGGCATTAATAATTCACTTAAAGAAATACAGGAGAACACTGCTAAACAGGTAGAAGCCATTAAAGAGTAAGTACAAAAATCCCTCAAGGAATTGCAGAAGAATACTGCTAAACAAGAAGAAGCCCTTAAAGAGGAAAAACAAAAGTCCCTCAAGGAATCACAGGAGAACACTGCTAAACAGGTAGAAGTCCTTAAAGAACTACAGGCAAACACTGCTAAAAAGGGAGAAGAAACACAAAAGTCCCTTAAAGTATTACAGGAAAACACAACCAAACAGGTGGCAGAATTGAGCAAAACCATCCAAGATCTAAAAATGGAAGTAGAAACAATGAAGAAAACCCAAAGGGAGACAACTCTGGAGATAGAAACCCTAGGAAAGAAATCAGGAACCATAGATGTGAGCATCAGCAATAGAATACGAGACATGGAAGAGAGAATCTCAGGTGAACAAGACTCCATAGGGAACATGGACACAACAATCAAAGAAAATGCAAAATGCAAAAAGATCCTAACTCAAAACATCCAGGAAATCCAGGACACAATGAGAAGACCAAACCTACAGACAATAGGAGTAGATGAGAATGAAGATTTTCAACTTAAAGGGCCAGCAAATATCTTCAACAAAATTATAGAAGAAAACTTCCCATACGTAAAGAAAGAGATGCCCATGAACATACAAGAAGCCTAAAGAACTCCAAATAGACTGGACCAGAAAAGAAATTTCTCCTGTCACATAATAATCGGAACAACAAATGCACTAAATAAACACAGAATATTAAAAGCAGTAAGGGAAAAAGGTCAAGTAACATAAAGGCAGGCCTATTAGAATTACTCCAGACTTCTCACCAGAGACTATGAAAGCCAGAAGATCCTGGACAGATGTTATACAGAAACTAAGAGAACACAAATGCCAGCCCAGGCTACTATACCCAACAAAACTCTCAATTACCATAGATGGAGAAAAAAAGAATTCCATGACAAAACCAAATTCACACAATATCTTTCCACAAATCCAGCCTTTCAGAGGAAAATAAAGGGAAAACACCAACACAAAGATGGAAACTACACCCAAGAAAAACAAGAAAGTAATCCCTTAACAAAACTAGAAGAAGACAGTTACAAGAACAGATTCCCAACTTTAACAACAAAAATGATAGGAAGCAACACTTACTTTTCTTTGATTTCTCTTAACATCAATGGACTCAATTCCCCAATAAAAAAAAAAACTTAGACTAACAGACTGGCTACACAAACAGGAACCAACATTTTGCTGCTTACAGGAAACCCACCTCAGGGATAAAGACAGACACTACCTCATAGTAAAAGCCTGGAAAAGAATTTTCCAAGCAAATGGTCCAAAGAAACAAGCTGGAGAAGACATTCTAATATCGAATAAAATTGACTTCCAACCCAAAATTATCAAAAAAGACAAGGAGGGGCACTTCATTCTCATCAAAGGTAAAATCTACCAAGATGAACTCTCAATTCTAAATATCTATGCTCCAGATGGAAGGGCGGCCACATTCATTAAAGAAACTTTAGTAAAGCTCAAAGCACACATTGCACCTCACACAATAATAGTGGGAGACTTCAACACCCCACTCTCACCAATGGGCAGATCCTGGAAACAGAAACTAAACAAAGATACATGGACACTAAGAAGTTATAAAAACAAATGGATTTAAAAGATATCTATAGAACATTTCATCCTGAAACAAAAGGATATACCTTCTTCTCAGCACCTCGTGGTACCTCCTCCAAAATTGACCATATAATTGTACACAAAACAGGCCTCAACAGATAAAAAAAAATATTGAAGTTATCCCATGCATCCTACCAGATCACCAGGGACTAAGGCTGATCTTCAATAACAGCATAAATAATAGAAAGTCAACATTCACATGGAAACTGAACTCTACTCAATGATACCTTGGTCAAGGAAGAAATAAATAAATTAAAGACTTTTTAGAGTTTAGTGAAAATGAAGCCAAAACATACCTAAACATATGGGACACAATGAAAGCAGTCCTAAGAGGAAAACTCATACATAGCCCTGAGTGCCTCCAAAAAGAAACTAGAGAGAGCATACACTAGCAGTCTAACAGCACACCTAGAAGCTCTAGAATGAAAGGAAGCAAATTCACCCAAGAGGAGTAGATGGCAGGAAATAATCTCACGGCTGAAATCAACCAAGTGGAAACAAAAAGAACTATTCAAAGAATCAACCAAAGCAGGAGCTGGTTCTTTGAGAAAATCAACAAGATAGATAAACCCTTAGCCAGATTAACTAGAGGGCACAAGGAGAGTATCCTAATTAACAAAAAACAGAAATGAAAAAGGAGACATAACAACAGATCCTGAGAAAATCCAAAACATCATCAGATCCTACTACAAAAGGCAATACTCAACAACACTAGAAAACCTGGGTGAAATGGACAACTTCCTAGACAGATACCAGGTACCAAAGTTAAATCAGGATCAGATTAACAATCTTAACAGTCCCATTTCCCCTAAAGAAATAGAAGCAGTCATTAATAGTCTCCCCACCAAAACAAAAAACAAAACAAAAAAAACACACAAAAAAACAAAAAAAACCCAGGACTAGATGGGTTTAGTGAAGAGTTCTATCAGACCTTCAAAGAAGACATAATTCCAACTCTCCTCAAACTATTCCACAAAATAGAAACAGGAGGTACTCTACCCAATTCATTCTATGAAGCCACAGTTATTCTGATACCTAAACCACACAAAGATCCAGCAAAGAAAGAGAACTTCAGACCAATTTCTCTTATGAATATTGATGCTAAAATACTCAATAAAATGCTCGCAAACCGAATCCAAGAACACATCAAAATTATCATCCATCATGACCAAGTAGGCTTCATCCCAGGGATGCAGGGTTGGTTTAATATATGGAAATCCATCAATGTCATCCACTATATAAACAAACTCAAAGACAAAAACCACATGACCATCTCCTTAGATGCTGAGAAAGCATTTAACAAAATCCAACACATCATTCATGATAAAAGTCATGGAAAGATCAGGAATTCAAGGCCCATACCTAAACATAATAAAATCAATATACAGCAAACCAGTAGCCAACACCAAAGTAAAGGGAGAGAAGCTAGAAGCAATCCTACTAAAACCAGGGATTATACAAGGCTGCCCACTTTCACCCTACCTATTCAATATAGTCCTAGCCAGAGTAATTCGACAACAAAAGGAGATCAAGGGGATACAAATTGGAAAGGAAGAAGTCAAAATATCACTATTTGCAGATGATATGATAGTATATATAAGTGACCCTAAAAATTTCACCAGAGAACTCCTAAACCTGATAAACAGCTTCAGTGCAATAGCTGGATATAAAATTAACTCAAACAAATCAGTGGCCTTTCTCTACACAAAGGAAAAATGGGCTGAGAATGAAATTAGGGAAACAACACCCTTCACAATAGTCACAAATAATATAAAACACCTTGGTGTGACTCTAACTAAGGAAGTGAAAGATCTGTATGACAAGAACTTCAAATCCCTGAAGAAAGAAATAGAAGATCTCAGAAGATGTAAAGATCTCCCATGCTCATGGATTGGCAGGATTAATATAGTCAAAATGGTAATCCTGCTGAAAGCAATCTACAGATTCAATGCAATCCCCATCAAAATTCCTACTCAATTCTTCACTGAGTTAGAAAGGGTAATTTACCAATTCATCTGGAATAATAAAAAAAACCTAGGATAGCAAAAACTATTCTCAGCAATAAAAGAACCTCTGGTGGAATCACCATGCCTGATCTCAAGCTGTACTACAGAGCAATTGTGATAAAAACTGCATGGTACTGGTACAGCAACAGACAGGTAGATCAATTGAATAGGATTGAAGACCCAGAAATGAACCCACACACCTATGTTCACTTGAGCTTTGACAAGGGAGCTAAAACCATCCAGTGGAAAAAAGACAGCATTTCAACAAATGGTGCTGGCACAACTGGCAGTTATCTTGTAGAAGATTGCAAATTGATCCATTTTTATCTCCTTGTAAAAAGCTCAAGTCTAAGTGGATCAAAGAACTCCACATAAAACTGGAAACACTGAAATTTATAGAGGAGCAAGTGCGGAAAACCCTAGAAGATATGGGCAGAGGGGAAAATTCCTAAGCAGAACAGCAATGGCCTGTGCTGTAAGATCAAGAATCAACAAATGGGACCTTACAAAATTGCAAAGCTTCTGATGGGCAAACAATACTGTCAATAAGACAAAAAGGCCACCAACAGATTGGGAAAGAAATTTTACCAATCCTAAATCTGATAGGGGACTAATATCCAATATTTACAGAACTCAAGAAGCTGAACTCCAGAAATTCAAATAACCCCATTAAAAATGGGGTACAGAGCTAAACAAAGAATTTTCAACTGAGGAATACCAAAAGCCTGAGAAACACTTGAAAAAAGTTCAATATCTTTAATCATCAGGGAAATGCAAATCAAAACAACCCTGAGATTCCACCTCACACCATTCAGAATGGCTAGGATCAAAAATTCAGGTGACAGCAGATGCTGGCGTGGATGTAGAGAAAGAGGAACACTCCTCCATTGCTGGTGAGATTGCAAGCTGGTACAACCACTCTGGAAATCAGTCTGGTGGTTCCTCAGAAAACTAGACATAATACTACCGGTAAATCCAGCAATATCTCTCCTGAGCATATACCCAGAAGATGTTCCAACTGGTAATAAGGACATATGCTCCACTATGTTCATAGCAGCCTTATTTATAATAGCCAGAAGCTGGAAAGAACCCAGATGTCCTTCAACAGAGGAATGGATACAGAAAATGTGGTACATTTACACAATGGAGTACTACTCAGCTATTAAAAACAATGAATTCATGAAATTCTTGGGCAAATGGATGTATCTGGAGGATATCATCCTTAGTGAGGTAATCCAATCACAAAAGAAGTCATTTGATATGCACTCACTGATAAGTGGATATTAGCCCAGAAACTTAGAATACCCAAGATACAAATGTGTAAAACACAAGAAAATCAAGAAGGAAGACCAATGTGTGGATACTTCACTCCTCCCTAGAATCCAGAATAAAATATCCATGGAAGGATTTGCAGAGACAGATTGGAGCTAAGAGGAAAAGATGGACAATCCAGAAACTGCCCCTCCCAGGGGTCCATCCCATAATCAGCCACCAAACGCAGACAATACTCCATATGCCAGCAAGATTTTGCTGAAAGGACCCTGATATAGCTCTCTCTTGTGAGGCTTTGTCAGTGCCTGGCAAATACAGAAGTGGATGTTCACAGTCATCTATATGATGGAACACAGGGTCCCCAATGTAGGAGCCATAGAAAGTACCCAAGAGCCAAAGGGGTCTGCAACCCTATAAGTGGAACAACAATACGAACTAACCAGTACCCCCAGAGCTCGTGTCTCTAGCTACATATGTAGCAAACGATGGCCTAGTTGGCCATTATTGGGAAGAGAGGCCCCTTGGTCTAGCGAACTTTATATGCCCCAGTACAGGGGAATGCCTAGCCAAAAAGTGGTAATGAGTGGGTAGGGGAGCAGAGCAGGGGGAGGGTATAGGAGACTTTTCAGATAGCTTCCAGAATTAATGGTACCAATGAAGAAAGAAATTTCTTTTCAGCCAACTAAATTATTAACTGTAACATTGAATAATATATAAAATTCAAATTATTTTATGTTTGTCTGCTTGTTTTTTATTACTGTAATGTTAGTGCAGGTTTCTATCTGCCATCTTTATAGTCTTACAGCTGGCCTCCATGATACCAGTTCAGCCCCTTGAGGCATTCAGAACTGGATGCTAATACAGTTTTTATGTCATCACCATACTCTTTCAGCTAGTGTTCACGATGCCAGTTGAGATCCCAGAGCCACAGTAAATTGGGGCACTGGCAACTTGCTTCTAGGGTGTGTGCATCTTAACACAGCTCGAAAGTTATTCTATTGCAACATAGACATTCAGAACTGCCATTTTGCTGTATCCTTTCTATCCCTCAAGCATCCAGTGGTTGCAATCCTTAGCCTTCAACCTTCAACTACCTTCCTCCCACTAATAAACACTGTGTTCATTTTCATGTAGAAATATAGTGTGTTCAATTTGGGAGGTCTTTTTTTTTAATTAAAAAAAAAGAAAGAAGGGAGGGAGGGAAGGAAGGAAGGAACAAAGGAAGGAAGGGAGGGAGGGAGGGAGGAAAGAGGGAAGGAAAGAACGAAGGAAGGAAGGAAGGAAGGAAGGAAGGAAGGAAGGAAGGAAGGAAGGAAGGAGAAAAAAGGATGAATTACAAACTAAATACAATGGCACATACTCCGTACTCAGGAGGCCAGGGCAATGAGATCCTGAGCTAAAATCTAGATGTTGTTGCAATAATAGGACCATGTTTAAAAAGGAGGGAGTTGAAGGTGAAGAAAGGAAAGGGTGAAGAAGGGAGAGAGGGAGGAAGAATAGAAAGGGAAGAAGACAGAAGCAGGAATAGAGAAGGAATATGAAGAGTAACGAGAGACCAGCTCCATCCTATCTGAAATTGGAATACAAACAATGATACAAGCCATGAAGAGTATGGCCATCAGTGAATTCATAATGCTGAAGTTATGACCTGAGCAGGGTCCCTCCTGGTTCTCACTGGTCTCTTTCTCTGTGTCCAGGACTTTACCATGACGTTTTACCTCAGGCACTATTGGAAGGATGAGAGGCTCTCCTTTCCTAGCACTACAAACAAAAGCATGACCTTTGATCGAAGACTGATTCAAAAGATTTGGGTGCCTGATATCTTCTTTGTCCATTCTAAAAGATCCTTCATCCATGACACAACCGTGGAGAATATCATGCTTCGAGTACATCCCGATGGGAATGTTCTCTTCAGTCTCAGGTATGAGGGCCCCCTATGACCTTTGGCTTCCTTGGACCACAGCCATCTAACCAAACATGTTGGGTGTCACTTCAACCTATTTCAACCTCCAACTTCTTGCTTTCCACTAATAAATCATGATGCTGAAGACTTCAATACAAGTAACGTATGTAATTTTACCCACTTGTTACCCAATCTTTAAGGAATTGCTTCCTGTTCTGTATATTCCCATTCTGTTCATATATTGTTTGGACAAATAGAGTTGAGCAGAACTCTGGAAATCTGTAAAAGTCTGATACATGATTGTATAGGTATGTGAACCTATTTCTACCAACCAAGTCCTTCCTATGCCTGTGCTCCAACAAGCAGATTAGAATCCTGAATTAGCTAAGTCATTTCTCCAGTTAACTCCTTCAATTGTTATATGAAGGCATAATCAAAATACACAACTTGACACAAATTTTCTCACTCACTTTTTTGTTTGTGTTAGTTAAAGCATGTGTTCTAGCACAATGCTAGAACAGCTTCTCATCTTTAATGAGCCGTGTTTCATTTTATCCAAATGAGGTCTGTGCATATGAAGTGGCTTAAAATAGAAATTCTTTTTTAATACCCATGAAAGGAGTTACAGAGACAAAGTTTAGAGCTAAGATGAAAGGGTGGACCATACAGAGACTAACCCACCGGGGATCCATCCCATAATCAGTCACTAAACTCAGACACTATTGCATAGGACAGCAAGTGATTACTGAAGGGACCCTGATATAGCTGACTCCCACAGAAGTGGATGCTCACAGTCATCCATAAGAGGGAGCACGGGGCCCACATTGGAGAAGCTAGAGATAGAACCCCAGGAGCTGAAGGGGTCTGCAACCCTAGAAGAGGAACAACAATATGAACTAAATAGAACCCCCAGAACTCGTGTCTCTAGCATCATATGTAACAGAAGATGGCCAAGTCAGCCATCATTGGGAGGAGAGGCCCCTTGGTACTGCAATCTTTATATGCCCCAATACAGGGGAACGCCAGGGCCAAGAAGTGGGAGTGGGTGGGCAGGGGAGCAGGGAGGGGGGAGGGGACTTTCAGAATAGCATTTGAAATGTAACTTAAGAAAATATCTAATAAAAAAAGAGTTCTAACTGTTAAAAAAAAAAGAATCAGCTGTTTTAAAGTCGTACTGGTGAAAGGATGAAGAGGAATAGAATAACCCTGTGGATTCTGCTAATCTTGCACAGTCTAATGATGGTTTGGTCCTTGTCAGACAGACTCTGGTGTATTCACTTTTAATCTCTCTTGGGCTATCCTCCCTGAGTATTTCTCCTCATCTGGTGTCCATGAGCCATACCAGAGTGTCTATTCTCATGGAGGTGAAGGTGGGCTCCTTGGGTCATGGTATCACCCTCACCTCTGGAAAGGATGGAAACTAAGGTCAATCATCTGACTGGCCAACATTCAGTTAATATTTTCCCCACCAAGACTAGTGTGAGCTTCCCTGGTCCCAGTGTATAATGTGCTATATATATATATATATATATATATATATATATATATATATATATATACATATGTATGCATATATATACATACATATATATGTATGTGTATGTATATGTGACTAACTCAGAGGCACCATGGGCAGGAGCATCTGTTGCCTTTGTTTTTGCAGAATTGCTGAGGGCTTTTTAGGAACCTCTGATCTGCTATTGTGGCTACCACAGGTCTCACTTTGACGCAAGATCATAGCACGGTGGAATCTGCCTGGAGCCAGGAAAACCTAGGAGAATATAAAATTTTAAGAAAAAACTCATCAATATGCAAGCCTTTGCCTTAATAGTTCCTGAATTATGTATTAATATATATATATATATATATATATATATATATATATATATATACACACACACACATATATATATATGAAGGAACATATAGAAATGACAGAAAAATATCACACTTTCCAGAAAGGACAACTGCAAACTTGCTGTGGCCTCTCCTGGACTCAGTATTTTCTGGTTATTGCTTTAATCCCCATTGTAGCAAAGTGCAGTGTACCTCACTCAGATGGTACCCATGAGCATAATGGCTTTGCTGAGTCTCACTCTTTCTGGGGTTGCTTAACCCTGGAAGTAATCTTGGAGAGGCCCAAAGTCAGGAGGACTAAAAATTGTTCAAGTCCAAGCACAGAACCAGGTCACCTGCTAACAGGTTAGGTTCTGAGGCCACCTAGCCAAAATCCTCATCAATCATTTCTTCAAATATACCATAAAATAGAAAAGACCTCAGAGGATACTTCCTTATAACATAACCCACTAAACAGGCATTTTTGCACACAATACCATCAACACACATCCTTTCTTGATGCTTTGGCTATTGGCAATAAAATGCAGGTTACAGAAGGTAAAATGCTTCTATTCTTCTGACTAACTCAGAGGCACCATGGGCAGGAGCATCTGTTGCCTTTGTTTTTGCAGAATTGCTGAGGGCTTTTTAGGAACCTCTGATCTGCTATTGTGGCTACCACAGGTCTCACTTTGACGCAAGATCATAGCACAGCGGAATCTGCCTGGAGCCAGGAAAACCTAGGAGAATATAAAATTTTAAGAAAAAAACTCATCAATATGCAAACCTTTGCCTTAATAGTTCCTGAATTATGTATTAAGCACATGGCTCTATCGCTAAGCGTGCTGCAGGCTTTCGCCTCGGTACTGGAAGGAAATTTTCCGAGTGCTTTGTGAAGGAAACTTTTACCTATAAATTTGTATTATCGCCCATCCAACTCTTCTTACTGGAGACTACTATGTTTTGCATCTTCTAGAAAGCAGAATGACTTAGATCCACTTAAAAGCAACTGACTTTAAAGTGTTTTTCTGAAATTTAAAAAAAAAAAATCACAAGAGCCAAAAAAATGCATAGCACAGAGAGCTAAGCAGGAAACAGTAAGATATGGAGTAAGTGTAAGAATTTACTCATCAATCTGGAAGCAATCCCTATCCCTCCCGGTTTGCTGTCTTGTTATTTGGACAGAACGCAGTCAGGCCTGTTTCTCATTATCCTTGAAAGGCGCACAAAGCCAGAAAACAACGAGAGACTTCATTGCTGCACGCTAGTTGGACCGTATGGGTAAATGATCGAAGTTCTCTTTTCTATAACAGGATAACAGTTTCGGCCATGTGCTTCATGGACTTCAGCCGCTTTCCTCTGGACACTCAGAACTGTTCTCTAGAGCTGGAAAGCTGTAAGTCTTTCTGCCTGGGGAAACAAGCCCACATCGTTATTAAAACACACACTCACTGGGAGATAGGCACACGTGCTTAGCAATCATTTAAACATCTTACCATATTTTCCTTCCAATTATATGGCTCTGCTTTTCAGTCTCTCTCTCTCTCTCTCTCTCTCTCTCTCTCTCTCTCTCTCTCTCTCTCTCTCTTTCTCTTCCTAATGATGATAACAGATCATGTCTTTTGAAAGACAAGATTCAAGGGGAAATGCTTTGGTAATTAAATGTTCTGTGATTTTTTTTTCACAATAGCATGAAAGGCAGCTCCTTTAGAGCGTGCAGTTTCCTAACATTTGGCAATGATTTTTCCACATTCGGAAAGTCTAGGAATCCTATAGTCAGACAGGTTCTAATCCTCTTTCAAGTGTGCACAGGCTCCCCAGAGGAACCCAGCCTGGAGCACAGACTCCCTAGTTGAAGTCCCATTAAGGGCCTGTGATCCAGCTCCCTGTCAATGACTGTTACCCAGTATTTGCTTTTGATAAGACATCTTAAAAGCTGGCTGCAGTTTTTCTATCACATGAGTGAAGCTCTGAGCCTCAATGGGAGCTTCCTACACACCTGTCCTTTTCTGGGTCTATTACAAAGTATTTATAACACAAGAAAAGAATATTCTTCACAAACTAAGCTTCATTTTAGGATTCCATCCAAGAAAGGTACAGCAAAAGAAACCTAAAGGCATAGAATAAGCCCACTTGAGGGCAATCCTGTGGCCCAGCCCTGAGGCCTGGCTTAATCTTATATGAGAATGCACAGACAGAGTGCACAGGAAAATCTCAAACGTCACAGAGGGAGTAATGCTGCTACCTTGCCAGTCTTCAGGCTCCAGAGTTGGGAGATGAAGATGGAGCTGGTGTTTTGTTTTGTCTCCTTTTTGAAGTATGGGTTTGTTCATTACCTTGGAAAAGGATCTTTCAATACATACTACATTATTGAATGTCATTGAACCAGGAACGGGGTTTTCAGAACTGTATAAAGCATGGCTAGAGCCCTCACCTAACTTCTAACATGGGAGCTGCCTGTGTTATCTTAGATGCCTATAATGAAGAGGACCTAATGCTGTACTGGAAACATGGCAACAAGTCCTTAAACACGGAAGAGCACATTTCCCTTTCTCAGTTCTTCATTGAGGAGTTCAGTGCATCCAGTGGACTGGCTTTCTACAGCAGCACAGGTACAGCACTACGTGCAGAGAATTTGGGGCAACTATTGAGCGCCTACTGTTTGTGAAGTAAACGTCTTTCTCTCCCCATTGTGCAAACCCTTTCAACAAGACGCCTTAATTGTATTCTTGGCCACTCTGCTCTACACTTAGCAGAACACACAGCATGTTCTTTGCAATAAGGAAATCTCAGCTCAAAACCCTTTCCAGCCCAAAGGCCTTTCAGTGGTTTTCCATCCCACTTTGTTTAGAAGCAAAGTTAGGCTTCTCAACATGATCTACAGCCTGTGTGCTGCTCTGACCTCACCCCAACCTGTGGTCCTCCATCACATTGCCCTCTCCTTCCTGCCTCCCGTCACACTCTCATCTCATTTCTTCTGTATGGCTTTGTTCTGCCCCTGCCCAGCTCATGACCAACTTCTTGCTTTAGTGACCACTTTGTAAAACATCTCCCCAAATGGTGATGTCCTAATGAGCCTTTCTAAACTAAGCCTCCCTCCTCACTATTTCCCATCTCCCTTTGTCTTCACAGTGTGTACTACTAGCTGAAATAGATGCCTTCTTGTCTATTGTCAAAGTCTCTCTTTAGAACGAGGCAGGAAACTCTATCTGCCTTGTTAACCATCTCGTCCCAGATCCTAGAATATGCCTGGTATGTGGTAGATGCTCAACAGAAATCAACTGACACGATTAATTTAACAAGATGCTCTGCTGCCCTAAGGAGAAGATTTGTTTATAATTAGAAATACACTATATACTCTTCATTGTGATTGATTTATTTCTGATTTGGTAGCATTTATCCCAGGTAATTTAAAAACTCATCTGGCTAGTCACTGAAGTTAGGACCCAGGCTCTTTCTCACCTTCTCCAAAACACCTCCCTCCTAAAGACCGTTTTCACCATCTTGCTAGTTACTAGTACTAATCTGTGTCATTTTAAGCAGATAAAACATCACTTGTGGTTGAAAAGAACTGTGTTCAGGCTACAAAATGTGGCTGCAGCTGGCACTGGGGCTCAGGGCTGCCCTGGCTGGAATCCTATCCCATCTGCTTAGCCATGCCATTTGAGGAGCAAATACTGAGTTATCTGTCTAGAAGCCTGGATCTTAAGAGGACACCAACATTTAACTCTCAAAGAAGTGAATTGCATCCCTGGGCCCAGTGGGTCTCCAGCCATTCAGATCTGGGAGAAATGTCATTCGTTTGCGTTCTTTAACATTCAACAAACGATGCTATTCATTTTAATCATGTCCATTGCATTTTCTGATATGCAAATAACACACATTTGTGTTCCTTGATCACTGATATATCCCTGGCACATCGAAGATTCGCAGAATCAAATTGCTGAATAAATGAATATGCGATGTGTAAATTTGAAAAGAATTTCAGAAGTCTGAAGAGCCCGTGTGGTACTAAGAACACTTCATGCAGACAAGCTGTTGTGATGCAGTTTTCCATATCTCTTGCTCGTGTCTTATAAACGATGCCAGGAATTTAATGTTTTTTAGTCCTCAGCTCTGTTAAGCCAATAAATATATAAATAAGTGAATGTATACAATGAACAATGAATAATACATAATTTAATTTTTAAAATTTTTTTATTATTTCTATAATAAAGTAACTTCATGATAAATTATGACTTTGATATGTCTTTTTAATGTTATCATAATTTGATACATAGGAAACATGGAGATCAAAGGGTGGTATTTCTATACATGTATATACAATATATCTATACATTTATATCTATTATATCTATTGCACTTTTTAGGATTTTGAGGCATAAGAATCCATGAATATATTCAGTAGAAATTCAACTATTCTTTTAAATGCAGGGGATAAGTGTTCCAATTTCTGACTCTACCTCTAAATCATTCCATTTAGTCCACTATCTTGTCGCCCAGGCAGGATCAACACTAGGTAATTTTTATCCTCTTTTCTTCACGTTGTAGAGCCTGTCAAAAATCAGACAAAAACATCACTGAAAATCTGTTCACAAAGATGCTTTTATGTATTTTTTTTCTCTTTATTAGATATTTTCTTCATTTACATTTCACATGTTATCCAGAAATTTTCCCTTACCCTCCCGCGTCCCTGCCCTGCTCCCCTACCCACCCCCTCCCACGTAATGGCCCTGGCATTCCCCTGTTCTGGGGCATATAGACTCTGTATGACCAAGGGGCCTCTCCTCCCAATGATGGCCAACTAGGCCATCTTCTTCCATATATGCAGCTAGAGACATGAGCACAGGGGGAACTAGTTAGTTCATGTTATTCTTCCTCTTAGAGGGTTGAGGACCCCTTCCGCTCCTTGGGTACTTTCTCTAGCTCCTACCTTGGGAGTCATGTGTTCCAACTAATAGCTGACTGTGAGCATCCACTTCTGTGTTTACCAGGCACTGGTATAGCCTCCCACAAGACAGCTATATCAGGTCCCTTTCAGCATTATCTTGCTGGCATATGCTATAGTGTTTATTTTGGTGGCTGATTATGGG
>LR753174.1:0-19687 GCA_902729485.2 Mus minutoides | reverse complement strand
CACCACCTGTTCCTTCCCAGTCTCTGGCAGGGCCAGAAGGCCAACACAGCTGTGAAGTAGTCACCTTTTCAGTGCTCTTTTACAGACTCTTCAAGGCTCTCATTAATTTTATCATGAAAATGTAACTCTGTAAAAAACCCTTTTTATGGCTGTAGGCTAGTTGTTTCATGGATTTTTATCATTGGTAAAAGCCAGAATAGGGATTGTTATTAATTATTGTTATTATTAATTATTATTATTAATCTAAGCATTTTTATAAAGTAAAACCGTTTTTGAAGCCATGACAATCTAGTGAATCTGTTGACCCCAGATTTATTTGCTAAAGTCTCTTGGCTAAAAATTGGGCATTTGGCGGGCGAGGAAGCTGAGCCTTGGGAGACCGCATGGCCTGTGTTTGATGACTATTGAGCCCTGTGCTGTTTTTATCAGACGCTATGGAAGACCACCAGGGTCTGGAGGGTCCCTGTAGTGCAGGCAGTGTGAGTTGAGCTTGCCTTCTGGGTTCTTCTCTGGAAATGATGAGCTCATTTTTTTTTTTTTTGTCCTGTTCCCAGCACTCTTTAAAAATTGTGACCTGATGTGGAAGCAGAGTATTTGGACATCCACTATCTCCAGCCACTTGGCCACAAAGCACCTGAAGGAAGGAGGCCTCTTGACCCTGGCTGGTGCCAAAGCTGCCTTGGATGGGACTCCTGGTAAGCCTTCATTTTCCATGAGTGCAGTGTGAATGATTCTTCTGCTGTAGCGATGGATACATCCTGGGCTGAGGACGTGCACATCCCTTTGTGCCACAAGAACTTTCCCATTTGGGTGGATTTACTGCCTTTTATGCTGAATCCTCTTATGAGGAACACTCTTAATCTTGTCCCAGGGAAATAATCTTGGCAGGTGAATTCTTGACCCCGATTCCTGGTCAAATTTTTGCTAGTTTCTTTAATTGCAAACTGTATTATCTAACTTAAGAGCAACCACAAAGTTGCTGACATATAGACATATAGTGTCTACCACATGTTAGAGCTTACTGTATTCACTTGAAATATCAAGTATTATTATACATACTTTCTACTTCACACACGTATTTATTGAATCCTGGGTACAGGCATCTTTATTACCTTTTCAATTCCTTGGTTAGGAAAACAAAATTTAGAGAATTAAATGAATTGTCCATAATTATTTAATTAAATATATAGTGAATATACTTTGAAGTACCCCTGATTGTTTCTGGTATGTGCCAGCACAAAGATCCTTTCTTTTGCATTTCTTATTCCCTGTATGTGTTTGTTGGGGCTGCCATGCCTTGGCAAACACATGTTTCCTAATAGCTCTAGAGGTGAGATATCCAAGACCAGAATGTTGCTAGGTTGGTTCTGAGGCCTTACTCCTCACCCAGCTTGTAGATGGCTGCCTTTGTGCACCCTAGATAGTCATTGCCTTGTGTGTCTGTGTCCTAAGTTCCACCCCTTAGAAACACTTTGGTCATTCTAGATGAGGGTCGCACCCTAATGATCCTACTTTAACTTAATTACCACTTTAAAGACCTTGTCTCTAGATATACAGTACCTTTCTGAATTTAGGATTAGGACAGCACACATTTGGGGGATGGGTGCATTTTATACATTGATTTAGGGCCAAGGCTAGGGGGATTTAAGTAGGTGACAAAGAGTCGTGGAAAGCAAGTCTTATCTCTACTACTTGGGTTTAAAATGTATTCCTTTGAAAATCTAAGTGTTAGAGATCTTGGGGCCCCTTCACAGTTTTAAATGTAACTCTTTGAACCCTGAGTCTCTTGCTAGTTAGTAATTTCTTACTGCTTATTGCATTTCGCAGGGCACAAGAGCTAACAGGTCCGTGGCTATTGCAGTAATTAAAGCTGTGTAAATGTTAGGTGTCTGTCTGCTTGAGAGCTGCTTTTTATTAAATGGAACATAGGGCAGAGGCACTAGAAAGTAAACAGAGAAATGAGTAGTAGGTTGACATTTCAAAAACAAAACCTCGGGACTGAAAGACTAATTTTTCTAAAGGACAAAGCAGGTTCCCATTTCCTTTGGTTTATAAGTGCAGATAGTTCGACGTGATGGTTCATCTTAATGATCCTTCTGCTCTGCAGCCATTCTGTGCTGTGTTTGGAAACCACTCTTAAAGGGAACGTATGATCATGTTATAGTTTGCAAGAAAGTGTTTATTGTAGTTGTATGTACTTTTAAAAAGTATTTTGCAAAGGACCTAACCAAGACAACCTTGAGCCTGTGTAGTCCTGTTGCATTATGTCCTGGATTGTTTGCTACTCTTTCTTCCCTCAGAGCTTCCAGCTGTTACAGGGTTTTATAGGAGTGGCGAGGTAGAGACCTCCCTGTGTCTTGCTGAGTTCGTTGTATTTTTAAACCTGGCTCCCTGCCCTCTGATTAAACAAAGAAAGGAGGTTGGTGAAATCCTTCTCTAAGTAACTTCTTGAGACCTTGACCCTCTTTGGCAATCTGATGTTGCTGAAGCTGATCGCTGATTGGTTCCTGGACTGGGCTGTGAATCCCACCTCCCTGGACTTGCAGACCGTCTGTGACAGAGCGTCTCTGACTTCAGTTAGAGCCTCAGTGTGTTGTGGGAGGAGAGGAAGCTGAAGGAGGCCTGTGTACTTGTGTCAGGATGTGCTCAAATGGGACACCCTGCACATGTGCAGCTTTTCCTGCACATTACACCTTGGTACATTTATTTTTGAAGTCTTAAGATTTTAGGTATTCTATGTCTAATGCTCTTTTATTTACCAGAGAGAGGTACCTGGAAGATATGAAAGTGACTGTCTCTTGCAGTTGAGATAAACCTGAGTGATTTTAGGTGGCTTTTCTGAGACCACCTGGCTGGGAAATGAGGTGTGGGCTGGCAGATGGCAGATTGATCTGGTTTGTATATTGACTGTTGACAGTGTGTTGAGGGCCTGCCACAGCGGCAGGGAGCAGGGAACCTGCTAAATTATTTTCTGAGCAAGTACCCTGGATGAGTCAAGGGGAGAAATGGGGGAAAGAGGGAGTAGAGAAGTCTCTGTCCCTGGAAATGTTGTATGGAGGAGCTGATGTGAGCAAGGCATGAGTAGCACTTAAGGAGAAAGTGGATGGCAGTGTCTTATTTTTATTAGTGTGATGTTATTAGCTTGTTTCACCAGCATATATAGGAAGTTTCACCTGGTGCTGAAGACATGCGCTTAGTAGGGAGGCGGGCACCTGCTCACGTGCCTGATCCTTACAGCGTTCCCCGGGTACAGCTAGCCACAGACTTCAGCCACCCAGAAGCATTCTATATGTGTTCTTATGCGCATCCGACCACACTCTCTTTCTAGTCACACATTTTTATATTAAAAGCATTTTTCATTTTTTGGAGTGGAGTTCATTCTGTGTATCTTGGGATGGACTTGAACTCAGACTCCAGTTGTTGGGATGGGAGTTATGTGCCCCCATGACTATCATGTTTGTATAAATAAAAATGTATTGAGGGCTGGGGAGATGGGCTCTGTGGGAAAAGGCATTTGTCACCAAGCCTGATGGCCTGAATCTGATCCTTAGGATTCTCATGGTAGAAGGAAAAAAACAACTTCTACAAGCTGTCTTCTGATTTCCATACATGTGCTATGATGTGTGAACACACACACACACACACACACACACACACACACACACACAAGAAAGAAAGAAAGAAAGAAAGAAAGAAAGAAAGAAAGAAAGAAAGAAAGAAAGAAGTTTAAAAAAATATTGAATGCCTCTTTCTGAGGTTGGGCATGGTGGCTCATGCCAGTAATTCATAGGCAGAGGTAGGATTGTTGCAAGTTTGAGGCTACATAGCTGGTTCTTGTCTAGCCAGAACTACATAATGAGAACCTATCTCGAAAAAAGAAACAGAGGGTGGAGAGATGTTTCAGTAGTTAAGAGCACAGGAAACTCTTGCAGAGACCTGAGTTGGGTTATCAGGCAGCTCCCTGTAACTCCAGCTCTGGGGGAGCCAATGCCTCCGGCTTCCAGAGCTCCTTGCACTCATGTGTAGCGGTGGCTGGTGGCTGGTGGTTGGTGGCTGGTGGCCGGTGGCCGGTGGCTGGTGGCTGGTGGCTGCTGGGCTGTTGATTGTCCTTGAGTCACAGTGCAGAGGAATCAGTGACCTTCAACTTGGACTCTAGGTGTTTACGCTTGGAGTCAGAACTGCCTTGTATTTGCTCGTGTGCCTAGCACTGACTCGGGGATTCATGGTCAGAGGAGGGTCAGTGGCGTATGAAGGTTAAGTGGGGGTTGGTGCCTGGAACCAAGTAATCCCATCAAGCACTAGACTCGATAGGCAGCAGAGTGACAGTGATGAGCACGAAGATGAGAGAGAAATAATACCACAGTCTGAGCTGTAATAGGCAGCTGTGTCGGAACAGTCTGCTGCTCTACATGTTGGATAAGGAAGGGAACGCCCCCAGTGCACAGTAGATGCCTGCTCCACAGTGGGAATAACTGCATGCTAGTGAGGATGCCATGAGTAGTGATGAGTGAGAGTCAGAGTGTGGGAAAACACCTTCCTCTGTGCTCCTGGGCAGGCAGCAGCTCAGTGAAGCCGCTCAGTGCACAGCCCTCAACAGCTCAGCAGGCCCTAGCACCGCCTGTGCCCACTGTGGCCTCCCTGGCTTTTGTTGTCTGATGTCTTCTTTGGTCCTCAGTCAGCCTTGATGGTTAAGGTTGAGTTACGACTTTCATGTGTACATAGACAACCAAGGCTAGAATCTGTGACCGTTACTGTCATCAGGAAAGCAGACATGAGAGCCCCACTTTGAAGTGCTCACCCTAGGATCCTTTGTACTCCTCCGTGTCACCTGAAGAAGGGGAATGGCTGTGGTACCCTTGCCCTTTGGCGCACGCCTTTAATCCCAGCACTGGGGAGGCAGAGGCAGGCGGATTTCTGAGTTCGAGGCCAGCCTGGTCTACAAAGTGAGTTCCAGGACAGCCAGGGCTACACAGAGAAACCCTGTCTCGAAAAACAAACAAACAAACAAACAAACAAACAAACAAAATCTGCGTTTTTGGAAACTGGCCAGAGGCCACACCCCTGCCTACCTGTCCCGTCACCTCCCTCTGTTTGCTGTTATTCTGGCAGGGCTAGTGAAGGTGCCATGCTAAAGGACACCGCTGTGGCTAGAGTTCTAAGAGAAAAGAGAGGGTGAGGAGCTATAGCATCCAACCTTGACGTAACCAGCTGTTTTCTCCACTTTCCCAGGGATGATCGGCTATGGCATGGCCAAGGGCGCTGTCCATCAGCTCTGCCAGAGCCTTGCAGGGAAGAACAGTGGCATGCCCTCCGGGGCTGCGGCCATCGCTGTGCTCCCGTAAGTGCTTACACCTCACCCACCGCTGGGTGCTGACGGATTGAGAGGCTCTTTCTATCAGAGCTTTGAGTGTGTGTCACCAAAGACCCTTAAGCTCCTGTATGAGTGTATTTCTGCTACTGTACAAAACACCCTAGGCTGGGTATTTTATAAGCTACAGCATTGTACTGATCACAGTTGTGTAGGCTGGAGAGTCCAAGCAGAGGGTGCCAGCAGGGTTGGTGTCTGGTGAGAGCCTGTTCCTAGATGACACCTTCTCTGTTGTCATATGGTAGGAGGTCAAAGGGGCTCCCTCTGGCCCTTCTGTTGGTGCCCCATCCATCAGTGGGGCCACACCCTGACCTAATTATCTCTTAAAGGCCCTACTCTTGTTACCCTGCAGGCTTGGTTTCAACCTAAGAATCTGACCTGGGAGGCACATTCAGCCCGTGACAGTATCTCAGAGGTTCATCTGTTTTGAGGATGGGTCTATCGTTTTTCATCTTTTGTGCCTTCTTCTCAATCCCTCTCTGACTTTTCAAGCCTCTACACACTTCATTTCACTTTATATAGTTGTCTTTTCACATTGCTATAAGGTCAGTGTGCATGTCGAGCCAAGCATGTGCAGCAAGCAGCCTGGGGAAGTTCTGTAGGAGATTATAGGAACGCACGGGACATTCTAACTGACAGGAAGCAAATCCCCAGTCAGCTGNTTCTTCTCAATCCCTCTCTGACTTTTCAAGCCTCTACACACTTCATTTCACTTTATATAGTTGTCTTTTCACATTGCTATAAGGTCAGTGTGCATGTCGAGCCAAGCATGTGCAGCAAGCAGCCTGGGGAAGTTCTGTAGGAGATTATAGGAACGCACGGGACATTCTAACTGACAGGAAGCAAATCCCCAGTCAGCTGCCTGTCTCAGGCCGAGGCTGCTGCCTTGGGCATGGCGTGTTCTTTCTCAGTGGAAGAATTCTAGTGCCAACTGGCTTGCCTCCTGCTTTCTATGCTGTAAAGGGCTCCCGGGGCAGCACCAGGACTGGCTAGCTATCCAGTCCTTCACTGTGAGGTTTTAATGGCTGAGCTGCCCTATGGTTGTTCTGACTGATGGCTGAATATGCTGAGCCGGTTCTGTATTCTCTTCCTGAATATCATAAATTTCCTGGAAGGCAGCCATGTGCTTAAGAATGACATTTTACCATTTTGCTGTTTTGAGGAATATTATTTCTCATAAATCTTTAGAAGTGAGTCAGCCACATTTTAGAGCGTATTGGAGGACCTAATGAGGCACGTGCCTTTGATAAGGCTGTGTTTGACAGAAAGGTAAAACGTGACTCGCCCTGTTTTCTTTCTGTCTGCCCCAAGTGTAAGTCACCAAGAGCCTTATTGGATTCCCCTCAGCTGTGACTTTTGTTAACGTGGACAGCTTGCTGGTCTCTGATTATCTTGTCTGATCTCTCCACGTAAATGTCACACTCAGTGCCAGAGGCTCCCGGTGGCGGTGCTGTATTTGTCTTTTCATGGTCAAGAGCCAGACTCCTGTTATTAGGAAGACGACGCACAAATGACACACTTATCTCTACATTGCAGCGTTACCCTGGATACGCCGATGAACAGGAAATCAATGCCCGAGGCAGACTTCAGCTCCTGGACACCCTTAGAGTTCCTGGTGGAGTGAGTATCATAGGAAAGGCAGTGACTAAGCAGTCTGCAGGCTTTGTTCCCTGACCTTTGGGGACTCTCAGTGACCCTGGGCGAGGGTCTGGGGCTCTAAGGGCCTGAGGCAGCTGGTCTAGGAGAAGAGCAGTTTTATGAAGGGGTAAATAGCCCTGATGTGAGTCCTGACTCCATTTCTTATCCCTGTCCGACCAAAGTATGCACATCTGTAAACTGTCCTAGTACACAGACTGCTCACCTGTGTAGTGAGGGTCCACGATGAGAAGGAAGCAGGATCGTGTGTGTTACACACTTGGTAGTGTGAGAGCCAAGTGTTCTGTCAGCCCCATCTCCTCCTTATAAACTGGTAATGTATCCAGGAGCAACTCGGAGGCAGGGAGACAGGAGGAAGTCACAGTCTTGCGACTCAGTCCATGCTGAGCTGCTGATGTATGTCTCCATTTCCAAAATCCTGTTAGTGAACCTGGACACAGTTTGAAAGCTCACTGGAGAAGGACTAGGTCTTTCTGGTGTCCCTTTGATCTCAGTTCCTTAAAGCCTGCTTTAATAAGTCTAGGTTCACTGGGCACCTACCACAGACAGGTGCTTCCTGGACATGAGATGGCTAGGTCACCGTCCCTACAGTATATGGCCTTCCCCATGGTGCCAATGTCATAGCTGCTTTGATGTCTGTACTGGGGTTTACAGTTCTGACCGACTGTTAGAAGTCATTTAAATTGAATGGAGAGAACTTCTACTGATGTTTAACCACATAGTGTTAGTTATATACTAAGTACTATTTAAAACCCTTCCTACTAGTGTGTGTGTGTGTGTGTGTGTGTGGGTGGGTGGGTGTGTGTGGGTGTGGGTGTGGGTGGGTGTGTACATGCATGAATTGGGAGTCAGAGGTGATCAACATTGGGTGTCTTCAGCCATTTTCCATTTTTTAAAAGATGTATTTTATTTTTAATTTCTATATGTGCTGTGTCTGATTGTGGATGTGTGCCCACGAAGGCAGGTGTTGGGAGGTCCCTGGGGTTGGAGTTAGTGTGAGACAGTCCCTGGAGCTTGAATCACAGGGAGTTCCGAGCTGCCTGATGCGCATGCTAGGAACTGCACTTGGCTCGTCTACAAGAGCAGTATGTGCTCTTACCCACTGAGCCACCTCTGCAGCCCTTCCACCTCAGTCTATGAGAGTCCCTCAGTAACTGGAAGCTCACTGTTCTGGCTCTACTGGCTGGTATAAACACCAGAGGGCTTCATGTCTCCAGTATAGGGATTATAGGCATGTGCAGCTGTGATGACTTTTTTTTTTTCAATGCACTTTCTGGAGATCTAAATTAGATCCTTGTGCCTTCATGGCCAAGGACCGACTGAACTGACCCCCAGCCCCCTGCCCTACTCAGCACTGACCCCCTGCCCCCTGCCCCACTCAGCCCACACACTTCCTAGTACTTTATTTAATGCTCAGAAGATTCTTTTTATTTAAGACTGAGTAACCTGCCCCAAAGACCAGCAAGCCCAGGCTCCTACTTAGACAGTATGGCTTCAGGACTGTGTGGGCCTGCAAACCGCATGGTGAGCTTGCAGTCATGCTTAAACACGGGATTGAGAGGGAAGTCAAGAAGACACTGTGTTTTGGTTTGTGGTTGCTTTTCCATTTCTCCTTAAAGGCCAATGTTCCCACAATGCTTGAGTGACATATTAACCTAGAGTCTAGACTCTGGACCCAGCACTGAGGCTCCTGGGCCTGAGTACCCAGTCACAACATGGGGTATCAGGCAACCTTTGCTCTAGCAATCAGTTTCCCACTTGAAACTCGCTTGGCAAGTTAGCCTGAAGTTTGTCTGAAATGCTTGTGAGCACAATACCTTCTGTACCCCCTGTGGTAAGCATGCCTTCACGCTCATCCACTCCACACTGCTGGGAAGGCAAAGGTAAGACAGACTTCTATGATGAAAATAGAAACCCTTAAATCCCCAAATGTCACTTTTGTTTTTCCCAGATGCCTAGCTCAGCTCCAGCCCCAGAGATGGGACCGTGATCTGTGGACAGTATTTCAGGGTGTTTCATCAGTGCCTTGGGTTTTGAGTCCATACACTTTCTTGGCTTGTACAATATCCGGGAAGATACCCCAGTGTCTGGCCGCTGACTGTCGTCTAACCTAGTCCTCAGGGTTCCACACTGGGACCACAGTGTCCCAAGAGCCAAGTGCTTCCTGGTTAGGGGTTGAAGTCCCAACACTGGATCCTCAGCTGGATGGGACTCAATTGTAAATGCCTCACTGACAGAAATTGTCATCTGCTCTTTGCTTTCTCACACAAATTTTTGAGCCTTTTTTCTCCCTGCTTTTTTAAATGTCATAGACAGGGTCTCCCTTGTGGTCTGGGTAGACTTAGTTGCCCCTCCACAATCAGCTGGTTGCTTTAAGTCCCAATATACTTTGCTATAACAGCCTGCTTTTTACAACTTGTTTTGGGTACCCAAGGCATGTTTGCTAAAATTGAAGGACGAGTTTGTTTCTTTTTAAACTTGAAGGATGAGTTTGTTTCTTTTTAAACTTGAGAAGGAACAGAGCATAAGCCAGCTTTCTTTGTGTGTTCTCATGGCCACTTCAACCAACTTCACATCAAACCGCTGGATATGCTCAGGGCTAAATAGGTGGAGGCTCCCCTGACCCCAGTTGCCATTCCCTAAAGACAGTATAGTTTTAACCACTGTTTATTACATAGCACATGTGTCAAGTAAGTTATTGTCCACAGTCTGGAAGTGATTTGGGGAGCATCTGGGAGAATGTGTGGGTTATATGCAGATAGCATGTCAGAGTGACCTCCTGGGATGACAGAGTCCTCAGCAGTCTGGAAAACTTGTAGGGACGCCTGTCTGGTGCATATATCTGTCTCTTACAGTTAAGCATCTAAAATTGTCTTGTTAGTTAAAACCATAGTACTGTGTTGTAAAGCATTTTGACCATGTAGAAAAAGGTGAAAGTGAAAGCTAAGATTGCGTTAATTCTGAGTCAGGTACTGAGCTCTTTGGAGACCTCTGTATATGTCTCGGATGCCTAGAGGTTTTCTCACAGTCCCTTCTAGAAACCACCCTTCACACCCAAGTCTACCAGTATGAATATTAGCATGTGCCCAGAGAATGCTTTAAGATTATAAAATATCTCTTGTTATTCTAGAACCTTCCATGACTGGATCACTGGGAACAAACGGCCAAACTCAGGAAGCCTAATCCAGGTGGTAACCACAGATGGGAAGACAGAGCTTACTCCAGCATATTTCTAAGCTGTATCTCAGAGCCTGGGAGAGCCCTCTGGAAACATCACTAACCTGTCTGTGTTGCCAAATCTGGCCCCATGTTTTCTGTATTCCTGTTTGTGGTAGGAATTCCTGTTTGTCTTGTTTGTTTCTTACATGGCATTCCTTTGTTGTCCTGGGATGGTGAGGTATGTTTATGGGAAATGAGCAGAGGCCTGTAGGTAGCAACATCAATGCTGAGGGCCCAGTGAGGTATATGGACAGGCCTGCATCACAGCATCCTAGATTTCTTTAGAGACCTGTTTGATAGTCCTTTCAATTTTTGGCATTTGGGGCACTTTGAAATCCAACTTGTTTTTAAATTCCATGTTGGTGCCATAGATGTAGTTTTTACAGCCTGAAAATTAACTGCCATGAACATTCTTTGGTGATGTGAGCAAGCAAAACCCAATGGACTGTGTTGTGATATCCTAAGTGTTTGTGAGAACCATTTGTGAGTGTTTGAAGTGTTCTTCCTAATAAACACACTTCATGTCTTGTGTTGTCTTTTTCACCCAAGTCCTGACTTACACACAGGGGTCCTGGAAGAACGGAAAATTGAGTGCAAAATAAGGGTCTTTTCTCCTGCTGTAGTGAAAGAGGGTAGAGTGGATCTGAGATGAGTATATTACACATGACCACACAGGCCTGCCACATGCACATGACCAGAGGGTGAGATGGCTTCGTGAGGTCAGAAGCAGCTGTCCACGTGACTGATTCAGACCTTTCTGGTTAAGGACTTGGGATGTAATCCAGTCTGGTCAGTTTACAGATGGGGAAACTGCATCCCAGAAAGATGATTAGCATCATCATTGCCCCTAGGACTTTCGTGAGCCTAGAATCCCATCACCAGATGGTCACAAATTATAAAGACCTTTAGTTTGCTTTCTCTTTTCATGGAATGAAACATCACTGCCATTGTAAGGCAAGGGCTTCAGCATTTAGGATACAACTCTGGTGTATAGCCATCACCTCTAGTTCCAAATTATTTTTATTGGCAAAATCAAATTCATGGCCCTTAGGAAGTTCTCAGTGCCCCACTCCCTCTGGCTCTTGGCCACCACTCATCTTCATCCCGTTTCAGCGGATTTTTCTGTTCTGGGTATTTCACAGAGAGGCAGCTATATGATATTTTATGTCTGTCTCATCCATGACATGGTCTCCGTACTATCTTTCTCTAGACCGTGCCTGAGTACATTTCTCCTGGTGATGGGTGAATAATACTCCCTTGTATCAAAAGACATTGTACTCATCCAGTTGATACTTGGGCTGCTTCTTCCTGCTGCTGTGACTACAACATCCATATACGTGTCTTCACACATTGTCAGTGCAGAGACTAGAGCAGAGAGGAAATAAGCTGGTAACTGGCACTAAAACTACGCAGAGAAGACCAAGGATTGAGTTTGCTAAAATATACAAAATAAAATTAAAATGTATAAAATAAATTTTCCAGGGAGGGGCTGGAAAGATGGCTCAGTGGTTAAGAACATTGAGGACCTGGGTTCAATTCCCAGCAACCATCTGTAACTCTAGTTCCGGGGGATCTGATGCCTTCTGTGGGTACCAGGTATATGTGTGGTACACAGACATACAAGCTAGCAGACTACCCATTCACATAAAAGTGAACTTAGAAAGAAAAAACTACATTAGTCAATCTTGTGCTACTGCAATAACAATCCTAGAGGCAGGGTAACTATAAAGAGACAAGGCTTATACTTCTAACATTTCAAGAGGTTCAAGGGCTCTATACTGGCTGGTTTTATTTGTGACTTGACACAAGCTCGAGTTATCGCAGAGAAAGGAGCCTCCCTTGAGCAAATGCCTTTATGAGACCCAGTTGTAGGGTATTTTCTCAATTAGTGATCAAGGGTGGGAGGGCCCATCATGGGTAGTGCAATCCCTGGGCTGGTAGTCTCAGGTTCTATAAGAAAGCAAACTGAGCAAGCCAGGGGAAGCAAGCTAGTAAGAAACATCCCTCCATGGCCTCTGCATCAGCTCCTGCGTCCTGACCTGCTTGAGTTCCAGTCCTGACTTCCTTCAGTGATGAACAGCAGTGTGGAAGTATAAGCTGAATAAACCCTTTCCTTCCCAACTTCCTGATCATGATGTTTTGTGCAGGAATAGAAACCCTGACCAAGACAAATTGGTACCAGCATAGTGAGGTATTCCTGACTAAGACAGGCTCTCATGAGCTGTGGGGTTAAGCTTCAGCATGCCAACAGTTAGGAGACATAAATCATATCCAAATTATAGCAGACTGGGTTTTTATATCTCTACTTCCTCCAACCTTCATTCCACCCTAATCCCTTACAACTCCCCCAGCACTAGGTAGGAGAGAAAGAAGATTAGAGGTAAAGAGGGTGTAGGCTTCTTTTAGCCAAAAAAAAAAAAAAAAAATAGATTATTTTCTAATGACTAGGTGTGTTGGGTTCTTTGAGACAAGCATAATCTTCATATCAGGATATCTCCAACTTCTATTCAAGTGGCAACAACAGCAACGAGGAGCAGCAGCCTCCTTGGACCCCCCACCCCCTGCCAGGCTCTCTCATTTGTATCCTCTCCAGAGTTTCCCAGAATTAAGTTATATGCAGCTGGGAAAGATCATACCTCTGCTAGTGCAGGAGGCAAATCACAATCACCCGCTGTGAAGCAGCCTCTTATCCTACACCTGGGATTAAAACAAAAACTGTATTCACATAACAGAACTGGGTTTTTAAAGCAACCAAAACTCTCATTACAAACGTGTCAAGGAGAGGTGGATGGTGGTGCTAAATGGTGCTGAGAAGGGTACTGACAACTTCCATTGGGATCTTGAGGGGAGGCTTCAGACCAGTATCAGGTATGAGAAGACGTGAGTCTTATTTGAGTAGAGGAATTGGTGTACAGACACCTTTAACTCATACTGGATGGGCTCTGTGAACTTAGTCCTTGCATATCATCTAGAAGTGTCTACCAGGGTTCATTTCTGCTTTGTTCCTAGGTAGGCTCTACTGCTAAAGTTTATTGAGGAGTCGATATGATACATGGGCTTTGAATTCTGGCTTATTGAACTTTCAGGTTCCGTCAGCCTGTCTGGAGTGTGTCCCTCTAGGTGCTCATTTTCAGCCAGATTGTTCTCAAAATGGGTTTTGCTGGCTGGGAGGTCATCCTGTGAGTTTCCGGAAGCCCAGCTTCTTCACAGCTTCTGGGAATGGTCAGAGCTGCATGGCATGGCTGTAGAGTGCTAAGGAAGTGCCTGTTGTTGTCTGTTAAGTAAGCAAGTGAGATTGAGTTTAATTCACCCACAGCAGTGGGATGGAGAACTAGGGAGTCTGAGGAAGGTGTTCTGCATTGGGATTCAGTTATTCCACTTATTTCTGTATAAGCCTGAGACTTTGCACTTTTCCCATGTTTCAGTAATAGGATGAGGTCAAAATAATCTCCAAGGATGAAACGAATGTAGGTTAAGGGTCTCAAATGCTCGGAATGTCATGCCATCCATGTGATAGTGTGTATCAACAGCTCATTGTGTGTATGTGTTTGTGTGGTGTGTGCATATATGTGCATACACATGTGTATGTGTTAGTACACATGTATGAGCTGGTATGTGAGCATATGTGTGCACATATGGAAGCCAGAGATTAACCTCAGATATTATTCTAACATCTAGGACCTGGGTTTCACTCATAGGGATAGACTAGCTGGCAAGTGAGCCCTGGAATCCACCTGTCATCACCTCCCAGCCTTGGGATCACAGCTGTGCACCATGGTGTCCAGTTTTTCACATGGTGCTGGGGGTTGAACCCATGTCTTCTTGCTTGCTTTATTGACAGCTATCTCACTGGTCTTTCCATTTGTATTCATGCTTTTAGGTAGCATACAAAGCAATGCATTTCATGACACTTTTGTACATGTATGTCACTGCACCTTGCTCACTTGCCCACCACTCTCCCTGGTTCCCCTCAAATAGTACCCTTCTATTTTCATGCTATATGCATGTATATATTATATACACACACATGTTGGGAGACCCTACTATTAAGGTAGCCGTCCACCATGTCTGGATAGTTCTATGAGCTCTGCTTCCCATTCTCTACTGACCTTATCTGGAGGATGACCCTGCATAGAGCTTCCTGCAAACGTTGCATGATTCGGCAATAAGTCCCACTCAGCCTTCCCCAATAATGATAATTGAGTATGGTCAATCAACCCTTCCCGCCTATAACTCCTCAACCCTTTGTATACTCTACCCTGGAGTAGAGCAGTCTCACTGAGGCTATCTCTCTGGAGGTCATACTCAGAGCTGTCTGAACTCTGTTTGCCACTTCTGCTTCCTCTGCCCTTGTGAGTGAATGGTCAGTGACCCTGAGAAGGGAAACCCATACACATGTAATATGTACTATATATATATATATATATATATATATATATATATATATATATATATATATATATACAGAGATACATATAAATCAATCTATATTCTGCATATGAGAGAAAATTTACCTTAACCTCTTGTTGCATCTTCTTAGATCCCTTCCTCCTTAGATCCCCTCTACTTTGATATGATATATATTTATGCCTATCTTTACTTCTCCATATGAAAGAAAATATTTGTTCTTTTAGTCTTTGTTTTATTAATTCCTTCCCTAACTTTCATTATTTCTTTGCATATACTGCTTTGAGTTTTGCTTGTTCTTGGCTATATAAAACCATGAGGTATACCATTAAGTTATTTATTTTTATTTTTAATATAACCACAGCTATAAGCTTTTTTTTTCCCCCAGGGTGTCTTTACCTTAATTTCATTTTATCACCTCTTGGGGGAGCTAAAGCCAGGCTTTCAAATGATGCAGAGTGAATCAGACAGATACTTTGTAGCTATTGTTTTCTCACAGTTCTGCTGGTTGTTTGAAGTCTAGAGATGCAGGATTAGGGTTATATATCATGATTTCTAAGGTCTGTGTCAGCGGTAATCATCTTTAAATTTATATATTGGGGCCAGTTCACAGATGAGTAACAGAGGAGTTGTGAGATGGGGTAACCAGTGTGATTGAATTCCCAAGGTTAAATATGTTAATTGACATGATAGTTATATAAAGTCTCCAAGTTTTACATGCTTGCCATAGACATTTAGACAAAAGTTTGTCTCCCAATGCTAGGTGAGAGTAGATCACATAGAAATAACCCTAGATTTCAGAAAAGTGAGGAATATCTTTGACTATTCTCATAACACTTCATTCCGTGTTTTATTAAGCTCCATGCTCCATGTGTTTTTATTAGATATTTTCTTTATTTACATTATAATGTTATCTCCTTTCCTAGTTTTCCCTCTCAAAATCCCCAATCCCTTCCTTCCCTCCCCCTGCTCCCCAACCCATCTACTCCTGCTTCCTGGCCCTGGCATTATATAGAACCATGAGGTATACCATTGAGTTTTTTATTTTTATTTTTAATGTAACCACAGCTATAAGCTTTCTTTATAGAGTTACCTTTGCTGGCAGTGACTCGGTTTTATTTCCAAATAACACCTCCTAAGGATATATCACGTCCACTTATCAGTTGGTTGACATTTGAGTCCCTTTAGCCTTTTGCCCATTATGAAGGGTGCAGCCGTGAATATTCATGTGCAAATCTATTTGTTTGTTTTCATTTTTCTTGCATCATCTGAGCTAATAATTCCACTAAATGCTAGGTAAGAACCAGACACTAGGACAGAGACTGGTAATGGACAAATCCTATGTCATAAATTACTGAAATCTTAGAAACAACCCCAATGACCCACAGTCAGATGCTGTTAAATACCCACCACGTTAACATTTCTCTAACATTTACCTGTTATAGGATCGACTTTATGGGCACTCACTAATCTTCACAGATTCAGGAAGGGACCTTTTGTTCCTCTGTCTGTTTTGCCAAGGAGAGTAAAGAATAGAGAATTACTGTCTCCCTCTCAACACCCAGCACTAAGGAAAGAGAGAATCTTGCCCACATCACACAGCTACATCACATAGCAAAAGCCAGCTGGGCTTCCAGGGCACTGCACTCTTATCAGACTACAAATAAGTAGTGTATTTAACTAGCACAACTGTGCTAATAATGAACATGATGGTGCTATTAAGGATCTGTTCGAGATAATTCTTAGTGATGTAAGAAAGTCCTCATCACACATGTCATAGGTGATGCCATCCCAACCACACTAAAACATTCTGTCATCATGAACATTTCACCATTACTGAAATCATTGATGTCCTGTCATAGCTAGTGGGTCAGGGTGTGACTGGCTATGTTCTGAGTAATGGTGAATCTATAACATAACCGTTATAGATTCAGTGAAATATTGTATAGCATAGATAGAAAAGGCTAGATGAAAAACTCAAATATCAACCTGAGCTAGGGGCCCTGGTCATAGGAAGTCTTTTTTTATAATAATTATTATTTTTTTAGCCTTTTATTGATTCTTTGTGAATTTCATTCACATCATATATCCCAGTTCTGCTCATCTCCCCAGCCCCTCATATCCAGCTCCCCCCCAAACCCACACACACACACACACACACACACACACGCACAGCATATAAAAACATCTCATCATGGAAGCTGTAGTATGTCACAGTGTGTCCCACAGTATGTTCCTCTGTCCACACATCTTCGCTTACAAATGTTCATTGCAATGAGTCAAGGTTTCTGGCTTCTGTGACGTCATCAATATTGGATCCGCACTGGGACTCCTGGCTATCCGGTTGTTGCCCCGTGTTGTGGAGATGCAAAAACCTTTGGATCAGCAAGATTAGTCCTTCCATGCATCCCAACTCTTCACAGATGATATAGATTTGGGGTAGTTCAACTCAGAGCCCTACATCTGGGTCTGGGTTGTACCCAAGATAGTCAGCTTTTGGGCTCTTCCTTATCCACAATACCAGGACATGTTCTCCAACACTGCTCCCAATACTGGCAGAGTCAGTTCTAGAATTATTAATTTTTTCATGTGTGTGTGTGTTTATCTGTCTGACTGTCAGAGTATATATTAAGTGAGTGCAGTGCCTTCAGGGGCCAGAAGAAGGCTCCAGATCCCCCAGAAGCTGGTGTTACAGAAGGGTCTGAGCAACTTGATGTGGATTCTGGGAATCGAACTTGAGTTCTCTGGAAGGGTCCCAAGTGCTCTTACCTGATGAGCCATCTCTCCTGCTTCTGTGGAGGTTCCCTAGGTTTATACACAAGTTCATCCCCAGTACTGTCTTCTGTTGGAGAAATATGATTCATTTAGTTTCTCCTCATCTAATTATTGGTCCTCAGTTATGTATCGTTCATTTTCCTTGCTGGCTGATGATCAATAGCAGACCTTATTTATCTGATGGAATTCTGCACCCTGATGTTAAGTTATGGATGACCTAGGCAAATGGCTAGCAGGGCAGGGGCCATGACTCCTGACTCATTGATTTTCTTTTACTTGTGAGTGTCAGGAGTGATAATGCCTGGTGACTACTGTGGGTCGTGTACTATTCTAACTCCTCACCATTTACCTCATCCTCATGATGACCCTATTGAATAGGCATAGTTAGCTCCCATTTTACAGATGAGAAAACAGGTGCAATGAGGTACAACTATATATATGAATAACTGGTAAAACCTACCCTACTAGGAGAGTTTCACCTTCTCTCATTAGCCTTTCTGGGGTTTGTCCTTTGAGGAATCCTTTGGACTGTGGGACATCAAAGTGCTTTAAGCAGCTGTCAGGCAGCTCTACTGCTATCCAGGTGCTGGCAGACTCATCAACAGCTCAGGTGAAGGGTCAGGCTCTACTGCCCAGCACTGACCCAACTCCAGAGTGGGATGTGTTGGCCTCCTGCCTTCCCCGCCTCCCTGTTTCTTTTCCTGGGTTTCCTGCCCTCAGACCTTCTATCTCAGTTCAGTTCACCTGCAACCTTTATCTGTCCTGGTCCTCTTTGGAGGGCAGTGGCAAGGTAAACTATCTTAAAACTCTATGACTGCCTTTGTCAACTTTGCTAATATTGAATTCCTGTCTCATCAGACTGCAAGGCCTTGTCAGCAGAGAGTGCCTCATCAGTCATGTGGTGGTTCATAACTGTTTAGAGAGATCATGGGTCTGTAAATGGCCCACAGGCTAGGCAATGGAGGCTTATGACCTCCCCAATGAGCTTTTTGTTTAATCTCCTTGAATCTACGATAACCCTAGGTAGCAGATGCTATTATTGCCTATTTCACACATGAGGAACAAGGTAAGAGAGGTTAGGCCACAGAGTCACATGGCTTGGGGAAGGAAGTACATCAATTTTGAGCTCTAGACTGATTCCCAAGTTTACTTCATCTGTTGAATTACTAAGGAACCATGGACAGGTCTTCTGAGAGAGTACAGGCTTGTGGGAGTACAGAAAGAGGAGGAAGACCCAGGAGACAAGGACCACATCATTAAATGTGCTTAGCTAGTAGTTTTTATCTTGGAGTTTACAGGGCACATTGGACCACTGAAACCAGGTACTTCAATGGAGGAATGGATTGAGAAAATTTGGCACATTTACACAGTGGAGTACTACTCAGCTATTAAAAACAGTGACTTCACCGGGCGTGGTGGCACACGCCTTTAATCCCAGCACTCGGGAGGCAGAGGCAGGCGGATTTCTGAGTTCGAGGCCGGCCTGGTCTACAAAGTGAGTTCCAGGACAGCCAGGGCTACACAGAGAAACCCTGTCTTGAAAAACCAACAAAACAAAACAAAAACAGTGACTTCATGAAATTCTTAGGCAAATGTATAGAACTAGAAAATATCCTGAGTGAGGTAACCCAGTCACAAAAGAACACATGTGGTATGCACTCACTGATAAGTGGATATTAGTCCAAAAGTTCAGAATACCCAAAATATAATTTATAGACTACATGAAGCTCAAGAAGAAGGAAGTCCAAAGTGTGGATGTTTCAGTCCTTCTTAGAAGGGGAAACAAAATACTCACAGGAGGAATAAGGAGACAAAGTATGAAGACAAAGTGTGAAGGAATGGCCCTCAAGAGATTGCTTGGGGACCCATCCCATATACAGCCACCAAACCCAGACACTATTGTGGATGCTAAGAAGTACTTGTTGACAGGAGCCTGATATGGTTGTCTCCTGAAGGGCTCTACCAGAGCCTGACAAATACAGCCAACCATTGGACTGAGCACGGGGTTCCCAGTGGAGGCGTTAGAGAAGGGCTGAAGGAGCTGAGGGGGTTTGCAACTCCATAGGAGGAACTACAATATCAACCTACCAGATCCCCCAGAGCTCCCAGAGACTAAACCACCAACTAAAGAGTCCATATGGAGGGACCCATGGCTCTGCCTATGTAGCAGAGGATGGCCTTGTTGGGTATCAATGGGAGAAGAGGCCCTTGGTCCTGTGAAGGCTTGATGCTCCAGTGTAGGGGAATGCTAGGGCGGGAAGG
>LR753738.1:134574-148705 GCA_902729485.2 Mus minutoides | reverse complement strand
GATTTCTGAGTTCGAGGCCAGCCTGGTCTACAAAGTGAGTTCCAGGACAGCCAGGGCTATACAGAGAAACCCTGTCTCGAAAAAACCAAAAAATAAAAAGAAAGAAAGAAAGAAAGAAAGAAAGAAAGAAAGAAAGAAAGAAAGAAAGAAAATGGGGGCTGGTGAGATGGCTCAGCGGGTAAGAGCACCCGACTGCTCTTCCGAAGGTGATAAGTTCAAATCCCAGCATCCACATGGTGGCTCACAACCATCCGTAACAAGATCTGGCGCCCTCTTCTGGAGTGTCTGAAGATAGCTACAGTGTACTTACATATAATAAATAAAATAAATCTTTAAAAAAAAAAAAGAAAGAAAGAAAGAAAATAAATGACGGAAGAGAGCAAGCTAGGCAATGGAGAGATTAAGAATTAAGAATTTAGCCAGGCGTGGTGGTGCATGCCTTTAATCCCAGCACTTGGGAGGCAGAGGCAGGCGGATTTCTGAGTTCGAGGCCAGCCTGGTCTACACAGTGAGTTCCAGGATAGCCAGGGCTACACAGAGAAACCCTGTCTCGGAAAAAAAAAAAAAAGAATTAAGAATTTAATGGTGGCCATGTGAATTTTGAGGAATTAAGTGTTAGGTATACAACAAGAGTTCATATGCAAAGTCATAGTTAGGAATCAAGAGAGCTGGAGAGATGGCTCAGTGATTAAGAGCACCAACCACTCTTCCAGAGGACCAAGGTTTGATTCCTTCCCAGCACCGCATGGCGATGACAACCATCTGTAACTCCAGTCCCAGGGTATCTATCCTCCTCTGGATGGGCAGCAGACACACAAGTGGTGCGTGGACACACATCCATATACATTAAATAAATAAAATAGGAAGCATGATGCCATATAGTTTGCCAAGTGAGTTTGACTAGGCCGAGGCGGCCAGCTTAAACTGGGTGTACTTTAGCCTTCTTCCTCTTCCTCTTCCCTTTCCCCTTCTTCCCCTTCTTCCCTTTCTTCTTCCTCTTCCTCTTCCTCCTCCTCCTTCTTCCTTCTTCTTCTTCCTCCTCCTCCTCCTTCTTCTTCTTTAGTTGTTGTTGAGCCACATGTAGCCCAGGCTAGCTTCAAACTCAATATGCAGTTAAATATGACATTGAATTCTGACCTCTGCTTCTCAAATGATAGGATGACACATGTCAGTGTACATGGCTTTATCTTCTCTTTATTTTTACCATACCTATGATAAAGCTTAGGACCTCACATATGCTAGGTAAGTCGTAAGTGTGTGTGTGTGTGTGTGTGTGTGTGTGTGTGTGTGTGTGTGTGTTCATGTACACATACATGTGTGAGCACATGCAAAGGCCAGAGGTCAAGTGCGGGGGATGTCTTCCTCTATTTCTCTCTGCCCTATATATTTTTTGATTTTTCGTCTTATTTTCCTTTTTATGTTATTTGTTATTAGTGTGAGGGGTTGTTGAGTGTGCATCATGGTGACAGCCATTCTCGTCCCTCTGTTCCCACTTCAGCAGTGGTGCTCATAGATAATAGGGCTTCCCTGTCTTTTAGCCTGCATTCCACCCCCATAGATCAAGAAAGGTACGTGTGAAAGGTCTCAGTCAGGGTGTTACTGCTGTGAACAGACACCATTACCAAGGCAAACTCTTATAAGAAAAACATTTAAAAAAATATTTATTTATTTTATGTATGTGAGTACACTGTCCCTGTCTTCAGATGCACCAGAAGAGGGCATCAGATTCCATTACAGATGGTTGTGAGCCACCATGTGGTTGCTGGGATTTGAACTCAGGACCTTTGGAAGAGCAGTCAGTGCTCTTAACCACGGAGCCATCTCTCCAGCCCAAAGGACAACATTTAATTAGGCCTGGCTTACAGGTTCAGAAGTGCAGTCCATTATCATCAAGTCAGGAGCACGGCAGCGTCCAGGCAGGCATGGTTCAGGGGGAGCTGAGAGTTCTACATCTTGTTCCAAAGGCAAACAGGGGAAAGCTGGCTTCCAGGGAGCTAGGATGAGGGTCTTAAAGCCCACATCCACAATGGCACACTTCCTCCAACAAGGCCACACCCACTCCAACAAGGCCACACCCCCTAATAGCGGTACTCCTTGGCCAAGCATATTCAAATCATCACAGTGACCCAGGCCTCAGGTGAGGAATTTCTCAGGGACAAAGTCAGACGAACCATCTATAGTGTTCATCCCCTTGGGCCAACTGTGCTGGGTAATATGTAAAGAAATTCCTGGCTTATGGACTTGTGTAGGAAGCTAGACCATTCCATATTATACCTCAGGAATTCATCTTTGGAGGAAGGAGGAATACTAGGCTAAGAGAGAGCCTGGGAAGGACATTTCCAGTAACAATAAAATAAAATGAAAAATCTCAGCGGCTAGAGGCATGGCTCATCGGTTAAGAGCATTGGCTGCTCTTCCAGAGGACCTGGGTTCAATTCCCAGCAACCACATGGCATCTCACAGCTATCTATAACTCCAGTTCCAAGGGATTCAACACTCCCACATGGATATGCATGTAGGCAAAACACCAACGCACATAAAATGAAAATAAATTTATCATTGTTAAGATGCCACCAAGCTTCATTTGGGTTGATGTACATCGCGTTCTAAACACAGTCACACCTAGTGAGATGACTCAGGGAGTTATGGGACCTGCCACCAGATTTAATGACCTGAGTTCCATTTATGGAACCTTTGTACTAGAAGGAGAAAATCAACTCTTGCAAGTTGTTCTCTGATTATGCATGATATAGCATTCTCATTCATTCGCTTATTCTCTCTCTCTCTCTCTCTCTCTCTCTCTCTCTATATATATATATATATATATATATATATATATATATATATATATACACACACACACACACACACAAGCACACACAAAAATGTGATTAAATGTTTAAATTAAGGGCTGGAGAGATGATTCAGCAGTTGAGAGAGCAATGACTGCTCTTTCAGAGGTCCTGAGTTCAATTCCCAGCAACCACATAGTGGCTCACAACCATCTGTAGTGGGATCCAATGCCATCTTCTGGGTGTCTACAGTACTCATATACATAAAATAAACAAATAAATCACCAGGCATGGTGGTGCACGCCTTTAATCCCAGCACTTGGGAGACAGAGGCAGGCAGATTTCTGAGTTCGAGGCCAGCCTGGTCTACAAAGTGAGTTCCAGGACAGCCAGGGCTATACAGAGAAACCCTGTCTCAAAAACAAAAACAAAAACAAAAACAACAACAACAACAACAACAACAACAAAAGCCCAAAACAAAACAAATAAATCTTTAAACGAAATCTGATGCCCTCTTCTGGAGTGTCTGAAGACAGCTACAGTGTACTTACATATAATAATAAATAAATAAATCTTAAAAAAAAATTTAAAGGGCCAGGCAGTGGTGGCGCATGCCTTTAATCCCAGCACTCGGGAGGCAGAGGCAGGTGGATTTCTGAGTTCAAGGCCAGCCTGGTCTACAAAGTGAGTTCCAGGACATCCAGGGCTACACAGAGAAACCCTGTCTCGAAAAACCAAAAAGAAAAAAAAATTTAAAGGTTCACTTTGTAGTTTTTTGTTTATGCCCATATGCATATTCACATTTGTGTGGGAATGCCTTTGGAGGAAGTTGGAGCAGGAGTTACAGACAGTTATAAGCTGCCTGAGCTGGGTGCTGGGAAACACATACTCAGGTCCTCTGGAAGAGCAGCAAATCTTCTTAACCAATGAACCATCTATCTCTCCAGCCTACATTTCATTTTTTTTATTTACTTTGTACCTATGTTTGCATGCACATGAGTGTGCATTGGACACTGTGTGCCTGTGGAGGTCAGAGGTCAGTCTTCTCTCCTTCCATCCAGTGAGGCTCAGGGACTCAGCTCCTCAGGCTTGGCAGCAAGTGCATTTACCTACTCCCTTGTCCCCTTAGTCAGGGACTCTCTATGTAGCCCTGGCTGCGCTGGAATTCGCAATGTAGACCAGGCTAGCCTTGGACTCACAGAGATCCATCTGCCTCCACCTTCCAGGTGCTGGGTTTGAAGGCTTGCACCACCACCGGCCTTGCTTTGGGTTTTTGAGAGTGTCTGGGAGATGAAGAATAACCTTGAACTTCTGATGTTCCTGCCTTCCGAGTGCTGGGGTTACAGTCATGTGCCACCAATTCCTGGCTTTTGCAGTGCTGGTGATCCAAACCAGGGCTTTATGCAAGCTAGCCAAACACTCTACCCCAGTCCCTGGGAATGTGGCTTTAACATGGATTCATTTATTAGCAGGGACCTGGGACCTGAAAACACTGCCTTACCAAGCATTTCCTCTGTGAAATGGAAGAGAGGAGAAATATTAAGATCCTGGACAGGGGGCACTTCCCTGTGTGACAGTGGTGCATGATAACCAGGCTGGCAGTGCCCTCTGCATCCCACATAGGGAACAACAGCCTGATACTCCAAAGATCCTGAAGATCATTGGAATCAGGAGGAAAGTAGAATTCACAATGGAAGAGTGAAGGCTCTTGGATAAGAGTGGGGGGGGGGGAAGCCGGGCGTAGTGGCGCACACCTTTAATCCCAGCACTTGGGAGGCAGAGGCAGGCGAATTTCTGAGTTCGAGGCCAGCCTGGTCTACAAAGTGAGTTCCAGGACAGCCGGGGCTACACAGAGAAACCCTGTCTCGAAAAAAAAAAAAAGAGTCAGGGGAAACGACGGGAGGGAGGGTGTTGGGGACAGTGCAGAAACCTGGGAGAAAAAAAATCCAACAAAAATCGGAAAACACACAGAGACACAAATTTGTTAATTAAAAAAAAACTGTTTTAGAAGATTTATTGTATGTATGTGCACCTGTGTGTGCTTGGTGTCAGTAAGGTTCAGATGGCACCTGATTTCCTGGAACTGGAGTTACAGGTGTAAGCCATCAGTTGGGTGCTGAGAACAGAGCCCGGGGCCTCTGGCAGAGCAGTCAGTGCTCTTAGCCACAGAGCCATCTCTCTATACCCCCGATTACGTTCATCCTGAGCTGGGCAGGTGTGGTGGTGGTGTAGGCCTGTAATCCCAGCAGTCACTGGACTATCATGGGTTCTACATATTAAACCTTTATGTTAGGTAGCGTCATACAGCAAGATCCAGTCACAAAACCAGCAACAACAAAACCAAAAGGAGCCAGCTCCTTCCCGAAAGCATTCTTTCTTCAAGTCTTCAGCTCCATCTGACAGCTACTCTACTGGCTGTCTTATCCTTTCTGAGCCTAGTTGCCAGAGAAACAAGCCTGGTTCATCTTCATGACTAGCACATCTAATGATAAGCACAGGTTGACTCAATGTGCCATAGGGTGACACTAGGTGCCCAGAGCGACAAAATGACACCTACGAGTGCACGTAGCCTGTCACAAGCACACACACACACACACACACACACACACACACACACACACTCATGCACCCACCTGCAAACACAATTGCAGCCTTCTGGATGTCTCCTGTCACAGCCCCACCTCCTTCCTGATACACTGCTTTAAGTGGTGACTGTAACAAAAATGACTTCATGCTCTCCCTGTTCTGAGCCAAATTACACAATTATTTGGAAAGGGCTCAAAATGTCCTTTGTTAGAACTTTCTGGATACACCAACACACAGGAGCGTGCACCCTCAGAACACATGTACACTTTGACTTAATCTCACGGGTGACATACTGACGCTTACACTCCCCCTAGCCCACATAGGCAAACTGCTGAGTGCTTCTGAGTTTCTCGCTGCCACCAGCTCGGTTTGCTCAGCCTACCCCTACACCCCACACCCGGGAATCCCTTACCACAGCTCCACCCATGCTCTGTCTCCTTCTTTTCCTTCTCTGTCCAGCCGTCGGGGTTCCTGGGTGAGGAAGCGTCTCCACAGAGTCGCTGGCTAGAACCACAACTTTCATCCTGCCATTTAGAATAGGGAAGAGAAGAGACCACAACGTAGGGGGGCAGAGGGGACTGACGGACATCGAGAGGACAGGCCCACCGGCGCGTGGGGGGGAGGCAATTCAGGCTGCAAACAGGTTGTCCCTGTCTCCGCGCCCCCTGGCGGATGCTGGTCCTCGACGGGCTCCGGACGCGCAGAAGAGTGAGGCCGGCGGCGCGCGTGGGAGGCCATCCCAAGGGGAGGGGTCGGCGGCCAGTGTAGACCTGGAGGCGGGGGCCACCAGGCAGGGGGCGGGGGTGAGCCCCGACGGTTAGCCTGTCAGCTCTTTGCTCAGACCGGCTAGAGCCACAGCTTCGCTCGCCACTCATTGCTCGCCACTCATTGTCTGTGGCCCTGACCAGTGCGCCCTGGTGCTTTTAGTGCCTTCCGGGCCCGGAGGGGCAGCCTCTTCTCACTGCAGACAACGCAACTATAAGAGGCGGTGCCTCCCGCAGTGGCTGCTTCAGCCCAGCAGCCAGGACAGCGAACCATGCTGCCTGCGGCCCGCCTCCAGACTTACTAGAGCCAGCCTGGGAACTCTCACCACTGCCCTCACCGCTGTGTCCAGTCACACCGTCGCGGGCAGCAACCAAAGTCGTCAGAACCGCAGCACAGAACCAGCAAGGCCAGGCAGGCCATGGGGCTCTGGGCGCTGCTGCCCAGCTGGGTTTCTGCTATGCTGCTACTGGCACTGACCGCTCTGCCCGCAGCCCTGGCAGCCAACAGTAGTGGCCGATGGTGGTAAGTGAGCTAGTACGGGGTCCGCCACTTGTCCTGGGGCAAAGAGCCAGGCACCAGCCTTACCCAGCTCCCACGCAGTGCGGATCACCAATCTACAGACCCCCCTCGTGCATTGTGACTTCACATCCAGGGTGCTCACACCTAGAACTAGCTCTGCTGAAGTGGGGTGCATCATTGGCATGCAGAAGCCCAGATACACCAGGCTCAGAGGCCATTCCCACTTAATACGACCCTGTCTCCACTGAGCAACAGGTCCCAACCTCGCTGTGGTGGGTGCTCAGGTGTCCCTTAGGTCTTGAACAAAAAAAAATGCTTTGAAACGAGGTGAGAAGGGAGTGGACGTGTATTTCAAGGTGGGCAAGGCTGCAGGTGGGGTTTCTCCTCAGGGGCTGACTTGAAGAAGGAAGGAAGAGCTAAGGTAGCCATGCCTTTTCTGTCCACTCACTAGACTCTGGAGCTCAGGGCCAGGCAAGGACAGGGTAGAACAGCCTGTATGGTTAGGATGCAGGCCCCCTGCTCTGGACTGAACCCTTATGCTTCCCGCCAGGGGCATCGTGAACATAGCCTCCTCCACGAACCTGCTGACGGATTCCAAGAGTCTGCAGCTGGTGCTCGAGCCCAGTCTGCAGCTGCTGAGCCGCAAGCAGCGGCGACTGATCCGACAGAACCCGGGGATCCTGCACAGCGTGAGTGGAGGGTTGCAGAGTGCCGTGGGAGAGTGCAAGTGGCAATTCCGAAACCGCCGCTGGAACTGCCCCACTGCTCCGGGGCCCCACCTCTTCGGCAAGATCGTCAACCGAGGTGGGTGCCCAGGAAAGCAACGCTTCCGGGATTAAGGGAAAAGCAGGGTCAGCTCCAGGGCATGGGCGGGCGAAGGCAGGGAAGACGTCCCAGGGTTATATGTGATCAAACTGCGGATCGCCCGGTGCCGGCAGTTACTGTAGGTCAGCACCAGGTTCTTTCCAGCCTTGCCTTGTGAGCATGATCTTCAACGTTGCTGAGCCACTGGCCCACAGAAAGGGAATTCCGGATCGTGGGCGCCGGGCGACAGCTGTTTTTCCCTAGCCTTCCTCAAAGGTGCCTGGGAAGCTGATCTCTGAGGGCTAGGGTTGTGCTTCGCACCCAGCAAAGTTTGCACTGCCAATACTAGTTTGGTCTGGTAGAGCGATCTTGGCTATGCAGATTTGTTCTACTTGGGATCTCTCCTTGGAGCTGTTCTGCTAAGGCTCTAGAGTCTCAGTAACGCGTGGAGAGGAGGATATTCATGGTTCGCACACACGCACCTGCTTTTTCTGAGAGACTTGGAGACCAGCTTTCCAGCACTTTGGTCTGCCAGGTTGTCAGAACTCCAAGGATGTTGGACTGTAGGGTACCAAGTCTTCCAAAGAGGGTGCTGACTTGGCCCCACGCGTTCTCTCAACTGATGCGGGGTCGCTTCACCCACAGGCTGCCGAGAAACAGCTTTCATCTTCGCAATCACCTCCGCCGGGGTCACACATTCGGTGGCGCGCTCCTGCTCCGAAGGCTCCATCGAGTCCTGCACCTGCGACTACCGGCGGCGCGGCCCTGGGGGCCCCGACTGGCACTGGGGGGGCTGCAGCGACAACATCGATTTCGGTCGCCTCTTCGGCCGAGAGTTCGTGGACTCTGGGGAGAAGGGGCGGGACCTACGCTTCCTCATGAACCTTCACAACAATGAGGCCGGGCGCACGGTACGTCGGTGTGTCAGGAGCCAGTGGCAGGGGAGAAGTAAGCTAAATGCACAGGGACAGAGGCACAGGGAAGGGGCTTCCGAGGGAGTAGGACTCAAGGAGAGAGGACAGAGAAGAGGTGGTGTCTGAGGGCAAAGGGGTTCCTGAGCTGATGGCAGAACAGAAGAGGTTAGCAGGCTAGCAACATGTGGTGTGTATTGCTATGGCTCCATTGCACACTTTTGAAAGATAAAAGTGACTCGCTGGCGTGGAGCAGAGTCTGGCCGAATGTCTCTATCTCAGAGGGCCATTTTGCACTTCCTCTCTCCCGAGCTTAGTCACACCTGGACCTTGGCTGAAGTTTCCACAGCATCGACGTGACCGGGGTGGGGTGGAATGGGGTGGGGAAGTATAGGTTCGTGAGATGTTGGCTTTGACCTTTTCTTCCCTCCTCCCCTCGTCCCCTCCTCCCCCAGACCGTGTTCTCTGAGATGCGCCAAGAGTGCAAATGCCACGGGATGTCCGGCTCCTGCACGGTGCGCACGTGTTGGATGCGGCTGCCCACACTGCGCGCTGTGGGCGACGTGCTGCGTGACCGCTTCGACGGTGCCTCCCGCGTCCTTTACGGCAATCGAGGTAGCAACCGCGCCTCACGGGCGGAGCTGCTGCGCCTGGAGCCCGAAGACCCCGCTCACAAGCCTCCCTCCCCTCACGACCTCGTCTACTTCGAGAAATCGCCCAACTTCTGCACGTACAGTGGCCGCCTGGGCACAGCTGGCACAGCTGGGCGAGCTTGCAACAGCTCGTCTCCCGCGCTGGACGGCTGCGAGCTGCTGTGCTGTGGCCGAGGCCACCGCACGCGCACGCAGCGCGTCACCGAGCGCTGCAACTGCACCTTCCACTGGTGCTGCCACGTCAGCTGCCGCAACTGCACGCACACGCGCGTACTGCACGAGTGTCTATGAGGCGCTGCGCCTCCGGGAACACTCTCTTCCAGTTCTTCTCAGACACACTCGCTGGCCCTGATGTTTGCCCACCCTAGCCACAGTCCCGGGGTTCATAAAGATCCATCTCTTCCACCTCCTACCTGGGGACTCCTGAAACCACTTGCCTGAGTGGGCTCGAACCCTTTTGCCATCCTGAGGGCCCTGACCCAGCCTACCTCCCTCCCTCTTTGCGGGAGATCCCTTTTGCACTGCCCCCCCCAATTTGGCCAGAGGGTGAGAAAAAGATTCTTCTTCTGGGGTGGGGGTGGGGAGGTCAGCTCGTGAAGGTGTTGCGGTTCCTGATGTATTTTGCTTGGTGACCTCTCTGAGTATCATTTTTCCTTGTCTCTCGGGTCCCTATAGGTCCCTTGAATTCTCTAACCAGCACCTCTGGGCTTCAAGGCCTTTCCCCCTCCCACCTGTAGCTGAAGAGTTTCCGAGGTGAAAGGGCACAGAAAGCTATGTGGGAAAGGAGATTGCTGGACCCAGCAGCAAAACCCTACATTCTCCTTGTCTCTGCCTCGGAGCCATTGAACAGCTGTGAACCATGCCTCCCGCAGCCTCCTCCCACCCCTTCCTGTCCTGCCTCCTCATCACGGTGTAAATAATTTGCACCGAAACGTGGCCTCAGAGCCACGCGTTCGGTTATGTAAATAAAACTATTTATTGTGCTGGGTTCCAGCCTGGGTTGCAGAGACCACCCTCACCCCACCTCACTCCTCATCTGTTCTGCTCGCCAGTCCTTTTGTTATCTGACCTTTTCTCTTTTACCCAGCTTCTCAAAGGTGCCCTTGCCCACCGGATCAGTATTTCCTTCCACTGTAGCTATTAGTGGCTCCTCGCCCCCACCAATGTAGTATCTTCCTCTGAGGAATAAAGTATCATCTATTTTTATCAATGACTCTGGTCTTTGAATCTAGAACACAGCATGGTTTCTAATGTCCTCTTCCCCTCCAATGGACTTACTTCTCTTCTCATAGACAAACAGAAGAGATAGAGTTGTTGAAGACTTTCCCCCCCACCCCCAGGCCTGAGAGAGGACCCTGAGATCCTGACCCTTGGATGACCCTAAATGAGACCAACTAGGGATCCAGGTCTCCTGAGAGAAAAGCCTGCTCAGGAGCTCCTGCAGGGCTCTTCCTCCTGTTCTAGCAGCAGCTGGTTAAGTGATGAAGACAAGCATGTCACCTGATGGGGACTCACCACACTCTCCTAGTGTGAGAGCTAGGGAGATGGCAGCAGTGAAATGATAGCTGTGACCACGTCCTGGGAAAGGAAAAAAAGCCCAAGCAGAAAGGGTGTCAATGCCCCTGGGGAGGCTATCATTCTCTTCTGCAGCCTGAGCTCTGAGCAGTGGAAGGCTCACCTCTTACACTCTTCCTGGAAATACTTTATTAGCACCCCAACCCTAACCTAGAGGTAAGGGACATCTAGGAACAAGTCATGGGGTGGAGCTGGAGAGATGGCTTAGAGGTTAAGAGCACTGGCTGCTCTTCTAGAGGTCCTGAGTTCAATTCCCAGCAACCCCATGGTGGCTCACAATCATCTGTTATGGGATCTGATGCACTCTTCTGGTGTGTGTCTGAAGACAGCTATGGTGTACTCATATAAATAATAAATAAATAAATAATATTAAAGAAAAGTCATGGGTTAATAGTGGGCCCTAGACTTGAACCAGAAAGCTTAAAGATGCTCATAGGAAAGAAGAAAAGAGCAGAAAGCTTAGCCTCCAGACAGGGGTAAGGCTTAGAGCTCAATCAAAAGAAAGCCCAAGAGTGATTGGTCCAAATCAGTAAGCTAACCACACCCACAAAGAACCAGAGTGAGGATTCCTTATGACACACCTGCAGGCCACCTCTGTGCTTACAGTCCCAGTCAGTAGGAAAAGAATCCTGCTCACAGCAGTAAACCTGACACCAGTCATTTCTTCCTCTCTTCCTTGTCCAAGCGTAGCCTTAGCCCTGACTCAGGGAACACTAACCCTTCCTTAACTCCAATACCTGACCTTCATCATAGCCCCTTCCCACAAGAGATGATCCGAAGCCCGAGCGTGGTAGTGCACGCCTTTAATCCCAGCACTTGGGAGGCAGAGGCAGGCTGATTTCTGAGTTCAAGGCCAGCCTGGTCTACAAAATGAGTTCCAGGACAGCCCAGAGCTATACAGAGAAACCCTGTCTCGAAAAACCAGAGAGAGAGAGAGAGAGAGAGAGAGAGAGAGGACCCGAAAGGCATTGACAGAAACTACAGAGGACCCCCCACCTTCCCAAGAGCCAGAACCGGTCTCAATCAGATCAGAGAGTTTCTTCTTCTTCCCAGAATCCTTTGCTGTTGCTGTAGGCTATCACCTCTTGGGGGGGGGGGTGCAGGGGTGAACTCTGACCCCTATTGGTTTTTTGACTCTGTGAGTGGGTAGAGAAGTAGATTCAGGGCCTGCTCAAGCCTGCAGTGACATTTCCTTCCCTTTCTCTGCATTGGCAAAGCTAGCACCGGCTCAGGGCTCAGTTCTGATGAGTGGATCCAACCTGGGATACCGGACTTCTAAAAGGTTCTGAGTTTCCAATAAAGATCATCCAGCGGATACTACTCAGCCCTAACCCACTCTGAGCTATCAGCCCCTCAGCACTCCCAAAGTGTGTGTGTGTGTGTGTGTGTGTGTGCCCCCAGAGTGTGTAAGCTTGGGCTGCTATAACTCAATGTGTTAGGCAGAAGCAGCAGAACGGACGAACCAAACCATCTCCCACCAATCTCACCCAAATCCTAACCTCAGGAACCTGGAAACTGGTGTGCTGAGCAGAGGTGACTTGCAGGAGTTAGAAAAAGAGCACCCCCCTTTTGCCCCTAACTTGGTATTTGACACATCTCTTCTGTCTTCTCAATCCCATTTGCCTTGCTTGACCCTTAATTAAGAATATTCAAATATCCATCCTTGTTGCTTAAGGAGTGATAGGCTTCAAATGACATAGTGTCTGTGGCAGCTTGGGTTGTGTGGACAGCTACTGATACTTTTTCTGTACCAGCCTTCTGTCAAATGCTGGCAGTGCAGTGATCTACAAGCCAGAGGTCCAGCCAGGGACTCAACCAGGCCAACAAACACTAACAGAGTCATGCAGAGAAAGACCCTCGGTGTGCACAGGAAAGCCTTCAGCATGGTAAGCGCCCTTCTCTTCCAGGGGCTGGGACTTGGAAGAAGGGTGCCATGGGAAAATGTAGAATAAAGCCAGGGCCCAACACAGCATGCACAAATAAAAGGAAACACTTCAGATAAAAGTGCTGGAAATGGGGCTGGTGAGATGGCTCAGCGGGTAAGAGCACCCGACTGCTCTTCCGAAGGTGATAAGTTCAAATCCCAGCAACCACATGGTGGCTCACAACCATCCGTAACAAGATCTGACTCCCTCTTCTGGAGTGTCTGAAGACAGCTACAGTGTACTTACATATAATAAATAAAATAAATCTAAAAAAAAAAAGTGCTGGAAATGTGTGACGTGATGGTAGGACATGGTGGGTTGGGTCCCCAGCACGGGGGTGGTGAAGGGGCTGTGGGGTCTACAATGTTGCCTAGGAGCTGAGGACTCTCTTGTCATGATTACCTGTGTTATCTGTGCTGTCCTCTCAAAGGGGTCAGTAGATCAGTAAGGAAGGGGGGGGGCGTACCTAGAAAGAGTCACAGGGCTCAGAACACAAGGCGCTGGCCATAAGATAATGAATGTCATCAGAAATATGCCTGACGCACCTTCCTGAGGCTTTCGCCCACTCCTGATCTTCAGATGCCATGCAAATACACACCACACCGTGGTGGACAGGGACCCTGGTCACAGAGCTGACCTCAGTCAGAGCTGCAGGGACTGAGTCCTGAAATATCCCAGGGGTAGCGGAAAAGCTGAGAGGACCGAGACAGCCAGCGGGGCTGCATGGTCCCTGGGGGGTTAGCACCGAACACCCTGACACTGGCCTCTCGGAAAAACCCTGTCAGTGGTAACTGCAAACACCAGAGAGTCCGGCCCCCCTTCCCTACGGCCCCAGGCTCAGTCCTCGGCTCCAGCTCCGGGGAAGAAAATAACAAAATGAGGAGAAAATAAGCTGTTTGGCTGTGGTGTGAGCAGGAATATCCATGCAGAGCTGCCCACCAACTCACCCTTACTCAGTCTTTCCACACCATGCCAGGGCCGGGCATGAGACAGACCACCCCCTTGCCCCCTCCCCCCGTCTGGGCTAAAAGCAGACACACTGGGTTGGTGAGAGAGCAGCAGGTTATAAATATGCCCAGGGAACTGCCGCCAACTCGCTCCCCTGTCATCCCCTGGGAGGGGTGGGGTAGGATGGCACCAAGGAGGAGCCAGGGCTGCCCTATTCTGTGAGGCCCAGGGGGAAGTGGAGCTTCCAACCAACTGCTGAAATATTTATTGATTTTTTTTCCTTTACCTTTCCCAGGTGAATGTGACACCTTTGACGTGTGCCCTGGACTTTTGTCTACCCCACCCTCCTGGTATATGGCCATATGTCCAGCGAAAGGGCTCAAAGCCCTGGGCTATTTCCTTAAACCCTCAAGAAAATGGCTGGCTTCTTCATTCACTCACTGAGCAGACATAGTGGGGTGCGCTTGCACCTGCAGTCACTTCACTGGTGCATGCACACCCTACTCCTGGGTGATTGCACCAGCTCCAGCCTCTCTGTTCTGCATGCTGTGCCTTTAACCTGGCAACATCCCAGGGGAAGGGAAGAGAAGGCAAGGCAAGGGAAGGGAAGGGAAAGGGAAAGGGAAGGGGAAGGGGAAGGGGAAGGGGAAGGG
>LR753738.1:2815-128626 GCA_902729485.2 Mus minutoides | reverse complement strand
CAAAGGTAGAAGGTGTCCTCAATGTCCCTGGCACACATGGTTAGTGGGCAAGTGGACAACTGAGTAATTACTGAGAGAACACTACCCTGTCCTCAATGGACACTCTGTGCACACATCCCAGGACCCTGCACTGAGCAGCTGTCCTCTCTTGCAAACACATCCACATCACTGATCTCTTTGTTTTGTTTTGTTTTGTTTTGTTTTGTTTTTGAGACAGGGTTCCTCTGTGTAGCCTTGACTGTCCTGGAACTCACTCTGTAGACCAGGCTAACCTCGAACTCAGAAATTCGCTTACCTCTGCCTCCCAAGTGCTGGGATTAAAGGCATGCACCACCACTGCCTGGCTCACTGATCTCTTTGATGTCCCAGTTATAGCTCTTGGGTTCCCCACCCATTTGTAGGGGGACTCAGGACACCTCAGAGCTCTCCCAAGTCTAAAAAGGGCAGGGTTCCTGGCTCCCTTAGTGCCTTATCAAGCACAACAGAACTCTGGGGCAGAAAATGTTCCCAGGAAGAACTTAGCTGTGGGGAGAGTCATGGGATCCCCTGCTAACCTAAGATCTGTTGCCCCCAACAGAGGAGCCCTCCTGGACCTGCTGTCTTTTCTCCTGATCAAGGGGGCAGTTTCAGGGTGGGGGTGGTTGTGCCCTCCTTCAGAAGGCTGGGTGGCTGGCAGACACAGCTAGATTTAGAAGTCATTTTCACAGCGGGGAGTCACTAACCTGCCACCCACAGGGCCCCATGGAGCCTAAGATACTACTTACCAGGGTCTGGTCCTGAAACCTGCAGACACTCCTCTCCTTCTCTCCCAGAACTTTGGCAGCTGGCTCTGACTCTATCCTTGGCAAGCTCTGGAAGAAGGCACATTCATGTTGCCCTGACACCCTAAATACCCAAATGTTCCCCCACACAAAACGGTTGGTTGTTACCTAACCTAGGATATGTCTTTTTCAATGCTGGGGACCAAACTCAGGACTGTACATTCTAGTCACCCATGCATACTACCACTGAGCCACCGCCACAATCCGGCCCGCAAGGGACTGCACTCCCCTCCCCCTTCTTTTTCTTTTTTTGGAGACAGAATCTTGCTGGGCTGAACTGGGATAGACTGGAATTTGCTATGTAAACCAGGCTGGGCTCAAACTTGTGACCATTCTCGTACCCCTGACTCCAGTTTACAGGAAAGTGCCGCCTGGCTTCCTTCGCTCTCTTCTTTTTTTTCCCCTTGTTCCGGTCAACCCAGCTCGCTCTGCTCGACCCCCCACCCCCACCCGCTCGCTCCCCGTACGGCCCGGCCCGCTTGTTCCGACCATCCCGCTTGCTCCGGTTGGTCTCTCCGGTCCAAGGATTCCTTTCTTATTATTCTTCATAAGTATGCTGTAGCTGACTTCAGACGCACCAGAGGAGGGCGTCAGATCTTGTTACGGGTGGTTGTAAGCCACCATGTGGTTGCTGGGATTTGAACTCATCACCTTCGGAAGAGCAGTCGGGTGCTCTAACCCCCTGAGCCATCTCACCAGCCCTCTCTCTCTCTCTCTTCTTAATATATATGTTTTATTTTGCCTGGATGGCATGCAGCTCATTATGTAGACCAGGCTGGCCTTGAACACCCAGAGACCCACCAGCCTCTGCCTTCTGAGTGCTGAGATTAAAGGAGAGCGCCACCAACTGGGCTTCTTTTCCTAATTTTTATCTATTAGTCACCTACTCTGTGAACTCTCCCTGGATCTCCTAAAGTTAGGATCTCCCTTGACTGACTCTTCCTAGAACTTAACACAATCGCCCTAACTGTCAGGCAGGCCTTGCCATTTCTACCCTTGAGCCCAGCCCAGAGTCTAGCTCCTAGGAAGCACTCAGTAAATGCTAGGTTTTGCTTGGCAGCAGAAAGGACTGCATTGGACGTGGTAAGCCCTTTGGTATCTTTGATCTTTGCCCAGGGTGACCCGGCTTCCTTGGCCTCCTCCACCAAGAGCAACAGGAAATGTGTAGGTTTCAGACAAGATCGAAGGTGAATGCTGAGCTCCGACCAGTGAACGCCACAAGAGTTGGGAAACCCGAATAGGAGACCCTCATCTGCTGAATCGAAGCCAGCAGTGGCTGTGGTCTGGGAGCCCTGCCCCCTATGCGTCTTGCCTTTGAGTCTCTCTGGGTGTGATGTCAAGCTAATTGGAGGCTAAAAGCCTGAGTGGTTTGAGAGCGGTCTAAGGAGTTGCGGGAGTTAGGGTTAGCGGGAATAGGGACAGAGGGACGGGTTCGACCTGGTGGCTGAGTCTGGGCGAAGCCCCCGCTCCTGCCCAGCCAGCGGTTAAATTTACCTAGACTGACTCAGCCCTTGCCCGGAATGAGGGGTGGGGGTGGGGGGAGTGCACGGGGGCAGAGGGAAGAGCCGGCAGGGGTGCGGTGGGGAGGGGGAGGCAAGGAAGGGAAAGTCCCAGCCAGGGAACAGGGTGGACTAGAAGTTTCCACCAGAGAGGAGTCCTCTTCCCCTTCACAAGAAGTGGGAAGAAGTCAAGAAGGACTGAGGGAGGGACATAGTGGGGGATAGGTCAGCGAAAGAGACTCCAGAGCTGCATAAAGGGACGAGTAGATTTATTGGGCGCCTGCTATGTGCCAGGCACTGTGCAAGACGCCTTATATACATTACCTCATTAAATCCTCACAACAACCCTGCGAGGTAGGTGTTTATAAACCCCCATTTGACAGATGAGGAAACTGAGGCTCAGGGAGGTGAAGTGATTTGGCCAAAGTCACATGGCTAATAAATGGCAGACACAGAGGAAGTGCCCAGGGTTGGAAAGAAAGAAAAGAAAAAAAGAAGAAAGGCTTAAATGTCAGTCTCAAACCGGTTGGCATGGATTGATACAAAGAAGGGCTCGGCGCGCCCCAGAAGTCTGGGAGGCCGGAGGCCTGCTCCCGGCCCCGCGCGCGGTTTGGAGGTGTCAAGGCAGGAAACCGGCGCCCGGTAATTAGGGATCCAGATAACTGGCAGTGCTGGTGTAGGGGCACTCGAGCACCAGCAACCGGGGGAATCTGCGACCTGCGCGCGCCCCGTAGTGGCTACAGCGAGTATCACACCCCGCACCGTCTGCTGAAAAATCCACCTTCCTCCTCGCCTGGCTGATTTCCTTGGAGAGACACAGAAATTATCAGGGTCCTATCCGGTGGGCGATACCGTTTGCGTGGAAAATCCCGGTAACACTTCAGAGCGTCACTAAGGACACGGAGATGGAGGAAAAGGGGAAGGCCTAAAAGTGTCCCAAGCTGATTCATTGGCTACCTTCCCTCTCCAGCTTGGGCCACAGCAGGCCAGAGGCAGTGATAGGGCCATGATCCCCGCTCGGCTGTGGGAGCACTCACCTAAACTGGGGAAATTGGAATAGAAGCCCTTTGTCCGTTTAAATCTGAAAACCTTGACAGTCTTCCGAACTGAGGATGACCCCGAAGTGGATAAGAACCCTCAGATTCTTTTTACTCACTTATTCACAAAATCCTAGGGACAAAAGAATGGGAGGCAGAAAGCGCTCATTTTACATTTACAGAAGTCCGGGATGCCCGGGCGCAAAAATAGTTACTCTGAGGTCCACCAGCTAGGTCAGTGGCAGAGTTGGAATTGAAACTTGAGTTGTAACATCAAAGAGAGCCCTCTCACCAGGTTGCTGGTGTGTGTATGCATTCATTTCTTCTCTGCCCAAAGTCCCTCTGTCTCCTCCACTCAGTCACTAGGTTCATTACTTTTTCTCTCCTGTCAGGGACCCTGCCCTGACCATCGCAGGCACCATCCCTGACCCTTCGCTTTGTCTGTCTGAACAGTTCCACACCGAATGTAGCAGGTGTGGGGGGCCCACTCTCACTTTCCCTGAAACTAACCCTTGAGTTGGCAAACGCTACCTTCCCTCGTTCCTACCCTCTCCTCTGTTTCAAGTGTGGGAACAGGTATAGGTGGGAAAGAAGAAAAGGAAGCAAACGAAGCCTGGAGAGAGAGAGAGAGAGAAGGAGCAGCGGTAAGCCCAAGGGTGGATGGGCTGAGCGACATTTGAACAAAGAGGGGCATCGCTCACTCCCTCTCTCTATTTCCCTGTGGCGTTTTCCTGGTGTCCTCTCGGACGAGGCCTTCCTCGGTTTGACTGATGACATCTACAATCTCCCGGATACTGTCGCTCAGCCCTGCTGTCTTCCCGCCTTCCCTGGGCCGGGTGTTCCCAAGCGCAGGCAGGGTCCTCTCATTCCGCCAGGAGGCGCCTGGGGCGTCTGTGTCGCTTCCATCAGAGGAGCCGCTATGGACGCTGAGATCCTCGGCTTCGTCTGAGTCCGAATCTGGGGCAGTGTGGCGGCGGATGCGGGACACGGCTTCCCGCAACGCCCCGGCGTAGGGCCCTGGAGTCCGCGCCCAGCCCCCGCCCGCTCGCCGCGGGACACCAGCCGCTTCTGAGCCCTTCAAGCTGCCCGCGCATCCCGGAGCCGCTGGGCCTAAGGTCGGGTGCTCTGGGCTACCTGGCTGCGTGGGGGCGTCTCGCGGGTTCACTTCGCCGATAGGGAACCCCAAACCGCTGGAGGAGCGCTCCTCCAATGAAGAATCCCCCTGCTGTCCGACCTCGGCCTCGCACTCGCGACCCTCGCTCGATTGGTTTAAGACTCGACTGCTCAACAGTCGCTTTTGGCAAACTGAAGGGTTGACAGCGCCCCCCTCGCCCTCCGCCTCGTGACAGGGCTTGGGTTGCCTGAGGCTGTCGCTCACACTGCACGACTCCCCAGAGGGCACGAGCTGACCCTGCTGGGTTCGAGGGGTCGGAACATATTGGGACTTTATCACCACGCATGTGGCGTCAATGACAAAGATGCCTTCTCTACCAGCGGCACCTCGGGAAATGCGGGGCAGGGTGTGGGCACGGCGGGTCACCTTCCAAACTTCCAGGGTCTCATGTTCCGTCCCCTCTCTTTGACCCAGGGACTCTTTCCATCCGGTCCCTCCAGGAGCCCAGGGTCTAGGGAGAGTCTGGCTGTGCCTAACTGGAGGCTTTTTAGGGGAGGCAAGCCAACACGTGGGAAGCCATATCTGCTCACTTCCTTCTTTCCCTTTCCTTGACCTCCTGAGGTGCTGCCTGGACCTGGGAACAGGACGAGGTGGGCTGCTGATCGCGGCCCCAGAGAGAGCTGCGTCCGTACCTGGATCGCCAGTTTTGCCTTGAGAATGACCATCACCAGCACTGTTCTGGCCAGCAGCAGCTAGGCCTGAGCTTTTCTCTATGGCCCCTTTGCAAGACTCTGGCCTAGCTCTGGCTGCTGCACAGCCTGGAGCTCCTCCTAAGAGTCCCCGTCCCTGTCTGAGACCCCAAGCTCCTAGAACATCCCGGTAGATTCGAGGATCCAGCCTCTTCTTCGTGCGCCCTCCCTCTGTCCTGGTGGTAGCTTGAACTGGGGCTGATGAGGTGGGCGCCCGGGAGAGCTCCGGGCCTCGCTTAGTCCCCAGGGTCCTGTGGGGACCTTCATAAGAAGGTGGAGCCACATAGGGTGGCGGCCGGTCCCAGCGGCGCCTTGGGGCTGTGCTTGCAGAGCCTCTCAACAGCAGGTGAGCCTCGTAGCTAGGGGGCCCTGGCCTTCTGCCTCCCCATGGCCCCGCCCATGCAACCCCTGGGTCACCCTGCGGGAGCACTGATGGTCGGGGCGCTCGCCCCACCTGCCCGAAGCGCTCTGGTCTGGAGAAAACTGGAAACCCTGTAGGTTGGGCCACCCGAAGGGCGTTCCGGGGCTCTGGGCGGGGCTGACCTAGGGGACTCCGTCGGGCCCCGCCAGCCTTGCGCCTTTTTCTCTCGGTCTCCTTGGCCTCCCGCTCCTGCGACGCCGCCTTTCTTTTCTCTTGTTCCCGGGCTCGGACCTCGGCGAGGGGCCCCGCCCGCCAGTTGGTCGCCTCCTGCAGCACCCTGGAGGCCCAGGGTCGGCGGGGTGGCGGCTCAGGGGATCCCGGGCGCAGCCTACACCTGGGACAATGAGCAGGAACCCAGGTGAGCAGTTTGCGGGGACAGAGAGCCGAGGTCCGGGGAGCTGGGAGCCCTGGAGACCACTTGGGGCAGCCATGTGGTAGGGTTCGTGTGAGTGTCTGAACGAGTGCACGTGCGTGTATGTTAGGGCTGAAGTCGAAATGAGACTCCTCGCCATCTCTCCATGCACACTTTAACAGCGACTGCCCCATCTCACCGCCTGCCACTAGCACTCCTGTCCCCCTAAACAGCGCTCAATGATTCAGTCCCCAGTCCTCGACGAGTGGGGGGAGGGAGGCGCGGGAAAGAGAAGGGGACAGCAGCAATCGCTGGTGCCAGCGGGAAGGTCTGGACCCCACTTTCCGCCCCACCACTTGCTGCCCCCTCACCCGTCCTTCACTCACGTGCGGCTCTGGGGCCCACGGGCCCAGTAGCTGGCCTGGATGTCCATGGACTGTCGAGAAGGAGCGCGACGACTATAATGACAGGAAATAGTCTTCACTTCAATCACCAACAGCTTGGACTTCTGCACCCAGAGGCAGCTGCCGGACTCCTCATCCTGGAGCTCCCGGGGGCTGTCGGGCCCCTCGGAGAATAACGGGCCATCCAGCATCCTGCCCCACCCCACCCCGGCCCCCCACCCTCCCACCCGCCCCGTGAGCCCCCTCCCAACCCAGGGAGCCGGCGCCCACTGCAGAGCGGCAGGCCCAGGGACTGGCAACTATATATACCCGGGCACACGTGTGTGCCTGTCTGTGCGTGTGTGAGTGTGTGTGCGAGCGCGCGAGCGCGCGCGCATGTGACACGCCGCCGTGGACGGCTCCGCGCTGCTTCCTCCCCCATGTGCACGGCCGCCCCCTGGGGCCTGGGATTGGACGCCCCTTCCCACTCTCTGCTCCGGTCCCCCAAGCCTAATGGGACCTGCGAGTGGGCGGGGAGAGACTTTTGGTTCTTGCCAAGCTTACGCTGCCCTCTCCTCCAGCGCCCATTTCTTCATCCTTCCCGAAGTTTTAACCCTTTGCTTTCCTGCTTGTCAGGTTGTCTGACCACCAGTGCTCTCTCTATCCCTGCCTGCTCGCCCAGACTCCTTTCTCCGACAGGGAGTGGTGAGAACAGAACTCAAGGTCTGCCTGCCACTCGCTGCTGGTTTCCATGGGGTTGGGGTGCAAGAGAGGCTGGCCCACAGCTGGGGGGAGCGGGCTATTTTTAGTGTCGGTGGCATTCGGGTGCAGCTGAGATGAGTAACCAGTTCCTAAGCAGTAAAGAGAAGAGATGCCGCTTTCAGGAAGCTTTTGTACAGAGTCTGGGGGAGAGCTGCTCCCCCAAGACCTCAGAAAGGTGCACGTGTATGCCTCAGTTTTCTCTGCTGAAGCAGAACTCCGTCTATCCTGGCCACCAACCAGCAGGACGACTCCTACTCTAAATATGGGTGTCCTTGGGCACCCACAGAGCCTTCCCTGAGCAGCAGGCTAGCTCCCCTAACCCAGAAGCCAGGATTCTAGGGTTACACTGTTCCATGCCCACACAGCTCTGCCAAGCCTTATGTGGGGTGCAGATAGAGTGCTTAAATACATTTGTATCCTAACAGAGGGGGGATGGACTAGAGTGCTCCTTTGGCACAGCCAAATCCCCTAGCAACAGAAAAGATAAAAGTGGCTTTTCTTTCGTAGGTCGGGGCTTCTGCTCGCTCATGCTCACAGCCACAGCGCCTAGTTCACTTGACTGGCATGATGTGCAGCTCACCTTTTGGAATCTGGGGGGTTGCTGTTTGCATCCTCAGGATCCCTCCCCCTAAGCCTGTACCAGGTGTCCCCTGATTCACCATGGTAATGTTAGTGGCAGCACAGCCCACGCCAACCTTCCATGCAGAGACTTAGCAACCATGCCTGGCAACCATAGCAGCGGCTCAGTGGAGGGGAGGAATGGAGAGAGCGGGATGAGAGGGCAGCAATGGCTCCTGGGGAAGAAGGGGACCATTTGCTGCTCCTGACTTTAGGAACAGAAGCCTGTGGGCTTCCAAATTGTATCTATCCACCTGTTTTCTTCAGCTGCTTCCCCGGGCTGAGACTTGGTGGGATTCTTAGGAGGTAAATGGGAGAGACAAAAGGTCCCAGTTGGTTTTTCATAAAAGTACAAGGAACATTTGGATACAGAGCCTTCTTTTTAAGGGGATAGGGACCAAAGAGTTGTTATAGGGTCACACTCATTGAGAAACAGCAAAGTAGAACCTGACCTGTTCTGCTGTCCCCCCACCCCCACTCCTCAACCCCCACCCCATGCCATGATTCCACGTACCTCCTGGCTGCCCTGAGGATGGCTGGCAGACACTGCCAGGGCCCAACAGAACCCCACAGCTTTTAAAGCCTCGCCTCCTCCCTGGACAAGTCCTCCTTGATGAAGGAATGTGACACAAGGAGACATTTGTCCTTTCCACCCCCTCCACACACACAAACATGCTCTAATTATAATCATTTGGAGGCCTCCCTCCTCCAAGCTTGGGAATGTGCTGAGAGCAAAGATGTGGATGCAGAGGGGCTCAAGCACTGAGAGCTGACCTCTAACAAGCGCCCTGATGTGTTCCATCAGAAAGCCTGCTTTGTGAAAACTAGCATGGCCCAGGTTCCTCTGAAGGCTTGGCAAGAAAAGGGAGAGCCAGGGGATTACTCAAAACCTGCTCCTGGCTTGGATGCTAACCCCTATCAGCAAAGCTGCGTAGAAGGGAACAGAGCCTGGAGGTCCTCGGCCCTTCAGGTGTTGGGTATCACTCTCAGCACAGATGATGGGTCTGGTGGGTTGACCCCAGCTCTGCTGTTCCTCCCTGATGTACTCTCTACCTTAGAGGAAAGGCAAGGGAATTGTGGGTTCAAACAGACTACTGGTCCAGCAATATCCAAACAATTCAACCTTCCCTCAGAAACGCTGATGACATTAGCATCTCTCTGCCCAAAGATTCTCCTCAGTTTGCCACTTTCCAGAGACCTGACACGTTAGGGGAAATTGCATGGGCCTTAGCTAACTATGGACCAAACGGAGAAAGTCAGGGAGAGTAACTGTGGGAAAGGAGGTGGGAACAAGTCAGCAGAGATGAGAGAGGACAGGAGTCTGATGTGAAGGTAGGAAGGCATAAAACCAGAAACAGACAGTTTAAGTTTAAATGCTAGTTTTTAAATTTTTTTATTTTGTTTTTTTCCAAGACTGGGTTTCTCTGTGTAGTCCTGGCTGGCCTTGAACTCAGAGATCCGACTCTGCCTCCCGAGTGCTGGGATTAAAGGCATGCGCCTCCATGCCTGGCTTTGTTTTTTAATAGACATGATTTCACTATGTAGTTGTTATGTAGACCAGGCTAGCCTCAAACTCAAGAGCTCTCTCTCTCTCTCTCTCTCTCTCTCTCTCTCTGCCTCTACCTCCCAAATGCTGGAACAAAAGGAATATCCTTCTGTGCTCGGCCTCCAGCTTGGCCTTAAAACATTTTATTTATGTGTATGCATGATGCTGTCATCGTCGTCAATGTGTGCTGTGCACATGCCATGCTGTGCACATGGAGGAGGTCAGAGGACAGCTTGGTGGAGTCTGTTTCCTCTTCCCACCTTTGGATGGGAGGGAACTAAACTCTGGTAGCTAAGCTGGCAAGTGACTTTACCAGTGTGGCACTGGGCCACACTGAGTCTCTGTGCTGCAGTTTAAAAAATCCTCCTCAAACTGGAAAAGGTGCTGTGGAGACGGCTCAGTTGGTAAAACACCTCTTGGAAGCTTGAGGAACTGGGTCCAAGCCTCAGAACCTCCATGAAAAGCCACCAGTGCTGTTCCAATCCCATGATCCACCAGTGCTGTTCCAATCCCATGATCCACCAGTGCTGTTCCATCCCATGAGCCACCAGTGCTGTTTTAATCCCATGGATCTTTGGGGCCTGCTGGCCAGCCAACCTTGTCTATGTGGTGAAACCCCATCCCTCACCCCCAGGGGTCCCTCCTGAGGACCACTGCCTGAGGCTGTTTTCCAATTTACACAAGTGTGTGCACACATGTCCAGCCTCACAAACTGGAATACAAAGAACGTTGTTGTGAATGGGGTAAGGGCAGGGGTGAGGGGGCTGGCTTCAGCGTACTGGTTGCCTTTCCAAAGGATCTGGGTTCAGTTCTCTCACATGACAGGTGACAAGAGTGGGAACACTGGGCCTAGATGTCCAATGCATCCATGGGCACCAGGCACATGCACATATGTGCAGACAAAACATCTCAACACGCAATTTAAAAAAATTTAATTTCGCTGGGCGGTGGTGGTGCATGCCTTTAATACCAGCATTTGGGAGGCAGAGGCAGGCAGATTTCTGAGTTCAAGGTCAGCCTGGTCTACAGAGTGAGTTCCAGGACAGCCAGGGCTACACAGAGAAACCCTGTCTCAAAAAACCAAAAAAAAAAAAAAAAAAAAAAAAAAAAAGAGGGCTGAAGAGATGGCTCAGCAGTTAAGAGCACTGACTACTCTTTTGAAGATCCTGAGTTCAATTCCAGCAAAGACATGGCGGTTCACAACCACCCACAACGAGATCTGGTGCCCTCTTCTGGTGTGTCTGAAAACTGCTACAGTGTACTTACATATAATAAATAAATAATAATAATAAAAAGAAATTTAAAAGATAAAAATAAACCTAAAAAATTCATAGGCTGAGTGTGGTGGCACACGTTATTAATCCCAGCACTTATGTGAAAGAGGCATAGTGATCTCTGAATTTGAGGCTAGTCTGGTCTACATAGTGAGCTTCAGCCAGCCAGGGTCACATACAAGACTCTATCTCAAAAAAATTATTGTCTCGTCAAGCATTGGTGGTAACCCCAGCACTCTGGGGGCAGAGGCGGGGGCGGGGGTTAGCCTGGTCTACAGAGCAAGTTTTAGGACAGCCCGGGCCCTGTCTTGAAAAAGAAAAAAAGAAACAAAATCCTGCCTCAAACAAGGCAGAAGTTGAATATTATTTGTCACCTCAAGGTTTGTCCTCCAGACTCCATCTGCCTACACACACATACACACAAATATATTTATTTTTTTTAATTTAAGTTTTTAAAAAATAAAGTCTGGAGCTGGGCGTGGTGGCGCACGCCTTTAATTCCAGCACTCGGGAGGCAGAGGCAGGTGGATTTCTGAGTTTGAGGCCAGCCTGGTCTACAAAGTGAGTTCCAGGACAGCCAGGGCTATACAGAGAAACCCTCTCTCGAAAAACAAAAAAACAAAAAAAACAAACAACAAAAAAATAAAGTCTGACCCTGGGTGAGCACATGACTAAAATCCTAGTACTTAGGAAGCTGAGGCAGGAGGATTGCTGCAAATCTGAGGCCAGCCTGATCTATACATGGTACAAAGTCTTGTTTCAGAAAAAAATCATAAATTCTCCTAGAATCATAAATTCACTTAGAACCCCAGACATCTTGGTTGAAGGATGCACAGCCTGTGTAGGTGAAGTGGTAAGAATGTCTGGTGCGTCTCTGTGTGTATTATTACGCTGTTATTAATGAGTTGAAGCAGCTTTATGAGGTAGGGAGGTTGGCGAAATAGTGTCTATCAATTGCAGAAATCAAACACTGCAGTACCATGATGAAACCTTGTCATTTAATTAAATTTGCCACAAAAAGCATTAATCTTGGCTACCTACCCACCGCCCTCCTCCACATAGCCATCTGCCTTCGTCTGCACAGCACAAGAACCCGGACGCGCCTCCCCAGACTCACGGGAAGGACTGACAGCAAACGGACCCAGCCTCCTCCACACAGTGAAACAAGATGAATAAAAATATTTTACTGAGACTTGTGCAGAGCTATTATCTTAGGTGGAGTAAGGGCAGGGGCAGAGTGGGGTGCGGTGAGGTCTAGGGATCTCTTAGAGATCAGAATCTACCCGAGGAGCACAAAGCCCATGGCTCACCCAGAAGGGGGCGGCATCACGGGACTGGGACTGGGACTGGGACTGGCTGGGCTGACAGTCTCTCCAGTGTAACACGATGGTAAGGGAGGCTGACAGTCCTTCTCCTCCTTTCCCCTTCTCTAGTTCTAGACAGTGGGCGTGGAGCTCCTGAGAGAAGACTCAGTTCTCCCAGGATTCCATCTGATTCCCAGTGCTTCCAGCAGGCAGGCAGTGAGGGGGCCATCTCCCCAGGCACCGCCTGTTCCTCCCCCTGCTCAGGGCTTCTTCTCTCCACCCGTGAGTACCAGAGCCTGTAAGATGTCAGACAGCGAAACGATGCCCTTGACCACGTCGTGTTCATCCACCACCACCAGACGGTGAACCTGGCCCAGAGGAACAGTAAGTAATGCGAGGGCCAGCTTCAGTGCCAGCTTCAGTGCGAGTGCCAGCTTCAGTTCGGGTACCCACCCACTCCCCACTGGCTGCTTGAGGGTGGCCAGCATCCTACCTCTGCCTCCACCAGCCTATTGATGATGGTCTCCAGAGTCTCGTGCAGGTAGCATTTGAGAACACCCTCAAAGTAATGGGACCGATGCTGTAGGGCTTTCGTCACCGACACATCTAGGTTGTTGTAGGTCTTTTCTGCTGCCAAATTCTGGAAAGGTTGGGGGGGGAGGCAGGACTTGACAGGGAGTCAGGTCGCAAACCTTGGTGAGGGCACTCCTTAGCTCTGCTCACAAGCCGTCAGTTCGGTCAGCTCGTTCAGGTAAGATTAAAGCCAAGAAGCACCCAAGGTAGAGGAGCCCCCTTCTGCTCCCTCTCCACATCCAACACCCCTGCCCTCCCCTCCCTCCCAGCCCTCCACCACCACTCACGATCACATCAAACTTGGAGTAGATGTCCACCACACGCCCTAGGGAGACAGAGGCAGCTCAGTAAAAGAAAACAGAGCGTGGTAGACAAAGCTCTCAGTCCCCATGGGATTCCCTTCCAGGTTGGGCGGCTGGGACAGTGACCCGACCCAAGCAGCCTCCCTCCTCTTGCCCAGTCACTCACCTTTCTCATCCACCACAGGCAAGGCGGAGACTCGGTGCTGTACAAAGATGCCCAGAGCCACGTAGACCGGCGTGGTAGTACGGACCATGGCAATATTGGCATAGGTGCCAATCTGCAGCTCTTGTAGAGACTTAGACATGAATTCCGGCTTGGGGAACTCGGTGATCTGAGGAAGGGGGCATTGGCTTTCAGGTGCTTTCCCAGTAGAACATGAGGTGCTACATTCAATCGTCAGCACCAACACCGCTCATCTGCCAGCTCGACTTTTACGGCCCCAACCCACTCTGTGTTTGTCTGCAGTTCGGCACACAATCAGATGATGGGCTGAGCTTACTCACAAACAACTTGAGGAACTTGAGGATCCGCTTGTGAGTAAGGATGTACAAGGTGTTGCCCGACTCCGGGTCGATAACTGGGAGCCTGTGGATCTTATTTCGAATTAATGAGGATACAGCATCAAACAAGCTGCGAAAAGGTAGAAGATCATAGTTAGGTTCCACAGGGCTAAAGCCAGGCTGCACAACCCCTTGGAATGTGTTTATAGACTGAAAAAGCTCACGGTCAGCACTGGGCGTGAACTGGTAACGCCTGCACTGGGGCAAACAGAAGAGTCTAGCTAAGTTCACGGCAGCCTCAACTCTACAGCAAGAGCAGGGCCAGTCTCTGCTATGTGTGAGAGGTTTTCTTCTCAAACAAGCACAGCATGGCAGTGTGCATGAGGAGAGGTCTCTCTTCTCTCACGTCCCTGCCCCTAGGTCTTCTCTTATGTCCCTACCCCTAGGTCTTCTCTCACGTCCCTGCCCCTGGGTCTTCTCTCATGTCCTGCCCCTAGGTCTTCAGGTGTTTAGGGATAAACACAAAACCAGAACTTACCTGGCATTTGGAGAAATGCAGACAAGTGGCTTAAAGGAGTCCTGCAGGTACACCTCTGAAGAGAACAAAACACTGGCACATGAGTATCTCCCAGGACACCCTCCATTCTCCATCTGCCACCACCCGTCCATACCTCTCCAGGTCTCTATCTTGTGCTCCTCCAGTTCATAGATCTGCACCTAGAAGCAGAAGAGGCAGATCTGAGACTCACGCTCCCTCTTCATTAACTCATGGAGCTTTGCTTGCAGGGGAAACCCAGGCACAGTGGACCCCAGGCAGGGCTGTGGTTTTGGATGGGAGACTTGGGCTCCTTACCAGGGCTGACTTATAGTATCGGTGCAGAATATTGATGAAGTCGGTGATGGTCAGCATGCCTAGACAAGAGCCAAGACAAGAGCCCTTAGCTCAGCCCACCGGAGGCTTTTCCCCTCTGCCAACACGTGCCAGGAGCTGTATCCCAGAAACTTCTCCTTACCCACAAAACTCTGCTTCTTACTGTCCCACAAAGGGGCAGCACGAACACCGTTGGTCACCAGGGCAAAGAAGGCTTTCTTTACCTATGGCCGAGAGAGTAATCTCCTAAGGAAATCCATAGAAGGCACAGCTTCCAGGAAGAGCAGGGTTGGTGTGTGGGGACACATGACGAATGCTGACAGGCCTTGGACCAGCGCTGGAGGAAGGGCTCTACCCACCTGCAGCGAAGTGTCAAATACTACCAACTTGGAGCTTGTGGGAATCAGGTCATAGCAGCGATGAGACTTCATGAAGGAGGTATACACACTATTGTTTGATTCCGGGATCTCTGCACAGAGTGGAAAAGTTGGTGTGTTTCTTTTATGTAAGAAGTCACGATCAGAAGAGACAGAAACCAAAAATGGCTTTTGTTTTTTTCTTACTGCCTCTTGTCTTTTTTTTTCTTCTTCCTTCCTTCCTTCCTTTTTTTTTTTTTTTTCAAGACAGGGTTTCTCTGTTTAGTCCTGGCTGTCCTGGAACTCACTCTGTAGACCAGGCTGGCCTCGAACTCAGAAATTCTGCCTCCCAAGAGCTGGGATTAAAAGCATGCACCACCACGTCCAGCTTCCTTCCTTTCTAAGAATTACTTAGCTGGGCAGTGGTGGCACATGCCTTTAATCCCAGCACTTGGAAGGTAGAATTTCTGAGTTCGAGGCCAGCCTGGTCTACAGAGTGAGTTCCAGGACAGCCAGGGCTAAACAGAGAAACACTGTCTCAAAAAACCAAAAAAAGGCCAGGCGGTGGCGGCACACACCTTTAATCCCAGCATTTGGGAGGCAGAGGCAGGCGGATTTCTGAGTTCGAGGCCAGCCTGGTCTACAGAGTGAGTTCCAGGACAGCCAGGGCTATACAGAGAAACCCTGTCTCGAAACACCAAAAAAAAAAAAAAAGAATGATTTATTTTAAGTATGTGAGTACACTGTAGCTGTCCAGAAGAGGGCATCAGATCCCATCACAGATGGTTGGGAGCCACCATGTGGGTGCTGGGAATTGATCTCAGGACCTCTGGAAAAGCAGAGGTGCTCTTAACCACCGAGCCATCTCTCCAGGCCACCTCTTGTCTTTTTTCATTAGAGTATTTCTTCCTGTTTAGCACATTTTCATTTGCTTTGTTCTCAATGAAGCTGAAATTTCAAGCAAGCGTCTTTAGATCTGTTGAAGACTTGCAGGTGGAGAACTCAAGGTCCAGACAAGGCCATTTTTTTTTCTTTTTCTTTTTCTTAAAGATTTATTATTATAAATAAGTACACTGTTGCTGTCTTCAGACATGCCAGAAGAGGGTGTCAGACCTCATTATGGATGGTTGTGAACCACCATGTGGTTGCTGGGATTTGAACCCAGGACCTTTGGAAGAGCAGTCAGTGCTCTTACCCACTGAGCCATCTCACCAGCCCGACAAGGCCATTTCTAATAGTGCTAAGTGCTCAGCCAACTTGGCCAGAGCACTGAGGACCACCCTGTGAGCCAGAAATCCAAAGGGCAGAGCCTGGCTGCCTTGCCCTCCCNCCCCTTAACATTTTTATTTATTTTTTGTGTATGGATGTTTTACCTGCATGTATTTCTCAATATCACAAGCATGCCTGATGCCCTCAGAGGCCAAAAGAGAGTATCAGATCCCCTAGGACTAGAGTTACAGACAGTTGTGAGCCACTACATGGGGGTTGGGACTTGAACCCGGGTCCTCTGGAAGAGCAGTCAGCACCCTTAACTGCTGAGCCATCTCTCCAGCTCCTTGTTTGAAGTCAGGGTCTTGCCATATAGACCCTGCTAGTCTCAAACTCTCTTGCCTCCACCTCTGCTTGCTGGACCACGGGTGTACCCAACACCCAGTCTTCTTACTCCTGTGTCTTGGGTGACATGCTTGCACTGGTGTTTTCCGACTTAATTTCCTTTCAGTCATTGCCTCCTTGGCAAAGATAAGCAGTTTCAATTCTCACCAAGCCAATGTTGACAAGCACCTCCCATTTTGAAGCCCCCCTCCTTCCAGGAGTCAAAGCTAATGCTGGTTACCATTTTAACCCTGTTGAGTAAATATATCTGAGCTAAGTGAAAGAAGAACCTTTTCCTTGGAGCTGGAGAGATGGCTCAGTGGTTAACACCATATATTGCTCTTCCGGAAGTCCCAAGTTTGAGTCCTAGTACCTACCTGAGATGGCTCACAAGCACCTGTGACTCCATCTCCAGCATCAGACACCTCAGACCTCTGTGGACACCTGTACTCTGATGTGCATGCTTGCACACACACATATACTCACTCACAGTTGGAAATAATAAACAATAAGTTTAAGAAACATTTTAGCTGGGCGTGGTGGCTCACGCCTTTAATCCCAGCACTTGGGAGACAGAGGCAGGTGGATTTCTGAGTTCGAGGCCAGCCTGGTCTACAGAGTGAGTTCCAGGACAGCCAGGGCTATACAGAGAAACCCTGTCTCAAAAAACCAAAAAAAAAAAAAAAAAAAAAAGAAAAGAAAAGAAAGAAAGAAACATTTTCTGTCATCCCTGGAGTTAACAGTGGTCTTATTCTTTTAAATTTACACTCACGTGTGTTTGTGTTTGTGTGTGTGTGTTTCTATATATAACATTCACAACGAATACAATCCCTGGGCAGGCTGGCCAACTAGACAGTCATAACTATTGAGCCCTAGGTCCAGGGAGACCCTGGCTCAGTAGTACAGGGGAAGAGGGGATACAGAATAGGGAGACCTGCCATCAAGCTCGGGACCCCACATGCTAGCACATGTCCCAGATGGCACTCACATGCAGGGAGAAACAGGATTCAGATTCTATTTTTGATCCTTTTTTTTTTTCCGTGTGCTTCAGGTTTTTTTTTCTTTTTTTAATTTTTTTTAAATTAGAAAATTTCTTCATTTACATTTCAAGTGTTATCCCAAAAGTCCCCTATACCCTCCCCCTGCCCTGCTCCCCTACCCTCCCACTCCCACTATTTGGCCCTGGCATTCCCCTGTACTGGGGCATATAAACTGATCCTTTTATCTAGAACATATCTTCAGTTTGAACACTTGACTGCTGGCTGGATCTCTAAATGTGTAAACAAGCCTTCTGCCTGTAAGCCACTGCAAGAACATCCAATATTTGCATTTGTCCGTTTTCCCATCGAGGAGAGTCTAATGATTCTTTAATTCTGGAAGACTGGAGTCTTTTTTTGTTAGAGCTCTGGAAGCTGAATTTGGGGGACGGGTGGAAAGGCTCAGCACCCCAGCACAGTGTACTTCAGGCTCTGGTTTTCAGTGACGGATGTAAGCCCCTCTCCACAGCCCCAGCCTTGGCCTGGGTGGACGAGGGCCACCGTAGGTCAGCAGCGTGCAGTGAGACACTCAGTCTTGGGCGCTGGCTTCTCAAGCTTTACTACTAGACTCAGATCAGCTATCACTATCTCCCACATGCTTCACAGCTTCCAAAATCCATTTCTTTTTTCTTTCTTTCTTTCTTTCTTTTTTTTTTTTGAGACAAGGTTTCTCTGTATAGCCCTGTAGACCAGGCTGGCCTTGAACTCAAAAATCCGCCTGCCTCTGCCTCCCGAGTGCTGGGATTAAAGGCGTGAGTCACCACGCCCGGCTTCAAAATTCATTTCTTATTTTTGTGTATTTTCACTTAAAAAAAAAAAAGTCCTCGGGGCTGGTGAGATGGCTCAGCAGGTAAGAGCATCCGACTGCTCTTCTGAAGGTGATAAGTTCAAATCCCAGCATCCACATGGTGGTTCACAACCATCCGTAACGAGATCTGGTGCCCTCTTCTGGAGTGTCTGAAGACAGATACAGTGTATTTACATATAATAAATAAAATAAATCTTAAAAAAAAAAAAAGTCCTCTAGGGTGGTTGTGTGTGTGAGTGTGCATGCCTGTATGCACATATGTGCATGAGCTACAGCATAAGTAGGACTGTGTGGAGCTAGTTCCCTCTGTCCACCCTTACGTGGGCTGTGGATCACAAACTCAGTTTGCCAAGCTTACACAGGAAGCATCTTTGTCTGCCGAGACATCTCAGCAGCCCAGGGTTTTAACTTTTATTTTATGTTTGTGGGTGTTTTGTCCTAGTCTATGTTGGCCTACTGTGTGCATGCGGTCCCTGTGGAGTCCAGGATCCCCTGGAACTGGGGCTACACACAAAGACAGTTGGCAGCTGCCAGAAGGATACTGGGAATGGAAGGCTGGGCCTCTGAAAGAGCAGTTCTTGATCGTTGAACCATCTCTGAGCCCCTTGCTCTGTTTTTCAAAGAAGGGCTGAAGGTGGTTGGAAACACTGTTTCTACCATGTTAACTGGAAGACTTGCATGGTTTCCAAATATGAAAACACAACTCACAGATACCAAGACTTTAGATACCAGATGAAGATACACTACACTGAGTTAGACGCTATCATGTTAAGCCAGAAGCCCACACACATAATGAATTTGGATTTCCCAGTTTTAAAAATAATTTAAATAGGTTTCCACATTTAAAAACTGTACAGATTTACATAAAAATCCAAATTCTCAGCTTCTTTACAAAAAATGAGATCTGGCAAAAATAGGTCTTAATTGAGCAGATATAGATAGTATCTGTCTCCTTGTAAGGAGACTTATACGTTGTTAGGTTGTCGTGGTTACTCCACCTCATCTAAAGGATCCACAGAAACAAGTTGATTTTCTGCCCTGCCTTGGAGCTCCCATAGACATCCTCGGAAACATACAGCAGTGTGGCATGGAGATCTGTGCAGTAATCCATTGTAAAAAGTGATCTGGATAACACAACAGAGGATAGCGTCTGGATAACACAACAGAGGATAGCGTCTGGATAACAGAACAGACGTCTGGAAAACAGAACAGATGTCTGGATAATAGAACAGACGATGGCGTCTGGATAATGGAACAGACGATAGCATCTGGATAATGGAACAGGTGATAACATCTGGATAATAGAACAGGTGATGCTGGACGTGGTGGCACACGCTTTTAATCCCAGCACTCAGGAGGCAGAGGCAGGCGGATTTCTGAGTTCAAGGCCAGCCTGGTCTACAAAGTGAGTTCCAGGACAGCCAGGGCTATACAGAGAAACCCTGTCTCAAAAAACAAAACAAAACAAAAAATAGAACAGGTGATAACATCTGGATAATAGAACATGTGACAGCACTGATTTTGTTATTTTGTTTGTTCTTCAAGGTTGTGGTGGCTGGAATAAATATGGTCCCCAAAGATTCCTATTCAATGCTTAGGCGTGCATTATACCTGTACTAGCGTTGGAGTGGACATGGTCTTAAAAAAAAAAAGTGACTCAGCACCCAAGAGACAGAGGAAGGCAAATCTCTATTGGGAGAATCAGGGATTAACCAATCAGTAGAAACAAATTTTTACATATCACTGAGAGAGCGTCTTCCCTAAAGATGCTCTAAATAAGACAGTGCCAATGTCTGGACTGTAATCAGATCTCTGGGTACAGAAATCAGCATCTGAATACACTGTGCACACAATTATCTCCCAACAGATCTCCATGAGTTCAGGCCAGCTTGGTCTACAGAGGGAGTTCCAGGACAGCAGGGGTACACAGAGAAACCCTGTGTTCAGAAAGAGAGAAAGTGGTCCAAACTGTCATCCAGAGCAAATACAGTGTAAGTAAAGGAACAGTACAGGCAGCAGGAGGAAGCTGATGTGCAGGAGCAAACCTTCATAGCAAGGGAATGGACTCACATGAGCAAGGACACCTCAGAAGGAAAACAGGGAGAAACTAGAGGACCTGGGTTCACTTCCCAGCACTTACATGTTGGTTTACAACTGCCTGCCTGTTAACTCTAGTCTCAAGGGATCAACACCCTCTTCTGGCCTCCACAGAGACTAGGCACCGATGTGGTGCATAGATATACATACATGCAGACAGGATGCCCACACACATAAATAAAATGCTTTTTAAATTTATAAAGGGGATTCTCAGGTTGGGGTGTTGCTCAGTTGTTAGGCTACTTGTCTACTATACATGAATCCCTGGGTTCAATTCCCAGCTACTATCCTAGGATTACTGTCACTGATGAAACACCATGACAAAGCAACCTGGGTAGGAAACGGTTCATTTGGCTACATATCCTGAACCACACTCTTCTGAGGAAAACCAAGGCAGGAACTCAAACAGGGAGGGACCCTAGGTGCCGCGGAGGCATGCTGCTCGCTGGCTTGCTCAGCCTGCTTTCTTATATAACCCGAGACCACAAGCCCAAGGCAGGCACCACCCACAGTGGGCTGGGCCTCCCCCATCAGTCACTAATTAAGAAAATGCTCTACAGGCTTCCAGACAGCCGGACAGCCTGACAACCTCACCTTATGGAGGCATTTTCTCAGTTGAGGCTCCCTCCTCTAGGGTGACTCTAGCTTGTGTCAAGTTGACACAAGAGTAGAGAGCACTGCTACAAGTCAAATTTAAGCTAAGTCTGGCCTGGTCTACGGGAGACAAAAGTAAAATAAAATCCTAAGATACCTGGAAGGCTCAGTGTAGGAGGTCCACAGTCTAAATAATAAGAGCCACAGAACTGAGCCGGGCGTGGTGGCGCACGCCTTTAATCCCAGCACTCAGGAGGCAGAGGCAGGCGGATTTCTGAGTTCGAGGGCAGCCTGGTCTACAGAGTGAGTTCCAGGACAGCCAGGGATATACAGAGAAACCCTGTCTCGAAAAACAAAACAAAACAACAACAAAAAAAGAGCCACAGAACTGAAAGCTGTCAACCCCAAGGACACAGTCTCGGGCTGATGGGGTGTGGGGGCTAGGAGGGGGTGCTGGGCGTCCACTGTCGATGTCCCCTCTGAGTGTGGGGTGGAGGAGGAGTGGGACTCCTAGCTTGTCATATAGTTGTGAGATCTGTTTTCCAGTCCTCACAACTGCACAGGAAGAGCTTAAAACCCTGAACCATTTCTAGAAATTTCTACTCGGGTCTCTATTTTAATCTCCTCAGAAAATGTATGTCTTTCTTTTAACATTTATTTATTTATTTGTTTGTTTATTTATTTATTTATTTGGTATGCAGTGTTCTGCCTGCATATATGTTCTGCCTGCATTTATACCTGCATACCAGAAGAGGGAGCCAGATCCTAGTACAGATGGTTGTGAGCCACCATGTGGTTGCTAGAATTTGAACTCAGGACTTCTGGAAGTGTTCTCAACCTCTGAGCCATCTCTCCAGCCCCAAATGCATGTCTTAATACAATAAAGATGATATGTCTCAGGAAGAATGGGGGTGCTCCTGGACAAAATCCTTTCCCAGAGAGGCAGCAAGCTGATTCCTTCACTCATCTGTGGACTGGGGTGTGAATCTAAGGCGTCACATGTGCTAGGCAGGCAAGTGCTCCACCACTGAACTACATCCCCAGAAACCCTGCCTCTGTCCCCAGGAGAACCCCAAGAGGCTGGAAAATTCCACTGAGGACAAGGTCGGGCTCTGGCTTTCACCTCAGTTTCCTTGACTCGGCTGGTTTCGCAGTAAACATACCTTGAAAGTGTTCATTTTCTAGAGCTGGCGAGCTCTCTGCAGCAACCTAGAAGACGAGAGAAGCACAGTCACCGCCACTGAGACTCCATCTTAGTGCCACCTTAGGAAAAGGCTACTTGGAAGACGTAAGTGGGAACATCAGCATGAATCTGAAGCCAGGCTAGCCTGGGCTACATAAGCAAAGCTCCATCTCAAAAAGATTTTTAAAAATTTAAAAAAAGGAAGGGAGGGAGGGCAGGAAGCTGATATGGTGTAGGGAGAGAGAGTAGTGGCTGGTGAACCAATGGATTCCTTTAGAAAGCACTGCGGGACTCTTCAAGAAACATTAGTTCAGTTGAGGATGGTGGCACCCACCACTTGGGAGGGTAAGGGAGAGAGGATCAGGTTTGAATCAAGCCTTGGCTACACAAGTCTGAGGTTAGCCTAGGCTACATGAGGTTAGCCTAGGCTACATGAGGCACTGTCTCAACATCCCCTTGAAAGAAGATCAGAAACATTTTATCTCATTTCGTGTTTTTTTTTTAACAACCTTGAGGTAAACAATGCTATTAACAGTAGAAAACACCGCTGCTAAAAGATGAGGTGGGTAGGGACCTGAACCCTGATCTGTCCTTACACATACAACATACTGCAAATGAAACGTTTGGTCTCGCTTGGTTGGTTGGTTGGTTGGTTGGTTGGTTGGTTGGCTGGTTGGTTGGTTGGCTGGTTGGTAGGTAGTGTTTCAACACATAGACTAAGCTGAGCTTAAACTTAAGTTCCTCTTGCCTTATACCTGGCCTCAGGATTACAGGTGTGCATTACAATGAAACCAAAACACATCTAGTCTAAACCAGCTGTGGCAGAGCAAGCTTGCAATCTCAGCGCTCTAAAGGCAGATACAGGGGGATGGTAACAAATGTCAGCCTGGTCTACACAGGCTAGTCAGGGCTACAACTGTAAAACTCTCAAAAATCCCAAAGCAAAACCAGAGTTATGACTAAGATATCTGAGCTTAAAGTTGATGCCAAAGGCTTCACACAGATCTACTTCATTAGGACAAGAGCACTCACTGCACACCTCTAATCCCAGTGCTAAAAAGGCAGAAAGAAGCAGAGGATTACAACTTTGAGGCCAGCCTGGGCTATGATATGAATTTGAGGCCAGCCTCAAACCCACATAAGTGCCCTAGATAACACAGCTTTCCCCAAATACTCACGGATATGGCTGTGGCACTAGAGTCATGGTCATACCCCTTACGACTTTGAGAGGGACATGTGTGGGGAGATCCAAGCAGCAGGCCATCCCACCCAAACAAACAAAACTTGGATGATAAGGACCATCTGCAACTGGGGGCTGGGGTTCTCTCGGCACCCCTGGGAATCCAAGGGTTGGATGCAGGGTTTCCTTTCCTGAAAAAGTCTGGGATTAAGGTGATCTTACACAAACAAGCTTTCACAGGGCTCCCTCGAGTGGAACATTCGGAAACCGTATTGCTATCTAGGAACCAAGGGATCATCTAAGTGTCTACTGTCATTCATACTTTGGCTTCCTCTGCTCTGGGTAGTGTCCCCTACGTAAACTTAAATATCACTGTTACAGTTTGTGTAGTTCAAAGCCTGGGGTTGAACCTAAAGAGCCAGCCGGGAAATGGGGTCCAGGGGGCAGGACAGCCCTAAATCTCCTTCTAGTATACTGGGTGGGCGACTAATTCTCTTTTCTCTGGGCTTGATAAAACTATCAGTCAGCTCTGGCATTTTTTGGCAAGGTTATTGGAATGACAACAGCCTCACTATTTAAAAATGGAAAGTACTCTTCCATGGTAAAAAGATGTACACAACAGCTCTCATGCTCAACACAAAAGCACAGAAGCAGCAATTTGCAATTTAGGGGAGGGTAATTTCAGGACACAGCTCATCTCTGTGAGGAGGTCCCACAGCAGCAGGAACTTCAGGCAGCTGGCTGAATTGAAGTCAAGAGCGGTTTTGCCTGCTTGCCACGCTGTTTCATTTCTCTTAAACAACTTTGGACCTTCTACCTAGAGGGTGGAGCCACTCATGGTGGGCTAGGTCTTCCCACAGCTGTTAGCTAAGACAATACTCTACAGATGTGCCCACAGATAACCCCTCATTGAGGCTTTCTTCCCAGGGGATTCCACGGTGTATCAATTTGACAAAGGTAACAGACATAATTAAACAACCACCACAGAAACAATTAAAACACAACTTCACCCTTCCTGTCTGTTTCTCCACAAGTGGGAGATTTATGGCCACTCCCCTCTTCCTTTAATAAGATGGGGCTGAGAACTCTGGGTAGTGGTGTGAAAATGTATTCCCAGTGCTCGGGAGGCACAGTTAGAAGAATTAGGAGTTCAAGACCAACCTCAGCTACAGAGTGACTTCAAAGGTTAGTCTGTGCTACATTAGACCCCAACTCAAAACAATAACAAAACACCCAAAACAAATCATCTTAGGGAACCAAAACATCATTGTGCCACACACGTGCAAAGTCTTACTACAGAGACGCTAAGACACAACTGCTTTCCAAACTCAAGATCTACATTCACAGGTTACAAAGACTATCTATGCACATTATCTATGGAAATAGATTATAAATTCCCAGAAGTCTTCAACTATCTTATACTTTGTATTTGACTCCCCTAGCAGAGAGTACATAATTTACAGTTTAAAAAAATTCTCCGGGGGCTGGTGAGATGGCTCAGTGGGTAAGAGCACCCGACTGCTCTTCCGAAGGTGATAAGTTCAAATCCCAGCATCCACATGGTGGCTTACAACCATCCGTAACGAGATCTGGCGCCCTCTTCTGGAGTGTCTGGAGACAGCTACAATGTATTTACATATAATAAATAAAATAAATCTTTAAAAAAAAAAAAAAATTCTCCGGAGGGGCTGGTGAGATGGCTCAGTGGTTAAGAGCGCTGACTGCTCTTCAGAAGGTCCCAAGTTCAAATGCCAGCAACCACATGGTGGCTTCACAACCATCCTTAACGAAATCTGATGCCCTCTTCTGGAGTGTCTGAAGACAGCTACATTGTACTTACATATAATAAATAAATAAATCTTTAAAAAAAAATTCTCCGGCTTTAATACAGAATATCTGTCCTTCGAGCCTGTTCTTAGCTTGTGACTTTTGGTTTTTTTGGTTTTGTTTGTTTGTTTGTTTGTTTGTTGAGACAAGGTTTCTCTGTGTAGCCCTGGCTGTCCTGGAACTCACTCTGTAGACCAGGCTGGCTTCAAACTCAGAAATCCGACTGCCTCTGCCTCCCAAGTGCTGGGATTAAAGGCGTGCACCACCACGCCCGTCTTGTGACTTTCATTTTGTTTTTTTCCTCAGTGCAATTCTGACATCTTTCCAGTGCTTGGGACTGTAGCTCTGCTTCCCTTAGAGGTAAGACAGGTTCTGAGGTCAGAAATGCCCTAAACCATCCATCCCTGTCTGTTTCCCCAGCGGCTGCTTACCCTGCACCACCTGTAAGCTTTCCTGAACTTTCAGTGAATGCACTGCAGTGAGAGCCTACAGCCTTGGGCATGCAAAGTGAGGAGCCCTCCCGTAAACCACACCTTCAGCCGCCCAGCGCTCTCCGCCTTATGCTCCACGCCTTATGCTCCACACCTATCGCCTCCTTGCTTTAGACTTTGACTTTGATAAGGTTCTCTAGCTGAAGTAGCTCATTTGGAGAAAGTACTTCCCAAGGCCTGGGAGATGGTTCAGTGAGTAAAAGAGCTTACCCCATAAGCTGGGTGACCTGTGTTTGATCCCCAAACCTACATTAGAGTAGAAAGAGAAAAGCAACTCCAGCAAATTGTCCTTTGCCTCTACATTCCTTCCATGCACCTTCTCCCACCCCCAACTCTCACTCTCTCGCTTTGTCTCTGTCTGTCTGTCTGTCTGTCTGTCTCTCTCTCTCTCTCTCTCACACACACACACACACACACACTTTCAAAATAAAAGAAAAGTCAAACAAAACAAAACTTACTTTCTGAAGTGGTTTAGTCTATTCACAGAAAGCTGTTAAGAATATTCTCAAGCCTTGGGGCGTGGTGGCACATGCCTTTAATCCCAGCACTTGGGAGGCAGAGACAGGCGGATTTCTGAGTTCGAGGCCAGCCTGGTCTACAAAGTGAGTTCCAGGACAGCCAGGGCTCTACAGAGAAACCCTGTCTCGGAAAAACAAAAAACAAAAACAAAACAAAACAAACAAAAGAATGTTCTCAAAGGCACATAGCCTGCCTTGCTTATAAATCTCTCCCACTGGTCCCCTTACTACTAAAGCCCAAAGCCCAAGCTGGGCGTGATGGGTCATGCGCACACTGTTCATAAGATCCGACTGAGCTGTCTACCGAGAACCTGTCTCAGAGAGAGAGAGAGAGAGAGAGAGAGAGAGAGAGAGAGAGAGAGAGAGAGAGAGAGAGAGACTGGTGTGATGGCTCAACAGAGCACCCGACTGCTCTCCTGAAGGTGATGAGTTCAAATCCCAGCAACCACATGGTGGCTTACAACCACCCGTAATGAGATCTGACGCCCTCCTCTGGTGCGTCTGAAGTCAGCTATAGTGTACTTATGAATAATAATAAATGAATCCTTGGACCGGAGAGAGCAGGGACTAAGCAAGTGGGACCGACTGGAGCGAGCGGGCCCGAATGGGGGGGTGGAAAAAGGAACAAGGGAAAAAAAAGAAAGAGAAAGAGAGAGAGAGAGAGAGAGCACGCGTGCGTGTGTGTAATACTTCCAACTATCACCAAAATCCAGTTTCAACACTACTGAGGCATGGGTTGAACTCTGCTCCTAGGCTCATTTCTCCTTCCTTTAGTCAGGTGTCTGTGTCCTAAAGATACCTTTAATTCCAGCATCTGAAGGCAGAGGCAGGCGGATTTCTGAGTTCCGAGGCTAGCCTGGTCTACAGAGTGAGTTCCAGGATAGCCAGGGCTATACAGAGAAACCCTGTCTCAGGGGAGGGAAAAAAATAAAAACCAAAAAAACCTAAGGACAGTACTTACTACAGTCTACCTTAACTAACGCCTTCCCCGTACAGCTCACCTCTGTTTCTCTGTACTCCAGTATATATAAAGCAAAGGGCTAAATTCGGAAACATACAGAAAAGTTGCTTTAAAACTATATACTCACAGTTTATCACTTATAATGTAAATAATACAATTACAACTTAGAAAAGTGTTGTTTTAAATTTAATGTAATCAAAGTACTTTTGCTGAGAATGCTTTCTCTGTAGAAAAACAAAATCCTGCCAGGTGGTGGTGGTGGTGGCGGCGGCGGCGGCGGCGGCGGCGGCGGCGGCGGCGGCGGCGCACGCCTTTAATCCTAGCACTTGGGAGGCAGAAGCACCAGATTTCTGAGTTTGAGGCCAGCCTGGTCTACAAAGTGAGTTCCAGGACAGCCAAGGCTACACAGAGAAACCCTGTCTCAAAAAACCAAAAAAAAAAAAAAGAAAAACAAAATCCATGCTTAGATGACCACTTGCATATCATTTTACCACTTTTAATCTTTGCTTCTTTATAAATTAAGTTACACTATTCTTCTGCAGACAAAGATGCTGCAGGTTGGGGGGTGGTGTAAAAATTTACTCCAGGTCAAGTAATTGACTCAAAGAAAATGAGAGGAAAAAAAATTCTAAGAAGTGCGAACCTGCAAGTGTTACAAGGGTATACGGTGGGGGGAGATAAACCCCAAGCTGCCCTCAGAAGATACTTGGTTAAAAACTACGGAGCAGGAAGTCGATGGGAGGGCCTTCGGAGTGGCAGAGAAAGGCTCTTGAGAATGAGGTCGGTCAAACAAGTAGCAGATAACCTACAGTATCTGTAAGAGCCGACGGGATCTGCCATCATTGGTCAACGGTGCTCGCCAAGAAGGAGCTGTCAACACGCATGCACAGCGTCACTGATCAGAACACGACCTAAACTTGTCCAAGGGACACAGTGGCCCCCTGGATTCCTTCCTTTGCGGAAAACTCAATTCTCGGGCTTAGTAAAGGAATGGAACGTCGCAGGATGCCAACAATTGCTAAAGCAGTCGCACAAACCGGGTCCTGGAGCTCCCTGCAAGCCGGGCTCGTTCACCGAATACGCGGGATCACAACCCCGCTCTCATGCAAACTTCGGAAAGGACTGGAGGCACTCAGAAGCAGGGGGGACCAAGATCACCGCGGCGTTAGCCGGCTACAAGCTCACAGCCCGCTCCCTGTCTCTCAGGGTACCTTGGACCCCAGACGGGCGGGCACGGGTGTGGCTCAGACCTAGGAGAGGCGCCCATCGGAGCAGAGGAAGGGGAGTCCCGGACTCCTGCGCCAAGCCGGGCCCGGCCTTCCCCGGCTCCTAGCGGGGGTCTCCGGCTCCACAGCGCCCTCCGTCGCCCTCCTGCGCCACTCACCGACTCCATTGCTAGCGCCCGCCAGTTCCTCAGCTTGGAAAGCTCCCTGGCGGCAGACCCCGCCCCACTTCCGGTGCCGCGCGCCACTTCCGCCTACGTCACACCTCAGCCGCAGGGCGGAAGGCGGGGAACCCACCCTTCCGGCGGCGGCTGAGCCTGGTTTGTTGGGTAACCTTCCTCCCCCAGCTCTCCAGGACCTTAAGATCTGGCCAACGGCGAGGGTCATGGGACAGAGGCACTTGTATTTAAAATGTTCTTTTTTTTATTTATCGTTTAAAAACAAACTTTGAAGAAGCAAAATCCAAAACTTGCCCTTTGCCTCTCGCAACATAAATTATGTACAGTTCAGAATGATCGCTGATACAAAACATGCCAAGGACAGGGGCGCTGGGGGTGGAGGAAGAGAGAGCGCTTTAAAAAAGGGAACCATTTCATCCGTTGTCACGAAGGACCAACCTTGCTGTACAGGATACACACAACACAAAAGAAAGTTCTTCACGGGTTCACACTTGTCAGCGATTTTTTTTTTTTTTTTTAAGGGGGAGGGTCCTGGAGGTGAGGGTAGAAGGTAAAAAGGGAGAAACTGAAAATTGAGTGCAAGTGTAAACCAACCCAAAATACAAACACAGGGGGGGGGGTTGGGGGTGGGATTCTGATGCAATTATACAGGCGGGGTACTTTAAAAAAAAAAAAAAAACCAACAACAACCAAAATTCCAACCTTGTAGCGTGGGTCTGAGTTATAGTTTATATAAAAATTAAAAACTGTATAAGGTTTCTTCACTAAATTCTACAGGACTATCGGATACCTAGCATATGCTTACAAAGCCTGCCCCTTCTCCTTTCCCAGTTCTAGGGCCCAAGCCCCAACCAGAGCCTGACTCAGAGGAGACCATCTCCCCCACCTAATGCCTAGACCTTTTCAGCTCTGTGGCTTTGGGGACAGCAAGCCCAGGTTCCCACTGTCAGGTCTAATTACAATGGTTTCCGTGGGAGTGTGTGGGGGAGTTGTTATTCTCATAAACATTTGCAGCTTGAAACAGTTGAAGAAGCAGCTTTTAAAAAAAAAAAAAAAAGGCCAGAAAAAAAAAATCTCCCTACCCCCATCAATCCACAATCCCCCAAATTTAAAACAAAAACCTAAAATCACAACAGCAACCGCCCTACCCCTCCAGCAGGCCTGCCCATTTGCCACCATCCAGCCCATCTCTACAATCCAGATAATCTGATTCTTGAAAATAGTAATTACAAAATGCCCTTTGCCCACAGCCCCTAGGAGAGAACTGCATAGAAGCTTCATTTCATCCCCTCGTCTCCACTAGAGAGGGTTCTGAGGCCTCACACACCCTCTACCCTACCGCCACCCGCAGGAAGAGGTTCGTCTGCAGCACAAGCTTGGGGAGAAAAAGGAAGGGAAAGGAAGATAAGGGTACCCATCACCCTCTGGCTCCCCCTGGGGCCAGCTTACTTTGTGCGTTATAACATAGTCCAACTATACAACCCGGGTAGGAATCACCCAGCTTCTCTCTATACCCCCACCTTACAGCAGTCACAGCCAGGGGGTGGGGAGGGGGGGGAGGAAAGGGTGGTAGGTTGGGTAGTGGAGGGGGCCCCCCCACAAGGGGAGCTCCATGTGTCCGCCCCACACCCCCCTACCATTTATAAACTGGTTTTGTAAAAAGAAAATAGATATATTTATATAGAATATATAAAGCACAAAAATTAGTAGTTTTACATTTGCTCTCCCCGGGGGTAGGGGGAGAGGGGAGGGTTCTCACCTCCGGCCGGCTCCCCCATGCCCCACAAGACTATGTACAATCCCATGTATAAATAGATAAATACCCCCCACCCTCCCCGCGCTGACACTAAGCTCCCCACCCCCACATCACCACCCATTCCCACCAGACCAGCAGCAGTTTGGTGACTGAGGGCACGTGAGAGCTCTGGACCACACCCGGCCTCACTGGGCACATCGCTCAGGGATAGCCCTCATCCTACCCCCCACACCCCGTCCAGGGGCTGGAGGGCAGATGGACTGGGGATGAGGCTGGGAAAACAGGAGAGCGAGATCCTGGTCCGAGGTTTAGCACACCCCTCCTGCCTCCATGTCCAGATGGAGAAGGAGGTCCTAGAGCAACTAGGGACCAGTCACCCCAATCTTCATCACCATTTGCCTCAGCCGCCATCCCACGCCCATAATTAAAAACAAAGATGGATTTTTGTTGTTGTTATTGTTGTTGTTGTCCTTCTCCTACCCCCCTTCCACCCACTCAGAAGAGGGCAGTGAGGTGGGGGAGAGAGTCGGGGCAGTAGGGGGCTCGGAGAGGGTCTCACATTTCAAAACAGCAAAAAATCCAACACTTAAATGAGGTAGGTGTGGGTGCGGGGTCTCCTTGCCCAGCTTGCCCGGCTTGCCCGGCTGGCCCAGCTGTCCCAGCTGGCCCGGCTGGCCCGGCTTGCCCTCCTGGGCATCTGGATGCCTCTTTCCCGTCATGTTGCATTTGTCAGAGTGGAAAACAAGGAAACACAACCCATAGAGAGACAGAAACACAGAGGAAAAGAGGGAGACAGAGACAGATAGAGGAAGGGGATGGGGGTGAGGGTAGGGGCAGGACCCGGCAGGCAGGGCCAGGTGTGGGACCCGGCCTTTGGGATTGTCAAGCTTAGTCAAGTCTCTTTGCAGCCTTGAAATGGGCCAGCGAGGTCGGTGGAGGCAGCAGGGCTGTGAGGCCCGGCCGCACACCCCTCCCTGCTCCCTGACACTTCTGGGTAGTCCCGGCCCATATCCCCCTCAAACCTGAGATGCCCAGCGGCTGCTCCTGTCTGTCCCCTCCTGGAACTGGGGGCAGATGCCAGCCTAAGGGCCGGTGGCAGGGAAGAAGGTTGTCCCTGGTGCCCAGGGTAGGCTTGGCCTAGGGTCCTCCGCCCCAGCCTCCTGCTCCAGGGGCTCCGGTCAGCCGGCAGCCCCAACCCTGGGTCCTGGCTCTGGCTGCTACCTCTCTTCCCCCTCATCCCTTTCAGGGAAGAGGCGGGAGTGGGGGGAACTCCCCTGCCTGGTAGCCGCAAAGCTTCTTAGTTCATCCATTTCCTACAGTTCCAGGCTCCACAGTGACAGGGGATCTTGTGCTGATCGTCCTCAAAATCAAACTGATAGTCATAGGTCAGCTGGAAAGAGAAGAGGGACAGCGTCAAGGCAAGCCTGATGAGGCTGCAGGCGAGGGGCCCTGACTGATGGCGTGAGAGGGGGCCACAGGGTCAGGGCTCTCCTCTTACCTCCTCTCCTTTGGGGATTCGCCGGCTAGAGATGATAATAATTTTGTCCTCCTTGTCAAATGTCACAACCTCCGCTACACAGTTAGGGGCACAGGAGTGGTTAATGTACCTGGATGGCAGGACAGAGTCAGTGTCAGAGACACCAGGTGACACCCAAATGGCCACCAGAGACACTTAAGTCCTTACGCTCACCTGGCAGGGCCTCCAGTCAACGTGGCGTCAATCACATGCTCGTTGTTTATCCGAAACATGTAAATACCACGGTTCTAGGAAGACAGTTGAGGAGGAGGAACCCGGGTTAGCAAGCAAACCCGGCAATATGCTTAGCTGACATGACCGACCTAATTTCTCCCGTCTTCTCCCTCCCTGCACGATTTTCCAACTGCCTCCTGAATTCAAACCTGTCCCTAGGCTCCTAGGCAGAGGGTGGACCCTGCACCACAGCCCTACCTGCTCCTCATAGATCTTCTCGCGCCGATTGGCCACCTCGTTGCGGATGATGGTGCCAATATACTCGATGACCATTGTGTGCTTCTCCAGGTCCTTGGCTGCGTAGAGCCCGAGGCCCTGGATGCGGGACCGAGCCAGATACACATTGTTCTTCCACTCAGTGCGCAGGCGCCGGTACTGAGATGACTTGGAGTGCACAAACTGCTTGCTGTACGGGGTGTTGGTCTCGCCTGTGAAGGTGCTCTGATATGCCTTAGACATGCTGGTGCTGTTCAAGGTATGGGGCCTGGGGGGTGAAACAGTCCATGACAAGACAGACGGAGCAAACCTTGCCCACCTCCTCCCTAGGAATGTGCTATCAGCAAGTACTACAAGTGCCTGCTGCTGTGCAAGTGGAGTGGAGGCATCTGGGTCTCAGCTTGGAAGAGGCAGCAACTCCCTACTGGGACCCTTCTGGACACCCTGGGTAGCACACACCACCCAGGACAGGGTTAGGTACAGAGAGGGAAGAGGCACCAATTCCCCTACACTGAGCCCACTCTCCCACCTCAGACTGTCTACCACCCTCCTGTCAAACCATGCTCAATGCCACACTCTTGGAGGTCTTCCCCAAGGCCCGGAATTTAAGCTGATGGTTTGTTTAATCGGATTAAATCCTACCTCTTGCATATGCTGTAAGCCCTGAAAATGGGGGCCATCTGAACCACAGTGGCTCGATCTGATTTTTAAGTAGCTGTGAGTTCACAGCATGAAGATGATATTGCTGCCTCTCTTCAGGCCATCCCGCTCTGCAGCATAGCATTGGGCTCTGTGCAGACGGCTCAGTGCAGGGGAAAGACTGCTGCCTGGCAGGAGGGAGCCTTTCACCACCCTAGGAAGGTCTTGCCCAGAGCAGTGGTTTTCAAACACTCCGGTGCTTTTCTCTTTTATTTAGCAGATTCTTTTCTCCAGCAAAATGTTAACTGTAACTCCAATCCATAGATGAAAACAGAGCTCCCCTGGCTAAGTCCAATCTTAAGAAGGTGTAGTTATACACACGGGCAAGCCTGCCCACTAGCTTCCGTGTTCTGAGGCTTTAGGAACAATGTACTTACAGTTTGAAAACCACTGTTGTAGAGCATCAAGGTCTAGGGCTAACTAGGGGTAGAGTGTTCGACATTCTATGACAGCCTTCAAGCCACCAGAGGCCTTCATGGAAAGCCTGGTACCGTGGCTTCTGCCTCCCTCTACCCGAGGACCAAGGTTAGGCTACTGTGGTACACAGAAAGACCAGCAACCCACAAGTTAAGAGGGCCTAGTCCCAGCTGTGTGACCTTATCTAGTCACACAGTCTTTCTGGGACTCAGTTTTCTCAGCTATAAAATGGGGAATCATACCACCTGCCCTACCTACCTCATAAGGTTGTTGTGAGGATCAAATGAGATAATGGATGTGAAAACGCTTTGAAAAAAAAAGTATAAAGTGCTATACAAATGGAAGGCTGCAGTGCTTCTCTTAATACTTCTAGTTATTTATTTCTAAACCAACTCAGCTTTGAAAAGGGAATGTACCCTAGTCACTCAAGGGTGTCTGGAGTTTGGGAGGATCACCGGCCCCTCTGGAAGCAAAGCCAAAGAAGAAAGAAGTGACCAGCTCCCATATACATTTTACCATTGTCTACCAAGAACCTCCCCGGCAGCCATTCCAGGTGCCCAAGAGCACGCTGTCCTGTTTCCCTGGTCAACCCAGTGGGCCTGAGCTGATTAGGGAAGAGGAAAGGGGTACCCCAGGAAGATTTGTGTGCTTCCAATCAGGTCTAAGGATGACTCCCCAGGTTCTTGGAAACAGCTCTGATCTGCATCTCAAACGCTCAGAACGAGGCCAGATGGTCCCACCCACATCCACACTTACAGCCATGGCCTAGCCGCACAAGCTCACCGTTTGTAGTGTGTGAGGATTTTCGGTTCTGATCTGGCACAGCCGGTGGGGTTGATCATGAGCGGTAACTCCATCAAGGGGTGGCGCCCATAGCGGAATAAATAGTTCTGACAGCTCTCCACCCCAGGTAGCTGTGGACACAGGGATGGCTGCCTTACTCCTCGGCGACGGGACCAGTATCCCACCTTACTCCTCGGTGACGGGACCAGTATCCCACCTTGCCCCAGCTCCCTGCCGCTTGCTTACCGACTCGGCTATGCGGAGCACTGCGTGTACCGTCAGCCCAAAGAGTTCTTCGCCTTTCAGGTACTCAGGGAAGAGTCTCAGCATGTCGGCTTCTTTTCTCATGGCAGCCACAGGCTCAATGATGCGGTTCCACACAGCTAGATGCAAGACAGACAGCACCCTTTAGGGTGACACTTGCCAAGCCCCATCCTAAGCTCCACTTTTGGCCACATGGCCATCAGTTCTCATGGCTCTTCAGGACTCCCAGCTCATTTCCTAGAGCAGTTTCAATGTGGAGGGAGTGACAGAGACTGTGATACTGAGATGAGTACAGGGCCCAGAGACTGAGCAGGAGCCACACTTCTTACTGAACAGACAGACATACTTTGGAGTTGAGCAATGGCTATGGAACTTAAGCCAAACACCCAAGTCTCCCGAGACTCAGTCACTGTGCGTCTGTCTACACTCATGTAATGGCAAGTCTCACCTTCTGGGTCGCAGTGGACAGAACAACCTACATGAATCACTCTACTAGTTCAACTGTGATATACAATACAGGCTCACTAAAACCTACTTCCTGCTGCCTTATTCATCATCAGTATAGACACAAGGATAAACAACAATGGCTGCTCTTCTGAAGGATCCAGGTTCAGTTCCCAGTAACCATCTTTTAACTATCCTCCCAGGGAATCCAACACATCTACTTCTGGCCTCTGTGGGCACTATATGTATGAAATACACAAACATACATGCAAGAAAACACCCCCCCCACACACACACACTAATCTCAACACCTGGGAGGCAGAGGCAGCTGATCTCTGAATTCAAGGACAGCCTGGTCTACAAAACTAGTTCCAGGACAGCTAGAGTTGTAACACAGAGAAACCCTGTCTTGAAAAACAAAACCAAAAACTTTTTAAATTAAAAAACCGTCAGGCCGGGCATGGTGGCGCACGCCTTTAATCCCAGTACTCGGGAGGCAGAAGCAGGTGGATTTCTGAATTCAAGGCCAGCCTGGTCTACAGAGTGAGTTTCACGACAGCCAGGGCTACACAGAGATACCCTGTCTCGAAAAACCAAAAAAAAAAAAAAACCAAAAAAAACAAACAAACAAACAAAAAAAACCATCAGGCAGATTTCTGAGTTCAAGGCCAGCCTGGTCTACAAAGTGAGCTCCAGGACAGCCAGGGCTATATAGAGAAACCCTGTCTTGAAAACAAAACAAAACAAAACAACAAAAAAAAACCAAAACAAAAAAAAGAAAAGAAAAAAACCGTCTGAAGGGGGGCAGTCTGTAAGCTTGCCTAGCAGGCCCAGGTTTCTGGGTTCCACCCCCTGTACCACAAAAACAAAACTCTAAAAAAGATTTTATATATGGGCAAAAAGGAATTTAAAGTTGTGCATAATAGACAATAGGATCTTAAAACATCACCATTCAACTGGACACAAGCCTTTAATCTCAACACTTGAGAGGCAAGAGGCAGGTGGATCTCTGTGAGTTCAGAGCCAGGTTGGTCACAGACCAAGTTCCAGGACAGCCAGGGCTACAGAGAAAAATTCTGTCTCAGAAAAATAAAAACAAAAATTTTAGGCTAGGAGAGATGGTTGGGAGCATAGGCTGTTCCTTCAGAGGACCCAGGTTCAATTCCCAACACCCACATGACAGTTCAAAACAGACTATAACTCATATGTGTGGTACATATGCATGGAAACACACACACACACACACACACACACACATATATATATATATATATATATACACACACACACACACATACATATACATACATATATATGTATGTATGTGCCAGGCACTAATGGTACACGCCTGGCAGGAGGATCTCTGAGTTCAAGGCCAGTCTGGACTACAGAGTCAGTTCCAGGACAGTCAGGCTATACAGAAAAACCCTGTCTTGGAAAAAACAAAGAAAAAAAACTAAACCATACGCACACAACCACACACGCATGCACATACATAACCACACATGCACATATACACATGCATGCACAGGCCTACACATGCATGGGCATGTACTTTCGCATACACACACACACACGCCCCATTTAATCTACCAAGGTCATGGGAAAAAAGCTAAAATACGAAGCTTTTTTTTTCCTTTGAGACCAGGTCTCCCAGGCTGGCTTCCATGTCACTAGACAGCTGAGGAGGACCTTGAACTCAGGATCTTCCAGCCGTCACCTCCATGTATTGATAGTACAGGCATGAGGCAGTACGCCTCGCTAAGCAAAACGGTTTCAACTGCAAAGGCAAAGTGCCTGAGAAAGGCTGAACCCCATTATTTGGGGTTAAGATACTGTGTGGCTTGAGGCAGGGGCAGGCCACTGTATAAAGTGACTCCTGGAATAGCCTGCCAGGCCCACTGCGGTGCTCACCTTGGGGAGATGCATCGGTGAAGACCAGATCCTCTAAACCCTGTTCAATGACTTTGATCACAAACTCAGGACGTCCGTTGTTCTCACTGATGGAACAGCGGTAGCAGCAGCGACGATTGTTAGTACGAAGGCTCCAGTAGATGCGCGTGGCCTCATAGCCCACAGGATAGAGTGCAGTGGCACTGTGGAAGTCAGCCATCTGGTGTGGGAGCAGCTGTCCGATGGCATGGAACACAAGGCCTCCTACTCGGAACATGTGTAGCCGCTCTCCCCGCTGGATGATGCTGGCGATCTGTTTCACCTCGTCCCGCTCAATGTAGACCCTCCGGAAGACAGCAAATGAGCTGAGCTCCTGCTCACAGGGGCCCTTGATCTTGTGCACTGGACACAGCATGGTCTTGTCCTTGAAGAACATGCACTTAGCGCGGATGGCACAGGCAAAATGGTAGACATTGGGGCAACGCATGCGGTTGCAGCTGCTAGTGGCACCAGTTCGCTGGCACAGGGAGCACTTGGTTAGCAATCCTCGGTGCAAGGCAACCTCCACATTCATCAATGCCCCGCCCTGGGTCTCATACACTTCTGTGGACCACAGGGCACAGTTGAGGTGTACCCAGAGGTCCAAGTCGAGGTTGAGCAGGCGGGCAGGCCCATCGGTGGCGCCATCTCCCTCCTCATGACAGAAGCAGCATCGGCGGTTATCCCGAGGCACCTTGCTTGGTCTCAAAGCTGTACCAAACTGCTCCATAAACTCTGCCACCTCCCGCTCATCCTCTTGACGACCACTCCCCTTCTGGATGGTCAGCAGGAGCCGTAGCCGCTTCCAGCGTACTCCTTTCCACTTTTTGAGGTGTGGGGGGCGGGAATCTTCGCTCTCTTCAGGGGGTCGGGCTCGGGGTTTGGGGCGGGCAGATTCAGGGGATGAAGCCAGTGGTAGAGGTGAAGGGATGGGTGGCTCAGCAGGCGGTTCAGCCTGAAGTTCAACCATGGGCTCAGTGGGAGGACTGGCAGGAGAGGGTGCCAAAGGGGACGGAGGTGGTGAAGGTTCCTCAGGAGGTGGGGCGGAGAGCTGCCTCACGTCCAGGTTGGAGACATTGTAGGTGTAGCTGTGCTGGATGGATGGCTCTGGGGCAGGACTCTCCTACAGGAACGCCCCTGGATGTTAGTGTCGGTTCCTCAGCTAGCCAACCCCTTCTTCTAGACTCCATGCCCTCAAAAGACCACTGTCCTCTCTGCCCTGGGAGTACCTTCTTCCTAAAATAGACCCTTCTCTCCCAAACCCACCTGCTTCAAGAGGCTCAAGATGTCTAACTGGCTCTTGAGGGTATAGCCAGGCAACACTGCATCAAACTGCTTTAGCCAATCAGGTCCAGTGTCTGGGCCCTTGCTGCTCAAACCTTTTTCTTTTCCACCTATAGAAAGGAAAAGGGTCAGTCTTCCACCAGAACTCCCCTCAGGTCTGAAAGTGGTCTCCTGCTCTACGTACCAGAACCTTCAGCTTCCCCCTTCTTGGGCTCGAGGCCTGCCCGGGCAGGGCCATCTGGGAACAGCACCTCATACGAGTTGGGTATCTTCATGCTTAGCAGCTCAGCTACTGCTACCATGACACCGTTCAGGTTCTGCTGGGGCAGAAGAGAGGATGTGAGCAAGCCTGTCAGCAGTGAGCACTGCTCGTAAAGACTGCTGGGTAAAGCAAGGACACCGCAGACCCACGGCACCAAGGTGCTCAGGGCTCCCTGGCAGACCCGCTGCACCAGGGTGCTCAGGGCTCCCTGCTCCACTGAGCTCTCCTCACATAGCTTTTCCTAAACTGTGGCAGGGATAGAGCTTCACAAGAATGATAAGACTGTCTACAGACAAACTGCTACTATTGTTTTAACCGTTCTCCAGCTTTCTTTGACCACAGAACCCTGCAGCAAAGCTCCACCAAATACGACTGGAGGGTCTTGCAGCACCTGTCACTCGACAGTCTGTTAGTTGATTGTCTCTTTATCCAGGCATGATGAGCCAGCCCTACGAGGGACCCTGCTTCCCTCACTGAGCCCAGTCCTTAGCCTAGCCTTTCAAGAAAAAGCAGATATTCAGGACAAATATTTGGACAGTTGTAACTTTTGTATCCAGACAAGCTCTGAAGACTGCCCTCTGACCCAAGGTACCCCTGGGACACACCTTGGCGGCAGCGGCAGAGACTGTGAGCATGACTGACACCTCACTTCCCTTGCCCTTCTCCCAAGCTGTAGCAGGCAGCTTTCCAGGGACCTCCAGGTCAAGGACCCCGTAAGGTTTGGTATCTGGGAAGACTGGACAGAGAGAGAGAAATGTGTAGTCAGCCACTTTCCACCATCACACTAGCCCCCGGCTAACTACCCACGCAGCAAGCAGCACACACCAGGGATGCTGGTGCGAGGGATGATAGGGATGACGGGGGAAAGGGCCCGGTTGTCTTGCTCCCATCGGCCAGATCCCAGCTGAGGAAAACGCGGGGCCTCTTCCCCAAGGATGCTCTCAGGGGACGAGGCTGGCACAATGCTGTCGGGAGAATCGCTGTCCTCGTCACTCTCCATTCTGCAGGTTGGATGCAAACAGTGTTGGTCCAGCCTCACGCCACCGATTCTCCCCGTCAGAGCTAGAGACCAGGAGGTGCGGCCATAACTGACACCCTCCTCCCTGCTCCCCACCTGACATCCTCAGTGTGATTGTGAGGGGGTGTAGGCAGAGCAGCCAGCAGGTCTAAACTCTTCACTTCTGCAGCATCTGAGGGGTGGGAGGGAGGACAGTCAAGGTGAGTGTGGAGAGACGCTGTCCCTAGCACCTCAGGTTCAACCAGCTATTGTGATCAACTATCTACTCAACTGACAGTTGGGCAGGAAAACTATACATACTGAGCCTTCCTCGTGTGCCACACTCATTTTATTTATATAGCACAGGCTAGCTGACTTCAAACTCATAATCCCTGCTCTCTTTTTTCTTCAGCTCCGACCAGGATCACAGGCACTGAGTCACACCACCACTCCTCATTTACCCTTTAGCAACCACGAGATGAAGGTTACAGTATCCAGTCTAGGAGGACATCATGGTTCAATCAAGTCAACCAAGCCACGAGGTCCAAGCATCACAGCTAAATACACTCATGTGCTGGAGTTCAAATGTTGGTCAGACTGGGGTTCCAGACCCACAAACGCTGGACTGTTTTTTCTCACAAAACTTTCCTCAGATTCACCCTGTTGCTTTTGCAAGCCTCCAGAAGCCCATACCCTTCCCAACAGTCCCTTCCCACCAAATGTCTCAGCGTGAGTGCCCAAGGCAGTGTGATACTGAGTGGCAGGGCACCACTGCACGCCAGGCCCGAGAGAGACCAGCGTCTCACTCACCCCTCAGCGCTCCTTCACTGTCCTGGGCAGAGGCTGCATCCTTGGGGTGCTCCCCCAGCTCGTCGGAGGGAGTGACACCATTCACCATCTTCTGCTGCACCGATGGGGGTGGGGTAGGGGGCAGCGACGAGGGCGGTGTCGGCGGGTTACTCACGTTATTCTGGGGGGTGGGGTGGGTGTTGTGTGCAAGATGGCATAGGGACACTGGAATAATCTCCTGGCCCCACATGACACCTGCGTTTTCCTCCAGTCTCTCATCCCCACCTCCAACCCCAATAATCTTATTATTCCCAGAGAGTGTTGCCATTGTTCTGACCTTGGTGAGCAGCTGAGAGTAGTAGTCAGGGCCGGTGTGCAGAGCCCCACTTCCAAAGGCCCCCCTGAGCTGGCTCTGCCCGCTGACTAGGCAGCCACTGCCAAAGGGAGCAAAGAGGCTAAAATTGGCGGTGATGGTGGGCTCCGTCAGCGGCAGCTGGGACAGTTCCTAGGAGGGGCAAGATGACAATGCTGGAGAGACGCAGTGCCCACAGCATCCAGTCAGACCTTGGAGGATCGGCTGCCCACCCTCCTATCCTGAGGGAGACCATGGGACCGGCTCCTGGGGATCACCTGTTTGAGCTGTTTCAATAAGGCCTCATTGGCCCTGACACCATCTTCTTTCCGCAGCTTCTTTCGGGAGCTCGGCAATCTGTCACTTGTCTTCTGCACCCGCTTAGGCTTCGCTGGCAAAGGCTTTCTTGTAGCTGCATCCTAAACCAGACAAGCACTGTGAAGGCAGCTGCCCTTACCTCTTCTGACCCAACCCTGTTCATCTGACCTCTGCTGCCACAACACTCGATCCAAAGCACTCACCTCTCTGCTGCTGGAGGTACCCTGTAGTTTCTGCTCCAGCCCTGACAGCTTGCTGTCAATGTGTCCATTGATCTCAGCTCGAAGCCCCTCAGGCCCCCGCCCAGCACCAAGTTGCACATTCTTTGCCCGTAGAAGCTTCTGCAAGAGCAGATGCCCAGCCTCCGAGCGGGAGCCTGCTAGCAGAAGGTGGTTGCTGGTGCCCGGTGCCCCAGCCGGCTCTCCATTGGCCTCCCTTTTCACTGTCTGTGCACCCAGGGCACATGGCTCTTCCCGAGGTTCCTGCTTGATGCTGAGCTGGGACGGCTCATGTACCACCTGTCCGTTCACCTGCTCCAGATGCCCGGGTACCAGGCTGCTCTGCTCGGGCTTCTGGGCTTCTGTGAGGTTGTCTGAGGGGTCCCATGGTCCTAGCCCCTTGACAAAGAAAGTATCTGCAAGCTGGGCAGCAGCAGGTGAGACCCTCCCAGGAGGCAGCTCCAAGGCTGGCCCCTGGGGCTTTGGAGTCCCTGGATGGGTTGGGGTTAGCTGGGCACTGGGGGAAGGTAATTGTGAAGGTCTCTTTGGCTCTTGGGGACTGGAAGGTGGAGGTGTGGGATGGACAGGGCCAAGCACTGGTCCTGTAGATAAGGCTCCTTGTGGGACAGGGAGCCGGGGTGGGCCCTGAGGTCGAGACCCTGCCCCTAGCTCCTGGAGGGGTCCTGTCTGAGATGCAGAAAAACCCCCCGGTTGAGGTTGGCAGCCCAGGAGGCCCTGGAGGGGAGAGGGCTGGGTCCCGGGGTCCTGGAATGGTGGAGTCTGGCGTACTGCCTGACTCTGCTGCAGCTGCCGCTGCATGAGGAGTGCCTGCAGCTGCTGCTGCTGCTGTGGGCTCAGGTGCCGCAGCTGTGGGTTTTTGGCCAGGACTCCTTGAAGCTGTGCTCGAAGCTGACCCACTGTAGGCATGACTCCAGCTCCAGGAGGACCCTGCCCAGACTGCAGAGCAGGTCCTGATTTGGGAGGCTGTGACCCTGTATTATTTTGAATGGGTCGATCTAGCCCAAGGGGCTGTTGGGAGCCTAGAAGGTTCTGGGCCATAGGTCCAGGCTGTTCCCCCAAGGAAACAGAGGGTTGGGTCAGCAGGTGGGGTACAGATGGGGACTCAGAGGAGGATCCACTCCCTAGCTGCTGCCCATGGCTTCCTCCACCTGCCGTGTGAAGCAAGTTCACCTGCGGCTGGGGTTGTCCTGGGAGCCTGAGTGGTGGCTGCAGCTGCACTGAGGTGGGCTGAGATTGGGCCTGGGATTGGACAAGTAGGAGCTGAGAGTCTGCAGAAATGGAGGGCTTCACTTCCCCTGGCTCAACAGACATTGACTCAGGTGTAGTCCCCACTGCTGGTGGCCCTCCTTGATGTGTTGAAGGCCCCTCAGTGGCCTCTGAAGGAAGCGCTGTCTCTGCGTTGTTTTGTTCCTTGCTTGTCAGGAGGAGGGTTGAGCCTAGGGCTCCGGGGCTAGAAAAGTGTTGAAGAGGCTTGACTGGCAGGCCAGGGCCAAGTGTCACTTTCTGCTGCTGCTGCTGCTGCTGCTGCTGCTGCTGCTGCTGCTGCGGAGATAATAAAGTTCGATTCTGGTTCAATAGGCCCATCTGCTGTTGCTGCAGCTGCAGCTGTTGTTGCTGGTGCAGCTGCTGCTGTAAGTGCAGCTGTTGCTGTTGTTGTTGTTGCTGCTGTTGCTGCTGCAGGTGTTGCTGCTGTTGCTGTTGGAGCTGTTGCTGTTGTTGCTGCTGCTGGAGCTGCAGCTGTTGTTGCTGTTGTTGTAGCTGTTGCTGTTGCTGTTGTAGCTGTTGCTGTTGCTGGAGCTGTTGCTGCTGCTGTTGTAGCTGTTGCTGTTGCTGGAGCTGTTGCTGTTGCTGCTGTAGCATCTGTTGCTGCTGTAGCTGTTGCTGCTGTAAAGAACCCAAGGCTTGAGCACTCATTTTGGGCTGTCCACCATGTGACATCATTCCTTGCTGAATTTGGGAAAGCCCTGTCATAGATCCCTGCTGCTGCTGCTGCTGCTGCTGCTGCTGGACTGTGAGCAGCCGGTGTCCCATAAGGCTGTGACCCTGCTGTGCCAGCTGAGGGGAGCTCAGCACCCTGGACTGAGTCATAAGCACCTGTCTGTGAGGGCCCTGAGGACCCAGAGCTCCAGAATGCTGCTGCTGCTGCTGCTGCTGCTGCTGCTGCTGCAGCACGGCAACCTGGGCAGGGCCAAGCAGGCCTTGGGACCCCTGGGACTGCTGGGGGGACAACTGCTGGACCAGGAGGCCCTGGTGGTTGCTGGGAGGCAGAAGGCCCTGAGGCTTAGGACCCAGAGCCTGGTTCTGTACTCCGGGACCCTGTTGTTGTTGGATTGCCACCTGCCCTAAGAGGTGTTGCTGTTGCTGTTGCTGTTGCTGTTGCTGTTGCTGCTGCTGCTGCTGCTGTAGTTTCTGAGCCAGCTGCATTCGTTGCTGCTGCAGCTGTAATTGCCTTTCCTGTAAAAGCCTCGAGTCAGGTCCAAGGCTTCGGAGAGCGAGATTGCCAGGGAAGAAGCTCCCAGAGGGGCCAGTCAAGGATCCAGCCACACCAGCATGCTGCTGTTGCTGCTGTTGGGCCAAGGTAGTATTGAGGAATGGACCACCAGACTGTCCAGGTAGTACCATACCCCCTGGAGGCAGACGAAGACCGCCAGCTTGCCCACCCGGAGGTGCCTGTGGTGGCTGTAACCCATGGGCAGGGAGCAGCTGGCCAGGGAGCTTGGTGAGTACCCGAGGATTCTGAGAAGGGCTGACAGCCAGCACAGCTGAGTGCTGCTGCTGCTGCTGTTGTTGCTGCTGCTGCTGTTGCTGCTGCTGCTGCTTGTTCCGATACTCTGCCATGAGATTTGTGTGCTCTTTCTGCTGTTTCCGGACCTAACATAGGAGGGTTGGAGAGGTCAGCTTGGAGACTGCCCACCCTGCCGCCCTTTTCCCTGGTCTCTGGGTTCTAAGCTCTGCTCTCTCCCCACCTGATCCAGCTGCTTCTGGATCTTGCTCTGCTGCTCGGTGACCAACTTGAGCTTCTCAGCATCGGCTTCTGGGAACTCGCGGCCGGCCTTTTTGGCAGTGCGCTGCTTGGCACACAGAGCCTTCCGAGACTTGCGGTGCACACCAATCTGCTCCTCTAGCACCTTCAGCTGCATCTGTAGGAGCTGCTGGGTGTGGAACAGCCACTCCTCATACTGCCGCTGGTCAGCCTCATCTGGATATAGAACTTGTATGTTAAGATCCACAAAACAGTGACCATCTTCCAGAATTCCTACCCACTGCTCTGCACCCTCCTCCTTTGCCCATACTCACTGATCACTCCCTGGGCAAAAGTGGGTGGGTTAGGACGAGGCTGGGCAGGGTCACCAGCATTCCGTTCCTGTGGTAAAAGATATTTCTAGAAGGTCATTGTTCCATAGCAGGCCCTCAGAAAGAAAGCCCAATGAGAGAGAACACTTTCCTCTCACCTGGCCACTCCCCCTCACCTGGCCACTCCCCCTCACCTGGCCACTCCCCCTCACCTGGCCACTCCCAGGTGCCACGTGGTTCTGAAGATCACTGCCAGACCCCCCGGAGAGCCTCTGTGCCAGCAGGGACACTTGCTGCCTACAGTTTATAAAGCACAGGGCATTCTGGTGTCAATAAGGGCACAGATCACACACAAAGCAATGGGCATGTTGGGAAGGAACCAGGACCACAAATGACATAGGAGAGTCAGCCCCACCCCAGCCTGAGTCTCACCTGTTCATACCAGGTGCCACCCCAATGCTGCCCTGAGCCATCACTTTCTTGATGCCTTTCAAAGCTACCATCTTGGCCTTTGCAATAGGATCAATGATGTCTTCTGCAGCAAATTTGTCTAGGTCTGAGAAAGGAAGAGATAAACAAGCTGGGTTTGAGAGTCAAGGCTCCTGGCACAATGGCTGTTTTTCCCAATGTCCCGACCTCTACATAAAGAACAACAATGTGGCAAGTCTACTCAGCTAAGACAGGAACTTGGTGATGGAGCACTACCACTCCTGAAACACGGTCCTTGTGTCTCTACACTGTAAGAAGTGGCATCACTGGGCATCTGCTCAGTCAGCCGGCGCCACTCTACTGTTGAGGCCTCAGTTTCCCTCACTTGATCAGAGAGAAAGATTGCTATTCTGCTTACCTCCTGGTGCTAGAAAGGATCACGTGACAATAAAGGCATGCTTTCTGAGTCAGATAGAACTCTTGCAAGTAGTAGTCTACAACCAACACAGCCCAATTACCCAAGGTGGAGGCGCAGTGGCAAAGCCTTAGACAGCAGCTGTCTGTGACACAAAAACATTACCCAGCAGCCCACTGTCCGCCTAGTCTAGGACTAAGGGAACAACAACAATAACAAAAAACTGCTGGGCAGTGGTGGCGCACGCCTTTAATCCCAGCACTTGGGAGGCAGAGGCAGGTGGATTTCTGAGTTCGAGGCCAGCCAGGGCTATAAAGAGAAACCTTGTCTCGAAAAACAACAACAAACAAAAAAAAGACAAAAAAAACAAACCAAAAACCCTAACAGGGCCCAGTGGTGCACATCTGTAATTCTAGCTCATGGAGGCTACCACAGAAGATTTTAAATTTAAAGCCAGCCTGTGCTGGGAGACAAACCAAACTAGAATAAACCAGGTATAGTGGCATATGCTTTAATTCCAGCACTTGATGGGCAAGACAGAGAATACTAAATCTAACACCATCTTCATACAGAGTGAGCTTGAGGTTAGCCCGGGATACACGAGATCCTACAGAGCGAGCTTGAGGTTAGCCCGGGATACACGAGATCCTACAGGTTACTTAACTTTCCTGTCTCAGTTTCCTCTTCTATAACCAAACCCAACTAGACCCATTTCATGAGTCTGGCAAGCAGCATCTGACACAGTTACCTACTCACTGATACCGTCAGTTGGAGACGTTCCTCACTACGATCCGCTCTGCCCTACCATTCCCTTTCTCCACAGCTTTTCCTGCCTCTACGGCTGTATTCAACCTTTCATGCACCGGGATTGTATATCCTTGTTCTTCTCTCCATCTCGCTCTCAAAAGCTCTGACTTTCTCCTTATGGTGCTCTGCTGTTTGTTCAGCCAACGTCCTTGGTGTCCCACCTGCCTTACCTAGAGTCAGTGCCCACCTGTGAGCAGCATCACGGGGACGTGCCCATGTGAAGTTACCTGTGTCTGGGAAGAAACTGTTCGCCAGCTGCTGCTGCTGCTGCATCGCCAGCTGCTGGGGCTTCATGCACATGGATGCTGGCATGGCACTCATGGGCTTCTGTGCCAACACTGGCTGTGAACTCTGCTGGGGTACCAGGCCTGTCTGCCCTGCTTGCTGCCCACTTAGCATATGCCCTTGGTTAGACACCATAGCCACGGATGGGGCCAGGCGCTGCTGAAGGGCATGAGCTGGTGGCTGGGTGGGCACCATCGACTGGCCCAAGCCTGGCTGCCGGGTACTTCCAAGACCTAGAGCAAGCTGCTGTGGTGGCCCAGGATCATGGGGCAAAGGCAGTGCCTGAGCAGGGCCTGGTGTAGGAAGGAGGGCATGCTGCTGCTGCTGCTGCTGCTGCTGCTGCTGCTGCTGCGGAGGCAGCACAGTCTGTGCCGAAAGCTGCTGCTTCTTCTGTAGCTCCTTCTTCTCGTGCTCTAGTAGGTCCTCAATGAGCAGGGGCAACTCGCTAGCTACCAATGAGCTCTCCATTTTGTCCAGTTCATCCCCAGGTGCTGCATGCCCACTGGGTAAGGCTAGGGCTCCACTTTCTAGCTCAAACTTTTCCAGAAGAGAGGATGCAGCTGGGCCACTCAGTGAGCTGGGGTTCAGCAAGTGAGCTGGTGTTCCTCCTGTGGCCCCAAATGGGCCCTTCTCTGCCGTGTGCCCACTGCTGGGGAACGATCCTGTACCCACTCCTCGAGAGTCCCGGGTGCCCATCACAGTCTGTCCTGGCTTCAGACCCAGGCTGAGGGGAGTGGCAGGAGGGGCTGGCTCCACCTTGGGGGTATTAATGGTGAACTGGCAAGGAGAAGGATGGCGTCCTCCCTCCTCCACTTTGGGCTTCACCTCGGGGAGCACAGATGTTAAGCGAGGCTCAGAGTTATCTGGGGCAGGTGGAGGACGTTCCTCAGGGCCCAAGGACGCTGGCTCCACCCCCCGAAGCAGGGCTTCTCGCTCAGCCTTCTCATTTGCTGACTCCACCAGCCTTAGGTGCTCATTGAAGATGTCCTTCTTGTCCCCAGTATCAAGCTCAGGGTCAGTATACGCTAGCAAGTCAAATTCATCTCCATTGAGGAGGTCATCCAGGTGGGGGTCATTCGTCTCCAGGTTTTCCAGGGTGCCCAGCTCATCATCACCCTTGGCTACATCCACACCCAGACCCAAGTGAGCGAGCTCTTCATCATCCTCTAGGGCCTTGTGGGCATCAAAGTCATCGTCCAGCTCAGGGTCCTCACAAGGCAACTTCCCAGCCTCCAAGGCCAGAGGGGGACGACTGAGCTCAGTGCTTGACGGTGGGCGGCTGACCAGCTCCAAGCCAGCGGCTAGGGCAGGGCCCTTGGCATGGGTCGTCTGATGGAGGCTGTTGTTCAGCTCGGGGGCTGGCGGGGCTGAGGGCTTTTGTGGGGGAAGGCCTGAAACAGCCAGGCCCCGAAGACCTTCAGGAGCCAGTCGATGGAGTTCCTCGCTGACTGGGTAAAAACGGGGCCTCTGAGGGGGTCCTTGAACAGGAAATGGAGATACCCCAGGTCCATGTCCTTTCTGTACATTATGTCGCAACTCAATGAACTGAGCAGGGCCAGCGGGACCAGGAACTGGCTCAGCCGGGCCTGGAAGTCGGGTGGGGATTCCTGCCAAGGGGGAACCTAGTGCCTGGCGGCCAAGTTCAGGTCCAGGAGTTGACGGGAATCGAGCAGACATGGCAAGTCTCATGGAGGTTGCTGCTGCTGCCGCCGCCTGCTGTTGCTGCTGCTGCTGCTGCCACAGTTGCTGCTGCTGCTGCTGTTGCTGTAAGGGCAGGGACCCAGGATAGGGTGTTCGCTGGTAGAAGGCCTGGGAGCCTCCGACAAGTTGCCTGGAAAAATATGCAGTAGTCTATGAGAATCAATCAGCATGGTGCTCAAGAACAGAGACTTAGGCTAGTGAGGAATGGCAAAACAAACAGTGAGCAAAGAAAGGAAGAGCAATCATAACAGACATAACAGATCAGTGACAGGGAAAAGACCTGAGGCAGAATACAGTGATGGTAAAATTCATCTGTCTGTCTGTCTGTCTGTCTGTCTGTCTGTCCGTGTGTGTGTGTGTGTGTGTGTGTGTGTGTGTGTGTGTGTCTCTCTCTCTCTCTCTCTCTCACACACACACACACACACTCCCTCCCTCCCTCCCAGAACCTCACCTGCTATTCATGTCCATGGAAGAAGGTGTGGGTGGTGGAAGTGGCCGGGAGAGTCGATCATCACTGGAGAAGGCCCCTGGGCCCAGGATGGGACCGCCTAGCTTGCTTGCGGGTAACCCTACAATGCTGCTCCTATCCTAGAAGACAGAAGCAGATGAAGGTGTAACCACCTTCAAGACGCTGGTCCCACCTCCCCTTGCCAATCTACCTACCTGAGACCCAGTGAAAGGGGTCTGGCCTCGGCTCAGCTGTTCAAAGGCAGGGCTGCTGGGTTCAGCACCCCAGTTGCCTGGAGGCCCCACTGCACCCGCAGCTGCAGCAGCTGTTTCCTTCTCCTGCCGCAGGGTGTTCCGCTGGATCTGCTGTCGAATCAGCAGTTCCCGTAGTCTCTGGCGCTGTCCGGGAAAAGACAAGTCAGTCCAGTCCACTCCAATCACAGGGCTGGTGGAGAGGGTATGAGCACGGTGGGAGCAGCTGTAGGCTATCCACTCACCTGCCGTTGCTTCTCCAGCTCTGTCTGGCTGAGGCTAGCTATGCCTGCATCCTGGGCACTTGAGAGGTCCGGTGTTGCCATGGAGCCAGCAGTCATTGCAGCCCCTGGGTCTTCTCTCTTTTCTACTGGAGAGGTGATGCCTACCCTTTGCGAGGCTCCAGGCGTCAAGTAGGGGAGGGGTCCATCAGGTGTGGGAGGCGGCAGAACTGACGCGGGGCGGAGTGGGGACAGCCCATAGCCCTCCCCTGTGGGCCCACTGTTGGACCCCAGAGGGCTGCCTGATGGGTGAAAGTTCCCCGTGGCTACTGCGTAGTTTGTGCTTTGAGGCTTGCCCAAGGTGGGGCCAGGCCCAAAATGGCTGTTGATCCCATGGGGTGAAGGGAGACCAGGCTGAGGGACAGGGGGTTTTAGGGAAGGCTCCCCTACCCCCTGTGGGAAAGTGAACCGCATGGGAGATGGGGTGCCCACAAATGTGCCTGTCCCGGGAGAACGGGCAAAATTAGTGGGCTGCCCACTTGGGACCTTGGCATGGAGCTCACCTGCTGGGCCAGAGGGCAGGGCTGCTGGGAAGCCCCCAGCTCCCAGCGGAGTGTGGGCTAGGGGCCCAGCCTTAAAGGCAACTTCAGGGGGCTGGGGCCGGGGTGGCTTATGCAATGGGGCAAAGGGATCACGGGACTGAGGTCGTGAGGGTGGACGAGAGTAAGGGTCAGGGGACTGGAAGCGAGGGGTTACAGGGGATGGGCAGAAAGCCTCAGCCGACAGAGGACGTGGGGTCAGTGGAGACTGGGAACTGGACTGGGACTGAGGACTAGCGGGCACTCTGGAGAAAGGGTCAGAGGGCAGTGATCGGGGAGGCGGGGCACAGCAGCTCTCAGGGGGTGGTGGTTGGGGTCGAGGAGTCAATGGGGGCTGGGCATAGGGGTCAGGGTATGGGCCAGAACGAAAGACATCCGGGTGGCTGGGAGGAGAAGGGGCCAAAGCCTGGGCAGTGGGTGGCTCCTGGGCCCGCATTCCCAGGCCCGGGCTCTGGGGCTCTACCTGAGATGCCCGAGGGGTTAGGGGGGCTTTGAAGACATCAGGTGCCTTTAACTCCAGGCCACCCAGGTGGGGGCCTGAAGAGGGTGAGTCAACACAGCCCAGATTTGGGGGACCGTAGCCAGGAGAGGATGCCCCAAGCTCTTCCTTCTTCACTTCTAGGGACTTCCGGGACTCCCCAAAAGGTGGGGGTGAGAGCAGAGGCTCAGAAGCCTTGCCTCCTGCTACCCCTGGGCTCTCAGGCACAGCCAGGTTGTCCAATGAGGGGCAACGAGGTTTGAGGAAGGGGTCAGGCGTGGAAGGCTGGTGTCTGGGTGTACCCGGTGGGGTAGTATGAAATTCCCCTGGCTGGCCAGTCCCAGGTCGAGTTGTGGTACCCAGCATTGAGGGCTGGACAGGGGCTCCAGTGGGGCTTGGGTAAGGAGGATAAGTGGGTGGTGCCGCAGAGAAGCGGGGCTCCGGGGCGTAGGCAGGGGCCAGTCCAAAGGGGTCCTGCGAAGGCACTTGGGCGGGCACCTGGGGCGGGAGCTTGAGGAAGAGCTCACCAGGTGAGTCAGGGCCGGGTACTGTGCCCGCTGGTGGCTTCAGGAACCCGTCCACAGAGGTAGACAAGCCAGCAGGGGTGGTGGGGCTGCCAAGGAAAATGGTGGGGGCCGCAGCAGGGGGCGGACTGCCCAGTGCCCCTGGCTGGGAGGGAATGCGGAGATGGAGGGCCGGTCGATCAGTCTTACGGGCTATGTCGCCCATCTTGGCTTGCTTGCTGATCTGGCTCTCAGCCTGCTATAGAGAGCAAGTGGAGCAGTCAGGCTGCTGACTGAAGGCAAGACCCTGTCCCTAGTCCTAGGAAGGCCGCCCACTCACCTTCTGCACCTTGCTGATGCGGTGAGCAGCCCGATTATCTTTGGCCTTTTGCTGAGGGACACAGGACATAACACAGGGTTTAGCACTCTGCCTCGAGCCCAGCTCCTGTCCCCCTATCAAACTGCCTCCCCAGAGCTCAGTCCCTCCTCACCCAGCTGCTCAGGGGATGACAGGAGAACAGGGACCTGAGGTAAGCTACTAAAATGCTTCTACTCCAGGCCTGAAGCTCGCCCCTGCTCTTACCAGGTAGGGGGCTTTGTCAGCAGCTGGAACCTTTCTCCAGAGCTTCATGATTTGTTTACAACGGCTAGACCAGTCTGGGGAGCAGAAATGTCAGGTCAGAGGGGAGCCCTCCACTTGTCAGGCTGTCTCCCTTGCCCTTGCCCAGAAATACCTGGGTAATCATGCTTGAGGTTAGGAAAGTTAATGTTGGCGTAAAGAACAGGTGAGATAGTGGAGAGCTGACCCAACTCCTCGTCTTTTTCCCAACGCTGCAGACTCCGCTGGTTATAGGACAGCCCGTCGCCCTCGCCCTCTGTGGTAGGCGTGGTGGGGGTGGAGGGGGTGGTGCCCCCTGAGCCTGTCCAAGGGCTGTCTGGCTCACCAGGTTCTGGGCTAAAGAAGCCCCCGCGCTCCCTGGGGCGCAGGGGCAGAGAGTCACATAGGGCAGGGATTTCAAGGCTCACTCCAGACAAACTGTGCATAAAACCCTACTTAGGGAAGGCAGGGCAAACAAGAGAAGCAGCAAGGCAGGCACCCACATGGAGGGAGAGGACAACAGGGACCACCCAAGACAGTTAAGCACAGATACCAACCTAGAATCCAAGAAGGGGGACTGGCAGAGGCCTGGGTAGGAGTCCATCGGGCTACTAGAGGGGAGACTGCCCAAAGCGAGTCCGCCTACAAGAGCAACAGGATCAGAGAAAAGGAAGCCGCAGACCTACTCAGGTAGCAAGGCTAGCTATGGCAGACTTGGAACCACCCCCTGCCATGAGTACCTTGGAGAAAGGGCCTCTGCAGTGGTGTTCGGCCACCTTCTAGGCCAGGAGTTCCACAACCCAAATGCTGTTCTCGTTCTGAGCCCAGGACATCCTTAAAGAGCTGCTGCAGGTCCTTGGACTCCATTTTGGGTAGTTCTGTGGGAGAATGACAAGATACACACACTGCTGAGTTGAGTAAGAGGGGCTCACACAACCCCACAGATCCTTGGCTATGGCCAAGGAGGGTAAGAAGGACTCTCCCAGCAGAGCAGGACAGATCTACTCCACAGATGGGCCCTTCCTTCCCATGCAGGACCATCACACCCAGCACACTATGCAAGCCTCACCTTCTGTGGGAATCCTGTCTAAGTCAGAGCTAAGCACTCCTTCACCTGGGGTGCCCGGCTTCTCGGGGTCACTGGGCACTGGGGATGCCTTTACAGCCCCATCCTCAAGCCCTAGAATACCAGAAGCTATTATCAGCGGTATGGAGGCACACACCACTCAGGCCAACATGAACCACAAGAGATATACAACAGTGCCCAGGCTCCAACTCTGGTAATGCTCAGGGGCAGAGCCAACTGATAACAAGCAAGACCAAGATGGGACCCAATCCCCCCAGCACCCCTCACCTGGTATATCAGCCGTGCCCTCAGGCCCATGGGACTCTTCATCTGCAACATCAGGACCATCATCTCCTGTGAGTAAGAGCCCCACAGAGACTGGTGACGCCCGACGCCCAGAATGGAACCCTCGGCCCACCCCATCCCCACCTCAAGACATCTTTGCCAACTACGAGGCAGAAGGTAGGCTGGACACCCCAGAGCACTTCATCTTTATAAACTAACCTTTGTGCAAGGCTGTCATAAGCTCCTTCCTATCTGAACCTCCATCACCCCGGGGTTTTGAGGTTCCCAGTCCGAAGCCTGGCCGGCCCACCCCAACTGCAAACAGGGCCTTCCGACTCAGGTCCAGCAGGTCCTTTCCAAAGAAGGCTTCCTGCAGGAAGAGTGGAGAGGAATGATTTCTTGATGCCTGTGGACACAGCCCCTTCCCTGACCCCAGGGAGTCAGAACCTGCCTGCAGGTAAGCAGGGAACATGTCCTCCAGCTTGCTCTTTTTACGTGCTCGTCGCTGTTGCTTCTTCTTCTCGTCCCCCTCAGCAAGGCTCTGTTCTACAGAGCCCTCTGCAGGCAGGTCAGCAGGCATCACTACAGACAAGAGAGAAGTAGGACTCAGGCTTTCTGGAGACACCGAGCACGCTTCAACTCTGCTGGAAAACTCTTCGCAACCATGTCTTTTTTTTTTTTTTCCGAGACAGGGTTTCTCTGTGTAGCCCTGGCTGTCCTGCAATGAACTCTGTAGACCAGACTGGCCTAGAACTCAGAAATCCACCTGCCTCTGCCTCCCGAGTGCTGGGACTAAAGGCATGCGCCACCATGCCCGCCTTTGTACCCATGTCTTCATTCCCCAACCAACAGCTTTTCTCCACTGGCTTTCTAGCAGTGAGTTCACACGCTGGCCTCTCTGGCACCACCCCATGTGCTGTGGCCCCACCTTGCTCCCAGGCCCCACGGGAGCCCTCACCCATCTCACCCTCATCGGGCTGTCCATCCCCACTCAACACCTCTGCCGGTGCAGCAGGCCCCCTTTTCACACGGGTGTGAGACTTCCGCTGTCGTACCATGAAACCACCAATGCCTGTGAGAAAGCAGAATCAAGAATGAGAAGCCACCAGAGACTGTGCGTTGCCCCTCACACTGCCCCACGAAGCCACCAGAACCTGTGTACTGCCCCTCACTGCCCCGAGACTCCACCCCAGGCCTTACCCGGCCGGTAGGGTTTACGCTTGCGCTTTTTGCTTTCCTCTGTCTCTTCTTTGCCGAGTTCTACATCAGGGCTGGCGGGGCCTTCTAGCTTTATTTCACATTCCATTTGCTCAACACCACCTGCATGTAACAGAAGAAGACAGGCACATCAGAGAAATGGGCCCTTTTATCCTTGTCACGCTGCAAAAGGGAACCCAGTAACCTGCCACAGTGCCACTTGAGCAAGACGAAGTGCTAGTGGAGACCAGTAGTGGATCTGTAGCCCCTACCCAACATCCCAACTCATATGGACTGTTTCTCCCACTATCTGCCTTTCTCTGAGATTCCCCAGCCCAACCTTCACCCTTGAGCAGATCGTCAGTGTCCAGGTCCCCATCCTTCTTGTCATCAGGGCCAAGGGCATCTGAGGGCTCAGAACCCTCCAGCCCTGCCTCGCCTGGGAGGCCTAGCCGTCCTCGCCGCTGGCGCCGCTTGTGCAGTGGTGACATGGTCAGGTTACGCAGCACCGCCATGCCAGTTTCTGTCAGCCACACACCCTCGAAGCGAAAGAACTGGGGCTCTGGACAACAGGGAAGAACATATGACCCCTGGACAGAGGCCCCAGGGAAACCAAAACTCCACATGTCAACCCATGTTCCCAACTGAGACACAAGCAGTGACAAGCTCTGCCAGTGACTGGGGGGTCCTGAGATAAGTGCTGCTGCAGAAGCCTGCTGTGTCCACAACCTATTAACCACAGGTTCACCTAACAGACTCGCTAGCTGCCAAGGGACAGGAAGAACTCTACGTGCTGAAGGCCAGCATTCTTGCTAAGAGTGGTGCCCGCACTGTGGCAGAAAAGATGGCCTTGTCCCTTCTATGAGAAGAAAGCCGTGCTCTCTTGAATGAGGTTCTTGTAGTAAAGAAGCCGATTTGCCTGGTGCAATGAACCATGTCTGGGAATAAGAAAACCTTGGTTCTCATCATAACTTTGCCACTGACTTGGCCAGTTATTACCCTGAGTCTTAAAGTTTATAGAAATTGGAACGGAGGAGATGGTCTATGGTCTTAGCTGGTTTGGGTATTCAAAATGTCTGTGGCTTACCTGGCTCTTTTACCTTCACAGGTACCAGCTCTGGTGGGGCAATGGGTACTGCGGGAAGAGGGTAAACCAAAGGGAGCTTAGCGCACTGTCCAAAATAAGGCACTCGGCACCATCGGCCTCCGCCCCGACACTCACCCACAGGCTTCACCACATAGGGCTGGCAGGAGACACAGTCAAAGCCCTCGTCGGCAGCCTGCTCAACCTCATCCTCCGTGAAGAGGCTCTCGCAGCCGGCATGCATCCACCTGGGGAGAGGAAGATGAAGGTGAGCGCAGGCAAAGCCAGCTGACACCCGAGCCAACCTGAGGAGAAGGAATGCCCTCACCGTTCACAGTGGCGACACTGGATTAGCAAGTCTTCCTCCACATAGGGAGCATGACAGACAGGACAGGTCACCAGGCTGGCACATGGCCCGCAATGTGTGTAACTATTCTGCCATTCACAGTGGAAGCCAGGGGAGGCAGCCCCACACTGCATACACGACACACACCTAGTAGAAGCAGAAAGACCTTCAGCACCCAACCTAGGACCCCAGAGGCGGGCGCCCCCACTGAGCAGCAGCCCAGCAGGCTGGTCTCTTTAACTGCTAACAGTATCGGAGGCCATTCAGCATCTCCTGTCGGAGCCCAGGCTACTTCTCCTTACCACTTGCACTTCCAGCCACCCTTGGGCACAGTGAGCAGTGGGGGATCCAGGCAGTACGTATGGTAGCTAATGTCACAGTCATCACAGAGCAGCAGGCGCGAAGGGTCAGAGGCCTGGCCGCACACCTCACACACGATACACTCCACACAACGCCAGCCCTTCAGCAGCATCACCTTGGTGATCTGGTGGATAAAAGGAGACGCTTCAGCTCTGTGCTGGGGAGGGATTCGAAGAGCTTATATGGCTGAAGGCAGCCCTCTGAGCAGACGTGTTTGCACAGAGCACTCTGACACCAAACAGCACCTCCAGAGGCTTCCAGGAGCTACGCTGAACAGAGAATCTCCAACCACAGCCCCACTGAGTGTCTGTCATTAAGCAGGCACCAAACCAATGCAGAACAAGGTTCATTTCCCTCAATTTTCTTCACATTTTAGAACCTGTTACTAAAACAAGCTAATAAATGTTACTAGTGCATTAATTAATAAATTGGTAGTTTTTAGAAAAACCCAGAAGACTGACTGATTATGCCTTGAAGACAATGCTAGCTATTTGCACGTGGGGCTGCAGTTTCCATTCTGCGCTCTGACTACAGCTCCACGGTTTTGTTCTGTTATCTGTTTGGTTGGTTGGTTTGAGACAGGGTCTCACTGTGTAGACCAGGCTGACCTCAAACTCACAAAGATCTGCCTGCCTCTGCCTGGATTAAACATGTGTGCCATCACTCCTGACCATAGAGCATGTTTTCTACTAGTAAATGTTTTCTATAGCCTGCATTTACATAATGGACTGAATTACACTGACAAGTATTGGCCTATGGAAAGAAACTACAATGTCTGCTATAAATTCCAAAGCACCTTTCCCTGAGTTTGACAGGACTGACAACTGATCAATGACTTCCATGAGCCACTTTAAGAAATCAAGTGTCGGGGCTGGTGAAGTGGCTCAGCGGGTAAGAGCACCCGACTGCTCTTCCGAAGGTGATAAGTTCAAATCCCAGCATCCACATGGTGGCTCACAACCATCCGATCTGGCGCCCTCTTCTGGAGTGTCTGAAGACAGCTACAGTGTACTTACATATAATAAATAAAATAAATCTTTAAAAAAAAAAAAAAAAGAAAAGAAATCAAGTGTCACCGGGCGTGGTGGCGCACGTCTTTAATCCCAGCACTGGGAGGCAGAGGCAGGCGGATTTATGAGTTCAAGGCCAGCCTGGTCTACAGAGTGAGTTCCAAGACAGCCAGGGCTACACAGAGAAACCCTGTCTCGAAAAACAAAAATCAAAAAAACAACAAAAAAAAAAACAATTACACCCTGACATACACTTCTCCTTCCCCCACCAGACAGATGTAGTAAAATAATAAAAATCAATAGTGTGGGGAAATAGGGTAATGGAGACCTGACTCTACCCACCGCCCACACACTCCAGAGCTGAGCTCACCTTGCTGTTGACACAGTACGGGTGATAGCACTGAGAACACTGCGAACAGGCCAAGAGGTGGCCCTCAGCGCCCCGGCCAAAGCTGCCGCACACTACACACATGTCCTGCAGAGGAACAAAGACCCCAATGTGCAAGCATGCTTCTGCCTCTCTGACTTCTGTCTGTCTCTCCATCCCTATGTCTGTCTGTCTTGGGGTGGGGAGTGAGAACAGTATAGGGAGTCTATTATATTCCACTCCCTTTTTTGAGACAGTCTCTCACTAAACCCAAAGTTCACAATTCCAACTAAGCTCCTGGTACCAACCTGTCTCCTCCCCCAACACTGGTACAGGCGTGTATGGCCATAGCCAGCTTTTAAATAGGTCCCAGGGATTTAAACTCAGGTCCTCTTGCTTGCAGAGCAAGCATTCCTCCAAAGCCATCTACCCAGCCCTGGAAACATGTCTGTTGTCCCTGGTCCCAGGCAAAGACCAGGGAGTCAATTAGAAGCCCATCCCACAGCATTAATAGTCACTAGGTCACCAGGGATCCCCTGCGTCTCCCTCCCAATTCAGAGAAGCTGTGCCTCCCTAGGAAGACTTCCTGTTCTAATCTAGTAACTAGACATATGGTCTACCATCAGTTTAAGAAGTTATAGGAAGACCAGCTAGGGTAGAGACTTGTCTAAAAAAGAAAGTAGGCTCAAGATTACCTGGGGGCGACTGTACTGGCTATGCAGGCTCCCTGGCTCCATTTCTGCCCTTTCACCATGCAGCATTAACAATCCACCAGGACCACCTCATTAGCAGCTATCTCAACAAGCAAACTGGGTCCCTGATTTTTCCCATGGGGGCCAAGGAGCAAGAGTGCAAGTATGCCTCTCTCACTGCTAAAGCTGGACCGTCTAACTCCGTACAGTACCTGCATTAGGACAAATTTGTCTGTGTTAGAGAAGAGAACCACAGTGTTCTGCATGGTGTCGTCATCCTCTTCCTCCTCTTCCTTGCTGGGAGAACTATCAATGTCAGCCACCTTAATAAGCAGAGAGTTGTAGAGAGTGAGGAAGGAGAGTCCGCCTCAGCTAAGCTGCCCTCTTTCCCATAGCAGAAGAGAGGTGTGCATGCCTGCTTAAGCTAAGGCCTAAGAGGCAGATTCCCCTGCTGGGACCCAGCGGCAGAGGCTTCAAGAATCCTCAGAGCCAAGTAGTCGGGCCCTTGCTAGCAAACATCGGACTAACAGGATTCTAACTCTTAACTCTTAAGGAGCGCAAGGCATGCTTGGGGGTGCGGAGCCTGTCCTTACTACCAGTGTCTCAACAGAAGAAGTGGTCGACTTCAGTCGGGCCCGTCCTCTCCCTCGGCCTCCATGTGCTGCTCCTCCACGAGGCCGGCGGCGTCCTGGGAAACTGCTGCTCCGACCCTAAGTGATGGAAGGGCCCCATTACAGGGAGGACTGCATGTGCTGGGCCCACAGGCTTAGAGGGAAAGATGACAAATGAAGCGTCTAACAGCTTTTTAAAAATGACCCAGGTGTCCCACTCAGAGGACAGAAAAGAAGTCAAGTTTCCAAGTTCCGACAAGCACTAAGTGAGCCATGACCAAGCCAACGTCGCCCTCCACGGACAGCCACCATGGGAGAAGGGCAAAGTCAAGAAATGCCTTCAGAGTACCACGGTTTGGTCCCAATTGTGTTTCTAAGGCCATGAACCTGGGTAAATCATTTTCCTCCTCTATGCATAGCAGTCAGCTAGGCAGCTAAAGGATCTATGCAGTCCAGGCTGTAGGAAGTCAAGTGCAAAGGTAGCACTGGGTTGTGACTCACACATGGCAGCAGAAGCTTGGGCACATCCAGGGGCACAAGAGCCTCTTACCTGTTTGATTCGGGACCGGGCAGGGGAGCTGCGCCGTCGCCCTTTGTCCCCCTCAGCTTTGCCTCCACTGGTTGCTGTCCCAGTGTCACATAGCAAGGAGTCGTCAGTCTCTGGCAGCGAATCAGTGCAGAGGCGTAGGGAGCCCTCATCTCGGGCTGGACTAACATCTGTAGATACTCCCAGCTCCATGGACAAGGAGCCGCCCCCCTCGGGGTCAGGGGAGCCCAGCAGAGGCTCTGAACCAGGAAAACTGGCACTGGCATCGCCCTGGCTCAGGTTAGAGATCTCATTGACGATGTCAGATTTGATGAGAGTGGGCGGCATGGGGGCCATTGGTGCACCAGGCTCCTCCTGTTCTTCACAGGGTGAGCCCTGCCCTGCCTGCTTGCATTCTGGGCCATAGACCTCCATAGGGGTCACAGGGGTCAGCTCCTCGGGGTCCAGGAGCACAGGAGAACCTTTAAGTTCACCAGCCAAGCTGCCAGACATCTGTCCAGTCCGTGACTGAGATGGATCGGCATCAGTCCCATCTAGAGGGGCTGTGTCTTCTCCCAAGCCAGAGAAGTCATCCAGGGCCGGGGCAGGGCTGGGGGCGGGGCAAGAAAGGTCCCCCAGAGGGGACGGCAGGGGACTGGTGGCCCTGGGTTCCAAGGCTGGGCACTCAGGTTCTGGACCTTTATCAGTCTCCATCTCGTGCAGCTCAGCTTCATCTGAGACATCCACTGCCTTCTGCACAGGACTCAGTGGGGAGGGAACAGAGAGGGGCAGGGCAGGAGGTGAGCAGTGGGAAGGAGGGGGCGTTGGAGGAGGCAAGGAGTGCGGGAGGAGCGGGGAGCAGGGCGGAGGGAGGCGCTCCATGAGGATCGGAGACACAGGTCCCAGGGGGGAGCCTGGCGATGGGGGGAGGATCATCGGGGGCACAGGCTCAGGGTCAGTGCAGTTGGCTTCCGGTGGAGGGCTGATAGGTGTCTCTAGGATGGGGGCAGCCAACGGTGACTCGGGGTCACTGTCCCCTTTGGCACCAAAGGGGTACTCTAACTCCCCCAAAGGAGACAAGGCTGGAGGGGCTGCAGCTGGGATAATGGGTGAGAGCGGAGGAGGAAGAGGATCTGGGGAGAAGAGAAAGAGGTTCTTAGATTAGACGGGCCATAAAGTCTTAAGACTGCCCCCAGAGGAACGGGACACTAATACCGCCTTACCTGGTGGCATCAGCTGAGGTGACAAGACTGGCTCCCCCGACAGGGACAAGGGCAGCTCCTCAGGAAGTGGGGATAGAGGTGGTTCCCCGGGCTCTCCAAGCATGGGGGATAAAGGTGGCTCCCCACTTGGGGAAAACAAGGACAGCTCCTTAGGTGCAGAGCTCTGTTTTGGTTCCTCAGGTAGCTCTGCAGGCTGAGGAGGTCCATTTAGTTCCTCAGGCTGTGGGGACAGGCATGGCTCCTCAGGCATGGGGGACAGGCAGGGCTCCTCAGATTGGGGAGACAGGTGCAACTGCTTAGGCTGAGGGGACAGGTGTGGCTCCTCAGGCTGAGGGGACAGGTGTGGCTCCTGAGGCACAGGGGACAAGCGTAACTCCTCAGGCTGAGAAGATGGGACTGGTTCTGCAAGCACAGGGGACAGGCATAGCTCCTCAGACTGTGGGGACAGTGGCAGCTCCTCAGGCTGGGGACAGAGTCGGGGCTCCTCAGGCTGAGGAGACAGGTATGGTTCCTCAGGCTGAGGGCAAAGTCTCAGCTCCTCAGGCAGTGGCGACAGCGGTGACTCCTCCATCGGCAAGGACATGAGTGAGTCCTCTGGTGGTGGTGAAGCAGGTGGGTCTTCCCGGGGACGGGACAGTCGGGAGGCTTCAGGTGGAGGTGAGGCTGGAGAGTCCTCGGGTGGTGGGGACAGGGGAGATTCCTCGGGTGGTGGGGACAGCCGTGATACCTCAGGCAGAGGCGACAGATGTGATAGGACAGGCAGGGGCAAGAAGCGGGACACCTCAGGTGGGGGGGACATAGGTGAGTCTTCAGGTGGAGGGGACATAGGGGAGTCCTCAGGGGGTGGGGACAGCCGTGATGCCTCTGGAGGTGGGGACAGAGGAGAGTCCTCAGGTGGAGGAGATAGGGGAGACTCTTCAAATGGTGGGAAAAGACGAGATGCCTCAGGTGGAGGGGACATGGGTGACTCTTCTGGTGGAGGGGACATGGGTGACTCTTCGGGTGGTGGAGATAGGCGAGATGCTTCAGGTGGTGGAGAAGAAGGCAGTTCCTCTGGTGGAGGGGACAGAGGAGACTCTTCAAATGGTGGAGATAGGGGTGAGGCTTCAGGCGGTGGAGACAAGGGTGTGTCAAGTGCAGGAGATGGGGGGCACCCCTCCAGTGGAGAAAAAGGTGACGACTCAGGTGGTGGCGAGAGGGGTGACTCCTCAGTTGGTGGGGACAGGCGAGAGGCCTCGGGTGGTGGAGATGTGGGTGATTCTTCAGGTGGTGGAGACAGGGGTGACTCCTCAAGCGGGGGCAGCAGTGGCATCTCCTCATTTAGGGAAGCCTCCAACTGGGCTTCAAGTTGGGTCCCTGCTCTCCCTGCAGACACAACATATCATCTTCCTACCTAGTTCAGATCCAACTCTATAAAATGTGCAGGGTCTGAGGCAAAGCAAAAACTGTCTCTTGCCACAGAACAAAGGATTAATTTCAGGGACCTTTAAGTCCTACTCACCTAGTGGTTTGGCTTCACATTGCAGGGGCCCCGGTTCCTTGGGTTGCATAGATGTCATGTGCCCACCCTTTGGCTGCCCTTGGCATGCAACGTACAGAGCATCAGGCGCATCAGTGGGGATTTCACCAGGCTCTGGGGGTGACAATCTGCAGAGGGTACAGGGGAGCAGGCACTGTGGCTCTCTCCTGGGACGAGGCATCAGTGAGATGGGCGGCACTGCAGACTGTCTGCCTGTTCACCATGGCCCCTCCAGTCTCACCCCTCCCAGTGCCCCGTCCCAATCTCAGTTGACACTACTTACCTGCTACAGACAGCTGGGTGCTGTTCGGCAACAGAAGTGACAGGCTGGCTTCCCTGGGCTTTATGACAGTGGTGACAGAGTGAATAGTTCTCAAACCACTCAGAGTTGGGATTCAGTTCTGCTGAGCTGGCCCCACAGGCCCGACATAGCCGGCATGTCTAGGGAAGCGAGAAAAGCAAGACAGACTCTAGTCAGACCTCAGCTGGAGAGAGACAGAGGCATGCATGTAACTCATTAAACTCAAGACAACTGTAAAGATGCTAAAGGCGGTGGCATCTAAAGATACTCACCTTACATTTCCACGAGTGAGCAGGCAGGTCCTCCATAGGCGGTTTTAAGCAGAAGGTATGATACCCTTTGTCACATGTCTCACACACCAACATTTTGGAATCATTCCCAGGTTTCCTAGAGGGCACAGGACACATGGTGGGATCCTTCCTAGCCTCGTTTTCTGCCCACACTTGGAATATGGCTACACTCTTACCTGCACGATTGGCACACTTTGCATTCAGGGCACTGCCAACCGGCACGCTTGCGGGCAGTCAGAGCAGTGTCCAGACAGGCTCCATGATAGTGATGCCCACAGCTGGTACAGAAGAGCAAGTCACACAGCTGCCCTGGCCCCTCACACACTGCACAGCGAGCCTCCTCTGCCAGAGGAAAGGGAAGAAGGTGTAGGTCAGCTACGGGGTGAGGCAGAGCCAGCACACATACTATTCTGCAGAAGCCAGAGTATCCGCACACAGGCACATACAAGCACAGACAGGCAGGGCCCCTGTACTCACAAAGTTCGCATCTATTTTACTGGGACAGAATGACTGCAATTTTAGACTGAATAATGCTTTGTGGAGTACCAAAACCAAAGGCACGCTTGGTCCCTCGTTTGCTCTTCTCACCCAAATGTGCAGCTCCATCACTGTGCTCTGGGCAGAGCAGCTGCAGTGTTTTCATGGATAAGAAGGAACCACTGGCAGTTGCACAGGGAAAGTGGTAAAGCCGGTAACATCCGGGTGAGCGGCAAGGAACGGAGGCACCGAACCTGGCGCAGTGGGAGCAGCGCTGCAAGGATGGACAGAGCCTCAGAGGCGGCCGGCCGGCTCAGATAAGGTTAGCCACTAGCCCTTCCCTGGGCCTGCCCACTCCTCCCTGATTCCCCTCACCTATGCAGTCATCTCATCTTAACCCTACCTGTGAGATCCCTGAGAAGATGGCCTTGTCCACACCACACAGTTCTGGGCCCTCTTGCCCCCACACGCCTGCTGACCATGCCGCACACCAATGATGTGCCCAGCAGTGCCCTGAACAGGTGGGATGAGGTAAACAAGAGGAACAGGTTAACACTGTGACCAGCTCAGGATGACCCAGCCTCTACCCTGCTTCCAAACCAACTTACCTCCAGGTTCTCCTAGGTGGGCAGGCGTAAGGCCCTCAGGGAAACCGATTTGTGATCCGTCCTCAGTGGGCAGCACTGCCTCACAGGGACCTGAGTTTCCCCCAGAGGATACCACTGGAAACCTGGGCCAGTCAGATGGCAATTCAAAGCGCTGCAGCTCCCTTTGCCCATGCAGACTGGGCTCCCCGCAGTTACAGAGAGCACAACGCCGTGCTGGACTCCTACTGTGGACACACAGACATCAGCACCATGGCAGATAGCACCCCCAGAACCCTGTGATTTGGCATACCCGTGTATCCTACTCACATTTCTGGAAAGCTCTCAATCTCCAATCAAATCCCCATATGCCCATAAAGCCCTGTCTTCCACAAACAAGTTACCTGCAGTCATGAGGAGGCTGCTGAAGCCTGGAACTCCCAGAACTGGGGACAGAGACCTCCCCAATACACAGAATGGGAAGGTCTGGCTCAGTGGCACCTGGCTTCTCAGGGGCTGCAAGTCCATCAGCTGAATGAACAGACAGGAGATGGCATTTAAACGTTTGTCTCAGAGAACAAAGTTCCTCAGTTACCTGTGCATTTCAGACAGAGCCAGGATTTGTGCCGGGGCCAGAAATAAAGGGCTACCCCTGAGGAGCCAAAAGCCGTCAGCAAACTGGGAAACGTGTTCTACTCACCTGCTGGGTCTGAATCTTTATCTTCAGCAGGCGGCTTCTGGCTGTCCATCCCTCTCTCCGACTGGGCAGGGCCCTCTCGGGGAGACCTGTTGATGCCAAAAGATACCTGTATGTCCACTCAGCTTCCCCAATGAGCCCTTCTCCCATGGTAAGAAGTCAGTTAACGGTAAGCAGACCCTTTAGACATCAGAGACAAAGCTCTGCTGTAGTGACTAGGGAATTCATTTTCTGACTCTTACCCCACTACCCACTTCTCCTCCTCTCATCCTGGATTCTCAGGTATCTATTCCATTTGCACACTTCCGCCCTCCTCTGTGAAAGTTCCTGGGGTAATCATTCCAACTAAAACTGCATCCATTGTCTCTCTTTAACTCCTGGGCCCTACCTATTCCTTGGCCTTTATTGTTAGATCTCAGGTCCACTACCATCCTACAGCCTGAAAGTAGCAACCCACTTGACCCACAAGTCTTAGTCATGTCAAAATCCCTCTCGAAAAAAGTAGAGTCCTAGGGTGTTGCAAGAGATTTAACACAACACTACACTAAAAGATAGCCATGACTGGATCTCCACTGCTTTTAACAAGGATATCCCAAATACAACAGGAGGAACCTCTCAATTGCCAGGCATATGAAACTCAGGACCACCACTGGCCCGAGCCCTACATGAGCCCTGGGTCTCACCTAGCATGAAGGCCTCGGGTGTGTTGCCCTTAGCAACGCCAACTGCCCTTCTTCCTTAGATGCTCCTAGTAGTTAACAGAAGTGGGCCTTAAGAGTTACTGAGCATGTGTAAGCAGGCCTGGGGCTAAGCATGCTGGGAGTTGTAGTCTCAGGAAGCACATTGCTACTTGGAGGAGGGCTAAATGGGGCAGGACTTAACAGAGCAGAATAGTTTCCTTCCTCTTAAGTCAGGCTGGGTTTCCAAATACTCGAAGAGTTAACGGTCCCTCTTTCCTTTTTCATATAATCCAGTATATCTCAAAACCAAATGAAACATGCTGAAGCTACATCGGAAAGCTTAAGACTCACACAACACTGGGTGTATTTTCCCTGACCTCCATGGCAGCATACTTGAGTACTGAGAGGAGTCAAAAGTAAGAATTACAGAGATGCTAGACCTGGAGGCACACACCTATAACACCATTACTTGGAAGACAGAAGCAGAGGGATCAAAGGCAAGTTGGAGACCAGCTTGGTCTACAGTGAGAGCTCTAGGCCAACCAGAACTCCACACTGAAACTGTTTAAACAGAAAAGAATTCCCAAGATTATGAATAGGAAAGAAACCCCACATAAGAAAGCTGAGAAGGATTAGTGCCTGCAGCTGTTGGTGAGAAGGGTGGGCCTTCTTCTCAACCAGTATCTAGTGCTTCTAAAGGTGGTGGGAATTAAGAAGATGCCCTTAAAAACAACTGTAAATGATAAAGGTCTGAGAAATCCATCTCCCATGTTTTCCATTCCCCTTGTTTAGTCAGTGATCATACCAACCTGGGTACAGATAATCCTGTTCTCTAAAACTGGAAGGCAAATACCCTGGTCAATCACTTGGGGCTGAATAACAAGGGGAACCCTCAAATCAATTCCCAGCCAACACAGAATCAGTTTCCTTCCCTAAGCCCACAGTTTCATTTCCAATGTTGGCAGCCCCCTGGAGCCACGCAGAAGTGAAGACTCCACTTTCCTTTCCCCCTAATGCTCTGACCCTGCCAGGGAAGGACCACCAGCAGCACCTGACACCCATTACCTTTTCCTAAGCCTCATGCACAACAATCCATGTGCAGGAAAGCAGGATGCTTATCTGGCCAGCTTACAGAACAAGCTCTGAACTGCCAGAGGCTCTTAACAAGCCACCTGTGGGAAGTGAGAACTGGTGCTCCAGGCTCAGGCCAGGACCCTCTGCCTAGTCCATCATTCAAGGCCTGGTCGAACTGAAGGTCCAATAAAGTTTTCTAAATGTTTGCATCTAACCTTTGCATCTTCCTAACAGACCCGCCACCAACTTTGTTCTCAGAGCTGAGGCCAAGTGAGCCACAAACAGCAACAAACAGAAGTAGAAGGTAACTGTGCTAATACAGTGGGTAGGAGGGCTGCCTAACACAAGGCCAGAGGGACACATTCCTCGGCCCTCCCCCAAGCACAGCGCTCGTGTTCTCTCTCTCTCTCTCTCTCTCTCTCTCTCTCTCTCTCTCTCTCTCTCCTAAAGCTAGCAATGCCCAAGAAGGTACAGAAACTACCTTCTCCATCTAGCCTTGAGGATCAGAGTAGAAACCCCAGCAAAGAGAGCACCCCACTTACAGAGCCATGGAAGGTCCAAGACTGAGCAGCAAAGTCTCCTTTTTCTGTACCATGAAGAACCCAGGGACACCTCCAAGTAGCCTGAAACCTTAGCCCCTAACTCCTCAAGCTTTCAGCCCAGCATCTATACCAAAATACCAAGTGCCATAGTAATCAAGTCCCTGGAGGCTTTGAGCAAATAAAACCAAAGGCTCCCCCATCCCATCATTCACAGCCAGTAAACAGAGACACACATATATCCCAAGGGGCTTTTCCCTGGATCGAAACTAGGCTAATACCTGTGCCAGGCTTGCTCTGAGCTAGGGAGCTGACACCCTGGAGTCTTACTTACATCTAAGAACGCCCAAAACAGCCAAGAGAGGTGGCAGAGATTTACCCCACCACTCTCCTTCCTGTGTTCACCCTAGACCAACAGACTTCACTCCATTTTCTCTGCAAGGGAGGATACGGAGGCCCGGAGGGGTGAAAGGCTGGAGCAGGCCCTTGAGTGAACAGCTCTTCAGTGGGACTCAGGACTTCCTGGTTCCCAGCTAGAGAATCAAACCACACCTCTCTCCACCCCCATTTCCAGTCAGCCCTCTAGCAAGGATCCAAATGGTAACACATTGTCCCTGGGTAGCCTAGGGGGGTCAGCCAGAGCTAACAAGGTACAGTCCCACCTAAGGATGTTATCTAAGAGCAGACAAGAGAGGCATAGATGACAGCTCACTTTACCCCACACCCCTATGCCAACTCCCAGAAATCTTTCAAGGGCAAACCCCCTACTTTCCCCTTTCTGAGACAAGACTCAAGGGGACCTAGCAAATGTATTTTAGAGGGGGTAGAATGAGGGGGCAAAGTGCACTAGCCAAATCCCTGCTGGGCAACATGACAGGTGTGAGAGAGGCTGTCCCCAGCCCAGGGCCCAGAGGCTGAGGCGGGAGGCTCATGCTGCACCCTTCCTGCTGTAGATACACACCCCTTCTCCCCAGCACCTCCTACCAGGGCTGGAAACACTGGCTTCCAGCAGAAAAGAGCACAAATAAAGTCATTTCTCCATCAAAGAGGCACAAGCTACCCTACTCTGCAGGGCCAGGGCAGCACCTGAGAACTATTTACCATTCCGTAGCCAGAAAAGCATTGTAGAGATCTGGCGGGCGGGGGGAGGGGGGGCTTTCAGGATTGGCCACGGACTCAAGGGCAGCTAACTCTACACTAGGCCCAAAGAAAGCAAGAGACAAAAGCCATTTTTTGCAGCCCACATTCGTAGAGAACAGATCTCAACAGCCTCCTCTGTAATCCCCCGGAGATTATGTCCATCCCAAGAGGAGGGGAAACGAAGCAGGCTAAGACACCACTAGGCCTTGCTGGGGTCACTTTGCCAGGCAGAGGTAGATAAGTTGAACAGCAGGGGCAGAGCTGCCCCAGCCCCACCTCCTTCATGCCCCAGCTCCCCTCTTCATCGCACCAGTTTCTGCCCACCCTCCCCACTAGTGAAGGACTCAGGGCTCCTTGAGTTTCCCACAGATTGTTTGGGGTGCCCAGGTAGGTAGGAACAACATTAAAGTCCAATCTGGCAGTATGTGCGACCTGGCAGTGGCACCCCCCCCCCACCAAGTTGCTCTGTCCCAAGGAACCCTGGGGGTGGGGGTGGGGGACAGCAGCCTGGGATTGGTGTTGGCATCAGGGCCTGGGTCCTAGTTTGGTCGAACTCCCTCAACACAAAAATAAACAGGCAGAGAGGCTATCTGGACATGTTCCCAAACTCCTGCAGTTCCCTGAACCCCCCAATCTTTAAAGAGGCACACCCCAAGAAACCAGGCCTCAGTTCTGCCGTGGCAACTGGCTCAGATTCCCTTGACAGACCCTGCCAAAGGAACCCTCCCCAGATCTGGCACCCCTTTCTCCAACCTAAAGGCCAGCACCGGCCAAGATAGTCCATCTGGCTGTGCCCCCAGTCCAACCCTTTCTGGGCCCAGGCCGGGCGGACTTCACTCACCTCTTCACAGGGCGATCCAGAAATCCTCATCCGAGAACATGGCCAGAGCCCGGGCCGCTCCCCGACCTCCAACCGCCAGAGCGAGTAAAGCCGCCCCCCACTCGGGGGGGCTTAGGGAGACCAAGAACGGTAAATCCAGGTCGGAGTGGTCACCCTTCCCCCGGGGGAAAAAAAAAAAAAAAAAAAAAAAAAAGCAAAAAATCCAAGAGGGGTTCTCTGCCTCAGGTTCCAGCAGTTTAGGTTTCCATGAACAGCCCCAGGGCGGCGAATCCCGAGCGGACACAAAGAGAGCACCGGTGGCTTTGATCTTGGGCGAGCAGGCTCCGCATCCGCGTCGCGGGGCGGCCTCTCAGTCCGAGGGCCCGGCCAGCGCCCCGGCCGCCCGCGCCGGGCTCGGGCGGAACGTCGAGGCTCTCCAGATGGAACGTCGAGGCGCCTCCCCAGCAGCCCGGAAGGAATGCCGCGCCGCGCCGCGCGCCGGGCCCGGATGGAACGTGAACCCCTCGCAGCCGCGCCGAGCCCTTCTCCCCGCCGGGCCGGCGCCCCGGGGCCGCGCGAGCTACGGCGACGCGGAGCCGAACCTGACACACACCCAGCGCCGGGCTCCGCGACCCCGAGCGTCCCCACTCGGCGGCTTCGAGCCCCCCACCTTCTGCTCCCCCCGGGGAAGGGAGGAGGGTTGGTGGGCGAGGAAGAGGAAGGGGCGGGCGGTGCGAGCCCTCTGCCCGCTCCCCTCCGGCCGCTCCAGGCCCAGCGCTCGCCTCCCTTCCCCTCTGGCCTCGGGAGCTGCCCCGCCCCCGGCCTGGCCGCCTGTGGTCCGCGGCACCCCCTAGACCCCCGGCAGGCTCTGATCGCGGGGGGTCTAGAGGTGCATGGTCCAACCCCGGCTCCCGGCGCCGGGGGGTCAGGAAACTGAGCGGAAAGTGGGGAACGAGGCAGCCATTTGCAACCGGAGAGGAAAGTAGTGCAGCGCGGCGCCGCTCCGCCTCCCCCCTCCGCCTCCTGCTCGGCCGGTAGGGTGGTTCCTGCGAAGAGGCTCTTTCCTCGCCTTGGAGCTGGGCAGCGGTCGTAGAGAGTCGTGGAGCGTCCGGCGCGAGATCCAGGGGGCCCTTTTGCCTGGGGAACCCCACTCGAGAAGGGGAGAAAGGAGAAGAGGAGGCCCTATTTTGTGTTGGAGCGGGGCGGCGGAGGGGTACAGACCTCTTGGAGGAAAGGCTGTGACTCTGCAGTTCTACGCACACGCTCCGGAATCCCTCCGCTGCAGATTAACCCCGACTGCGCCAGGCTGGCCGCCGGGCAGACACGTGGGAATAAAGCCCCCCTCTTTTTCGCCGCGGCCCAGGAGCTGTCTCCTTTACCTTCTGGGTGGTAAAGCTAGGATTCTGACCACTTTTTAATTCTGTTCCCTAAAGTCACTGACCCTTGGAACTCCTTGCTTTGGCTGGGGACAATCTTTGCCAAGGGGGGGGTGGGGGGTGAAAAGAGAGCCTGGAGATTGGCCGCAGCTCTGCATCCTGGGAACTGGAGTCCGCAAATGGAGAAAGTGAGGCACGGTGCCTGGCTCTGCAAAGGGTGGGTTCTTGCCACGTTTGGGGGCCGGAAGAAAGCTGGACGACTCTCAGGTCTTCTAACTCCAAGACCCTTTGGTGTAGAAGTATTGTCGGTGGCCTCACGATCCCCAAACAATCACTTCCCTACCAAAACATCAATGTAGAGTGTCCCCACCCCATATTTAATTTTCCCGAAAATCTAATAATTTTTTTTCTTGTTCTTCCTTAAACTAAGCTAAATACTCTGCTACTTGGTTGGAATATTGTTAATCTGAATAAGACCCTTGTCAAGCTGGCGCATTCCAAGTCTGGAAGAAAGGAAGACTAGAATTACCTTTCTGCATAGACTGTATACATGGAGTAAGCAGGTTGAGACAAATTAACTTTGTACTCGATACTTTCTTTATATCCCCCTTTTTCCTCACCAACATTGTGGAATTATCTCCATATTACAAGTGAAAAGGCTCAGGCTAAATAAGAAAAAAATCGCCCAAGGGGTCACTCTGAGAAGTTAACCCGTAGTGCAAACCAAAGGGGACATTTTCCCATAGATTAAAAAAGAAAAGCTTTGAAGGCCTATAAGATGGCCCCAAGAGTAAAAGGCACTCCCTGCAAAGCCTTAAGACCTGGCTTCCGTCCCTCTGGCCCACAAAGTGGAGAGAGAGAACTGAATCTAAGTTGTTCCCTGACCTTCACAGATCCAGGATGCTCCCACACACAAACACACACGATAAAATAAATGTAATTTAAAAAAAAATTTTTAAGAGAAAAGAATGGAGAGAAGCTGGCAAATTAGGTCTGAGGCTACTTTCCTGGGTACAGCTTGGTTCCTTTTGTGGAAATGGGCTGTATCCACAGGAACATAGCCACTGGATACATGTAGCTATTGAATACTTTGAGAGGTAAGTGGTACAACTCAATAACTTAATTATAACCATGTTAGACCTAACCATGTGTGATGACCACATTAGTCAGTGTGGTGCTGGCAATGGTTGTAAGAGAGATCAATAGTAGACACCTGCTGCTATCCATACATAGCATCAAAGTTTCTAGTCTGATCACTGAAGTAAATTTCAACTAAATTTCCAAAAAGGAAATTTCAGGTGATCCCACAACTATCTGGGTGACTTGAGGAGACCTTATTTCCCTACATTCAGAGGCTGGGGTGATTGACTGTTCAGTGGCTAAGAGCACTCCCTGGTTGATCTCCCAGCAGACCTAGGTTTGGTTCCCAGAACCTGCTGAGTGACTCACACCAACAAATCCCTAACTCCATTTCCAAGAGACCTGATGCGCTCCTCTGGCCTCAGAGGACACTGCTCACATGTGGCCTTTGGATATATAGTAGGCAAAACACTAAAAAACCCATTCACAGAAAAAAAAAAAAGTCTTTGTTTTGTGTATTCAAGACAGGTTTTCTCTGTGTAGCACTGGCTGTCCTGGAACTCACTCTGTAGACCAGGTTGGCCTCGAACTCAGAAATCCACCTGCCTCTGCCTCACAAGTGCTGGGATTAAAGGCTTGCACCGCCATCGCCTAGCAAAAACAACTATTTATGACTGGAGAGATGGCTCAGGAGTTAATGAGTACTTTTTCCTCTGGAGGACCTAGGTTTCATTCCCAGCACCCACATGGTTCACAATGGTCTGTAACTCTAGTTCCAAGGGACCTGATACCCTCTTTTGGCTTTTTTTTTTTTCCGGTTTTTTGAGACAGGGTTTCTCTGTATAGCCCTGGCTGTCCTGGAACTCACTTTGTAGTCCAGGCTGACCTCGAACTCAGAAATCCACCTGCCTCTGCTTTTTTTTTTTTTTTTTAAGATTTATATTTTTCATGTATGTGAGTACACTGTCGTTGTCTTCAGACACACCAGAAGAGGGCATCAAATCCCATAACAGATGGTTGTGAGCTACCATGTGCTTGCTAGGAATTGAACTCAGGACCTCTGGAAGAGCAGATGGTGCTCTTAACTGCTGAGCCATCTCTCTAGCCCCCTAACTTTTTCTTTAACATAATTCCAAAGGTGTGCAAGGCACAGAGATGACCAAATGGATAAAGGACTCTATAGGCACCAGGCACACCCTTGGTGCAGATAAACATGTAGGCAAAACACTCAAAGATTAAAAAATGAGGGGCTGGTGAGATGGCTCAGCGGGTAAGAGCACCCGACTGCTCTTCCAAAGGTGATAAGTTCAAATCCCAGAATCCACATGGTGGCTCACAACCATCCGTAACGAGATCTGGCGCCCTCTTCTGGAATGTCTGAAGACAGCTACAGTGTATTTACATATAATAAATAAAATAAATCTTTAAAAAAAAAATGAGTAAGTCTGACGCTAGAGAGATGGTTTAGCAGTCTAGAGCGCTGAATTCTCTTCCAAAGGTTCTGAGTTCAATTTCCAGCAATCTCACGGTGGTTCACAACCATCTGTAATGGAACCCAGTGTCCTCTTCTGGAGTGTGTGAAGACAGCTACATTTTTATTTTTATTTTTTGGTTTTTCAAGACAGGGTTTCTCTGTATAGCCCTGGCTGTCCTGGAACTCACTTTGTAGACCAGGATGGCCTCGAACTCAGAAATCCTCCAGTCTCTGCCTCTCTTCCTTACTTTTTAAATTATGTGTTTGCATGTAAATACAGGTACCTGAGGAGGCCAGAGGCATCAGGTTCCTTGAAGCTGTAGTTACCAGTGGAGCACACCTTTAATCCCAGCACTCGGGAGGCAAAGGCAGGTGGATTTCTGAGTTCTAGGCCAGCCTGGTCTACAGAGTGAGTTCCAGGACAGCCAGGGCTACACAGAGAAACCCTGTCTCGAAAAACCAAAACAAACGCCCAATCAGCCTAAGTTCCCATTTGAAGTTGAACAGGCTTCAGAAGGGGGGTGTTGTGGCACACACACACACACACACACACACACACACCTGTAATCCTAGGGTTTGAAGGCTGAGGCAGGAGGCCATCTTGGACTGTATTTAAAGAGGTTACATATTAGCCAAATAGTCTGTGACTGAGCTATAGCTTCAGTCCTTTTGTAAAAGTGTGTGTGTGTATCTGCCATGACATGCAAATAGAAGTTAGAAGGCACCTTGCAAGGGTTGATTCTCTTCTACATTGTGGGGCTCAGACTTAGATCTTCAGGTCTGGCAGCAAGTGTCTTTTATTCATTGAGCCATCTTGTCAGAGCTTTAGAGAGTTCTTTTTGATTGTTTGTTTGTTTGTTTGTTTGTTTTGAGGCAAAGTTTCTCTGTGTAGCTCTGGCTGTCCTGGAACTGATTCTATAGACCAGGCTGGTCTCAAACTCAAAGATTTTCCTGTCTAGGCCTCCCAAGTATTGCAACTAAAGGCATGTGACACTACCACCAGGTGCTGGACACCACTTAAAAAAATGGTTTATGTATATGAATAAATTGTAGCTGTCGCCGGGTGTGGTGGCGCACGCCTTTAATCCCAGTACTTGGGAGGCAGAGGCAGGGGGATTTCTGAGTTCAAGGCCAACTTGGTCTACAGAGTGAGTTCCAGAATAGCCAGGACTACACAGAGAAACCCTACAGAGGGGTAGGGGACTGGGGAAGAAAGAGGGGGCTTAGAGACATCTGGGTTGCCAGATCACATGTACGCCAAGCACATTCTTTTCTCAATATTCTCCACTAAAAGTGGGTTATCACACACTTTTAATCTCCGCCACTACTCTCCTTGACATCATTAGAAATGAGGGGACACAGCAAATGTCATGGTCTCAGGACAACAGCCAGTCGGTTGGCATATGGCAATTAGCCACTAGAGGGCAGTATATCTGTAGTTAAGGGGATCTTCAGAACCCACAAACTTAGATGGGTGGGGCAGCCCAACAGAACTTGGTGAAGTTAACAAAAACAAAAAACAAGAAACAAAAAAAAAAATCAAACAAAAACAAACCATCAAAATAGATTGAAAAAAGGCAAGTGGTTAAGTCTTAGGGTGAGGTCCTTAGTGAGGAGAAAAACAAGAGTGCATATTGAAGCCACCAGTCCTCAGCTTTCCCCAGACACAAAAGTCAACAAAAGATTTCTCGGTTTATTTGGAAATATACATTGTTACCCCAGCAGTCAGCTCTACTTCAGAACTGCCAAGGAACCAACACCCTTACCCAACCAACACCCAAAATCTACCCAGGAGGGTGGGTCCTGGGTAATCAATGCCCAAGACTCATATCCCAACTCTACAGACTGTAAAAATTCGTTTAGAAAACAAGGAGTTAGAAGCCAGGGTCCCTGAGACATCTTGCCCCTTTGTAAACATTAACATCCAGGTTACCAGAACCTGGGATGAGTGTGCAAAAATGACGGTGCCATACTGTGTGTCCAGAGGACGAGAGACATAGTTGGCAACCACAGCAGTTATATCCTGAGGGTCTGTCCCACCGCTGCGGGCTGGACAATGCCTGCGGCAGAAACAGGGCAGTTATTCCATGCCAAGAGTTCACATGAGATAGCATCGGCGGTCTTGTCGTCCATAAGAATTCTCCACCCGGGCAATCTCCTGGATGACTTTGATGAAGATGTCTTGAGTTAGCTACAAGGAATAAGATCAGTGGTCAATCAGTTGGGTCAGAGCCGATACTACCCAGCCCTGAGGCAAACAGGTGTGCAGGAAGACACCGTTAGCCTTGCCAACGAGTGCAATCTTTACGTTCAGCACCTGATTATCCTGAGCAGATGACTCCATAAACATCGCACCCCAGGACTCTGCTAGCTTCTTCCCTTCAACTGCCTGCACCTCTCTGGAAGCAGATTTGGAACACACCAAGATGAAAAGCAGATAGCAACATCGGCAAGTTCTCTGAAAAATCTCTAGGGTTTAGATTCCTTCTAATGATTCACAACTCCTCCCCCAAGGTTTGAGGAGGTGAAGAAAGAGAAAATATATGTAAACAAAAGCATGATATGTAAATGTAAAACTGAAATATAAATTATGATAGGATTATCCTTAAGTGACCTTCAAAGTAAGGATGGAAAGCAGGGAGGAGGGGGTGGAGACCAGCTAGGCATGGTGACCCACCACTACATTCTCAGCGAGCACTACTTGGAAAGCTAGAGGATTTGGAGCTAAAGGACAGCCTGGGCTTCATGGTGAAGATTCCGTCTCAAAAAACCAATCAAGACATAAAACTGCTTCAGGCAAGCATGAGAACCAGGAAGGACTATAGCTGGACCGATCCCTGATACGAGTCACTTTCCTTTACCTGAGCATCAGGGTCTTACCCACCTCTCTGGAGAGAGATCTGCTTTGTTCCCCACAAGCAGCACCGGCAGCCTAGGATGAAAAAGCAGTTGCTACAGTTACACTTGTAAGATCCCCTTCCCCATCCTCCGTGGACTCCAGCTACTCCAACTCCATCCATCAAGGCTGGACGATTCCCAAACAAGCCAGCTATGATCTACAGCTAGCCTCCTTGAAGAGTAGTTCGTTCACCCTTTCGCTTCCTTCCACACCCTCATGTCTCTATGTCTTAAAGCCACTTACCGGGTTTTACCATGGCCTTCATGTAGCTTTTGGTACAGGTTCTTAATGATCTGGAAGCTTCAGACATAAGAAACAGAGCTAGGGTTTTAGTTCTAGGATAACTGTCCAGTCTTGACAAACGCCCCCCCCCCCAAAAACATCCATGACATACCTGCGCAGAGAGGTAACCGAGTATACGAGAACGTAACCATGGACCCCGATGATGAGCGAGTAGGGCAGAATGCTGTACTCATCCTAGCAGCAAACAAAAACATGAGTATGTACACCCATGCCTTCAAACAGTGTAAGCCGGTGACATCGCGCGAATGACCCTCCCCAGGACATTCCTCGCTCCAGTCTCGTCCATCAAACAAGTTTTTATGAAGTAGCTCCAGTGAGTCCTGCACAGCTAACAGCTAAATGCCTTTCTTTTCATACTATGCCCCACACAATACACACACACACACACACACACACACACACACACACACACACACACTACCAGACTTTATAAAGGGCTGAACTATAACATTTGGACACCCTACTGCAACTAGTACCTGCCCTGCTGTGTCCACCAGATGTAGGTGAAACTCATCTTTGCCAAGAGTCACTGTCTTGCTGTAAGCTGGAAAAACAAACACAAAAGAAGCTTCTTGACTGTGAGGTGCTTTGTAGTCCCAGTGATGTATGTTCCTACAGAGTCCTGACCCGAGGAGTGGCACACACTGACTTACTGTCTTCATCAACCTTCCTAAGGCTGCGTGCGTGCGTGCGTGCGTGCGTGCGACCCTTTAAAACACTTCCTTGGGGCTGGTGAGATGGCTCAGCGGGTAAGAGCACCCGACTGCTCTTCCGAAGGTGATAAGTTCAAATCCCAGCATCCACATGGTGGCTCACAACCATCCGTAACAAGATCTGGTGCCCTCTTCTGGAGTGTCTGAAGACAGCTACAGTGTACTTACATAATAAATAAAATAAATCTTTAAAAAAAAACACTTCCTTGTGTTGTGGTGACCCTCAATCACAAAATTATTTTTGTTGCTACTTCAGAGCTAGGATTTTGTTATCGTTGTGAATCGCAATGTACATATTTTTGGAGGTACAGGATTGCAAATGGGGTCTCAACCCACAGACTGAGAACCACTGATCTATACTATCCTGGACTAGAACCGCACAAACTCCACGCTCTAGACACTAGAATGGGATTCCCAGAGCTGATTAGAGGAATGTATAAACAAACCATCCTCTTTGCAACAAAGAAATCTCAAATTATGGAGTTAGACAGGGCACCCAGTCTACCTAGGTTCCATCCCCTTCACACTAAAAAAATTACTCATGCCAGGTGGTAGTGGCACATGTCTTTAAAATTTTATTTATTATATGTAAGTACACTGTAACTGTCTTCAGACACCCCAGAAGAGGGCATCAGATCTCATTATGGATGGTTGTGAGCCATCATGTGGTTGCTGGGATTTGAACTAACGACCTTTGGAAGAGCAGTCGGTGCTCTTAACTGCTGAGGCATGTCTCCAGCCTGGCACATGTCTTTAATCCCAGTATTTATTCCAGAGGCAGAGGCAGAGGCAGAGGGAGAGGCAGAGGGAGAGGCAGAGAGGCAGAGAGGCAGAGAGGCAGAGAGGCAGAGAGGCAGAGAGGCAGAGAGGCAGAGGCAGGAGGATCTCTGAATTTGAAGCCAACCTGATCTACAGAGCTAGTTCTAGCAACCAAGGATACATAAAGAAACCTTGTCTCCAAAACAAAAAACAAAGGGTGGGGGAAAGCAACTACTTACTATTCTCCACTGTAGGATCGTAGCCTTCCAGGAATTCTCCTTCCACAAATTGATGTGCCAAAGATGTCTTCCCTTTAAGGACCAAAGATTGTTGTAATACAGTCATCCATCCATACTTACACCTTTTGTCCTTTCGGACTGTGGCCAGGACCAAAGGGCACCTCAAATCAGCATCCCAGATTGTGGGAGCTCCCAAGCAATGCTTACCCTTGGTCTTTTATTACCATCATCCTAACAAGTAGATTACGCAGCGTTTTGGTGATTCGATGCATTCAGTGACGCTGCAGGAAGCCCTTTCCTGCCCCACCCCATCTCATCCTTTGGAAAAGATTCCCCAGGATCTAGTGCACCAGGCCAAGGACACTTGCGACCGTCTAGCCTGCAAAGATCTCCACCACGCCTTCAAATGCTGATCCCCAACCCCGCTCGCACAGCAATGCGTGGACGACTGGTGCAACACAGCCCGGTACACTTTAACCCTTGCGCGCTCCTCTTCCAACATCCCTCCACCCTTCCATCTCCTGGCAGCAAACCCGACTTCTTCCCAGGCCACATTGGGTCCTCGTGTCACATTTCCGCGACAGTGCGCCTCTTCTGGCCATAAAGCAACGGTGCTCTCGGGAGGGCGGAGACTTACCTACGGAGCGGTACCCCAGGATGGCCACCTTCCTGTAGCGCACCAGCGGCATGACAGGACGCCGCCACGCGGGGCTCGTAAGAGTGCGGGCCGTGGGAACCCGAAGATCAGCCGAGATGCAGGCCGAGGTGGACCCTGGGAAGAAACGTAGCTCACCGAAGCTACGCCCGGCAAGCCCCAGGAAAACCAAAACAAGCCGCGAGCCCCGGGCAGCCCACGTGATCACAACACAGCGGCTGTACGCAAGGGACCCGGGCGCGGGGGGCAGGGGAGGAAACAAGAGGAGCAGGATACCTAGCCGGGCGGCTCCCGGCTCCGCCCCACATGCTGCTCCCCATTGGACTATTAGAATGGAGGAGGGCGGAGTCACCCACAGGATGGAAGGGTGGGCCTCACGTGGAGTGGGATCTTTGGGAGCTGCACATGCGTAAACCTGAGCCTGTTCATTCATAAAGAAAGAGAAAGGAACTCGGGGTCCTAGAGGTACTTGCTGCCTAGCCAAAGAAGCTGTGACTCTCAGAAGGAAAACACCTGTTGTGAAAATACAAAACGAAAAGGAAAATATCTGTTGTGGTTCGGCTGGAGTGTTTGTTTTTGAGACAGGGTCTTGCTGGTGTAACCCGGCTGGCCTACAGCTCTCTCTATAGACCTTTCTGGCTTCAAACTCACTGGGATCGATCCACTTGCGTCCTCCTTCCCAGTACTGGATCGAAGAGGTGCACCACGACACGTGGCTTTGGACTGGAAGTTTTGTTGAAAAGATTCTAGGCCCCTGAAGCACGGATTTAATCCCAGCATTCTAGAGGCAGAGTTCGAGGCCAGCCTGGTCGACAGAGTGAGTTTCAGGACAGCCAGGGCTTCAGAGAGAAACCTACCTGTTCTCAGGAGTGGAGGGGTAGGGGTTGGGGTGGGTTCTAGGCCTCTGATTTCACAGAACTGGAGTTTTGGGGGGTTTGGTTTGGTTTGGGGGGTGTTGTTTTTGTTTTGTTTTGTTTGGTTTTTTTCGCTTTTTTTTTTTTTTTTTCCTCGAGACAGGGTTTCTCTGTGTAGCCCTGGCTGTCCTGGAACTCACTTTGTAGACCAGGCTGGCCTCGAACTCAGAAATCCGCCTGCCTCTGCCTCCCAAGTGCTGGGATTAAAGGCTGGGATTAAAGGCGTGCGCCATCACTAGAACTGGAGTTCTTGTTCTTGGGGAAGTTATCTCAGTGTGTGTGCAGTCTCAGGTTTCCTTATCATACCCGGGACACTCATTTATTCAACAAATACTGACTGAGGCAAGAAGATGCTATGAGTTTGAGACCGGCCTGGGCTACACAAGATCAAGCCACCCAAAACCTTGTCCAGAAAAAGGGAAAAAGGAAAAGAAAAGCCTAGGTCTATAATCGAAGGATTTAAGAGGCAAAAACAAGAAGGTCAGGAGTTCAAACTCATTCCGACCTCAGCTACATAGTGAATTTGAGCCTAAGAGACAGTGTCCTAGAAAAAGAAAAAAGGCTGCTGCCCATGTTCCACATGCTCTGGACAAGACACTGTTGCATGCTTGCTAAAAGAGATAAACATGGCATCTGTTTCCCGGCATTTAAATTTATTCAGAGTTTGGAGTTGCATGAGGCCAGCCTTGTTTGCAGTCCCCAGCACACACACACACACACACAACCTTAGGGAGACAAGTATGTGTGTCATGGGCAGCTTCAAATTAACCAGTGGTTTCATCCCATTGAGGTAGAACCTGGGAAGTCGGCCGCTGGTGGCCCGTGTTCCTGAGGCTCTGTGTTCCTGGTTCACTCTGGGCCCTTCCTCTATGCCTGCTTTTGTTTGCTGTTTGCTGTCTGCCATGAAGAAGCTCTTCCATCACATGCCCTGACTATCCATGAGACTGTGTCACAGTGGGCACGAATTTAGAGCCAAGTGATCATAGATTAACCATATGAAGTTCTGAGCCAAAAAGGAACTCCTCTTTCCTTGAAGTGTGTTGTTTTCAGTTATCTAGCCACGGCAATACAAAACTATGACTTAACGCTATGCTTCCCAGGACTTCTTCGTTTTCCACAGCTAAGAATTCACCTCCTTCTTGGTACATAATAAACATCATTATCATCACAAACAGCACTGGCAGTGGTAAGCACACCTTTAATTTCAAGACTTATGAGGGCAGCTGGAGAGATGACTCAGTGGTTGCGAGCACCGAACTGCAGTTCCGAAGGTCCTGAGTTCAAATCCCAACAGCCACATGGTGGCTCACAACCATCCGTAATGAAATATGACGCCCTCTTCTGGTGTGTCTGAAGACAGCTACAGTGTACTTACATATAACAATAAATAAACCTTAAAAAAAAAAAAAGACTTATGAGGCAGAGGCAGGTAGTTCTCTGCATTCAAGTCCAGCCTGCTCTACAGAGTGAGTTCCAGGACAGTCAAGGCTACACAGAGAAACCCTGTCTTGAGAAAATAATAATAGTAATAATAATAATAATAACAACAACAACAACACTATTACTTAGTGGCTTAAAACAATATGGAGTTTGGGGAGATTTTTATTGGTTTTTTATTTCATTGTTTTTTTGAATTGGGTTTAGGTTGTTTTAGACAGGATCTCTCTACATAGCTCTGACTTTTCCTGGAATAGGTTGGCTTCAAACTCCCAGAGCTCTCACTGCCTCTGCCTCCCTGTGCTAGGATAAAGGTGAGTGCCACAAGATTGGCTTCCTTGCCTTTGTTCCTTTGTTTGAGACACTATGTATCTCTGGGTGGTCTAGAGCACTCTTTGCCATAGACCCTAACTAGCCTTGAACACCCAGAGATGCCCCTGCCCCTCCTTCCAACTGCTGACCCAGAAAAACAGTGTGTTCTTTCTGAGGATCTGGGGTTTGAATTAGCAGCTTTCTTGTTTCCTGCCATGTATTTGTTCCTGGGGTTGAAGTCTCAACGGAAGTAGAAAGTCCAGAAGGACCTTGGGTATCTGGGCCTGTGTGCTGACTATTGGCTGAGTCAGACTCTCTGTCTCTGTCTCTATCTCTGTCTCTGCCCACCCCTCCCAACCCCCCACTCCCTTCCTGTGTCTTTCATTAATGAGTGATGGAGCCCGAACTTTCCTATAGGGAAGCAGAAGCACATAAGAAAGCAAGGGCCCCTTGGGCTTTGGGCCCTGGAAGTGGCAAGTAGTTGGTTTCTCTAAAGGAAAGTGCTCAATCCAGGGACCACAGCCACAGCTTATAAAAGTTCCCAACTTGCCTGCCTCATGAGACCCAAAAATAATGAATAGCCAGCCTCGAATTGTCCAGAATGAGCCTGAACTTTTATTAATTTTTTTTTTAATGTGTATGGGTGTGTTGCCTACATGTGATACCTTGGAACTAGATTCACAGTTGTGAGCTTCCATGTGGACTCTGGGAAGTAAGCCTGTTGAACTTGGAATCCTCCTGCCTCTGACTACAGAGAGCTGGGAGGATCTGTACTGCTAGTGATTGATTGACTCCTGGGCTTTAAGCTCTACCAACTATAGTGCCAACCCACATTCATAGCTGTCATGGTGGCACATGCCTTTAATCCCAGCACTCAGGAGGCAGAGGCAGATGGATCTCTGAGTTCAAGGCCAGCCTGGTTTACAAAGTGAGTTCCAGGACAGCCAGGGCTATACAGAGAAACCTTCTGTCTCGAAAAACCAAGAAAAAAAAAGTTTTTAAGCCACCACACCTGGCATCAAGTGATTTTTATTTATTTATTTTTTAGTGTTTCAAGACAGGGGTTCTCTATGTCCTAGAAGTAGCTTTGTGGACCAGTCTAATACTGTCTTACTGTCTTGTCTTCAGATACACCAGAAGAGGGCATCAGATCCCATTACAGGTGGTTGTGAGCCACCATGTGGTTGTGGGAATTGAACTGGAAGAGCAGTCAGTGCTTTTATTTATTATTATATCTAAGTACACTATAGCTGTCTTCAGACACACCAGACAAGGGCATCAGATCTCATTACAGATGTTTGTGAGCCACCATGTGGTTGCTGGGATTTGGACTCATCACCTTCAGAAGAGCAGTCGGTGCTCTTAACCATTGAGCCATCCCTGAACAGACTAACCTTGACCTCACAGAGATCCGCCTGCATCTACCTCCTGAGTGCTGAAATGAAAGGCCTGCAAGTGATTCTTATTAAATTACTCATATAAGTCTTTTCTTTTCTTTTTTCTTTTTTTCTTTTGGAGGGGTAGGTAGAGATGGTATAGCTCATACCCTCCTGTGACTCCAATTCGAAATGCCCTCTTCTGGTCTTCCTACCCAAACACTCATGGCCTATACATACAGGGACATAAATACATACATATAACCAAAAATTAAATATTGGCTGAACATAGTGGTACACACCTTTAGTCCCTACGATTCAGGAGTTTGAGGCTGAGAGTTTGAGGCCAGCCTGGCCTATATATTGAGTTCCAGGATAGCCAGAACTACACAGAGAGATCCTGTCACAAACAAAACAAAACAGATAGATAAAATTGTGTGTGTGTGTGTGTGTGTGTGTGTGTGTGTAAAAGAGAGAAAGAGAAAGCCGGGAGTGGTGGCACACGCCTTTAATCCCAGCACTCTGGAGGCAGACGGAGGCGGATTTCTGAGTTCGAGGCCAGCCTGGTCTACAAAGTGAGTTCCAGGACAGCCAGGGCTACACAGAGAAACCCTGTCTCGAAAAAACAAAAAAAAAAAAAGAGAGAGAGAGAAAGAGAAAGAGAAAGAGAAAGAGAAAGAGAAAGAGAGAGAGAGAGAGAGTGCCGGGCGGTGGTGGCACATGCCTTTAATCCCAGCACCTGGGAGGCAGAGGCAGGCAGATTTCTGAGTTCGAGGCCAGCCTGGTCTACAAAGTGAGCTCCAGGACAGCCAGGGCTACACAGAGAAAAACAAACAAACAACAAAAATCTAACTAAAATACAATCATATATATATATGTGTGTGTGTGTGTGTGTGTGTGTGTGTGTGTGTGTGTGTGTGTATAATGCAATAGTGATATATATATATATATAGTGATATACATATATATTATACATTGTGTGTGTTTGTATGTGTAGTAGTAGTGATTATGGTAGAGTCTTGGGAATTGTATGTGGGACCCACACAGTCTAGGCAACTCTGTGCTACTGAGGCTGAGCTATGTCCCTATCCATGACATGGCCCAGCACTTAAATGCACTTTCCAATCTTCAAGAGGACTCTGGTTCAGTTTTTTATACCCACATGCAGCTGACAACCATCTGTAACTGCAGTACCATGGGATCTGCTGTCCTCTGGGCCCTGCTCACACCAGGCACCCACATGCTGTATACTCATGCATCCAGACAGAACACTCACACACATAAAATAAAAATAATAAATCTTGGGGCTGGCGAGGTGGCTCAGCAGGTAAGAGCACTGACTGCTCTTCCAAAGGTCCTGAGTTCAAATCTCAGCAACCACCTGGTAGCTCACAACCACCTGTAATGAGATCTGATGCCCTCTTCTGGTGTGTGTCTGAAGACAGCTACAGTGTACTCATATAAAATAAATAAATAAATAAACTCAGTCTCTGAGATCGGGTAGGCTAGCCAAGGAGTATAACAAGGAAGGGATGTGTGGTGGCTATGAGATTAATCTCAGCTGCTGCAGCTGCTGGAAGCTTAAGCAGCTGTCCCTGAGGCAGCTGCAGTCTTCAACTCAGGCCTGGCTGTTTAGGGGGCAGCTCTGTCTTATCCAGTGGACATCAGTTCCAAGGAGACCAAGGCTCTCCTCGTAGAGCCACTTGCAAGCAAGGGAGAAGAGCAGAGAAAGCATCCCTGTCCCCGCTTCTGAAGAGTTCTATTTCACGACGGAGGACGGAGTACTTAGTGGAGATAATTACGAGGCAGTTTCGACTTGGGTTTCCAAAGATGGAAAACCGAAAGAAAGCCAGGACTCAAGTATCAGCCTGCATCCTGCTCTGTTCTGGGCCCAGCCGGGTGTCACTCTCCTGTAGTGTCCGACCACCTGTTTTCATAGCACACTGCATGAGAGTAGAAACATTTCCTATGCTGGCTGAAACTCCAGCAAGGAATCTCAGACATTCAGATGAGAAAATCTACCTAGAGATGAAGACACTACCCAGCAAAAGAGAGGATTATTATTATTATTTTTTAAGATTTATTTTATTTATTATATGTAAGTACACTGTAGCTGTCTTCAGACACTCCAGGAGAGGGCTCCAGATCTCATTACGGATGGTTGTGAGCCACCATGTGGATGCTGGGATTTGAACTTGTCACCTTCGGAAGAGCAGTCGGGTGCTCTTACTCGCTGAGCCATCTCACCAGCCCCGAGAGGATTATTTTTATTAAGTAAAGTCTTTGCCTTAGCTCTGGTCTCTTCCTAAAAATTGCAAGCCTCTATTTCTTCTTTGACTACTGTAGTCCAACATCACAGACATGTGGTGTTTAGTAGTCCTAATACTAAAGAGGCACAAGTGTGTGGGACTAGAGGTCTGCCTGGTTCGCTGCAGAATGAAACCTTCTCTAGTAGTAATAGCAACAACAATAACAATAATGTATCCTTATTTTGTTACAACACTAGAGGCTGGGAGTCCAACATCAATGTTCTTCCCAATTCAGCTCCTGGGAAGGGTCCTAGGCAGAGCTGCTCCCATATGTTCTCACATGAGGTTCTTTTTCAAGACTGGGGAGGGACAAAGGGCTGGCTCAGTGCCTAAGGGCATTTGCTGCTTTTACAGAGGACCTGGGCTTGGTTCCCAGCCCAGCAAACAGCAGCTCTCAACTGTCCCTAACTTTAGTTTAAAGGGAATAATGCCCTCTTCTGTCTATGGAAGAACTACACTCACTTGGTACCTAACACACACTCAGTCAAAACACTCCTGCACATAAACTAAAAATAAATAAAAATAACATATGTAGCCGGGCGTGGTGGTGCACCCCTTTAATCCCAGCACTTGGGAGGCAGAGGCAGGTGGATTTCTGAGTTCGAGGCCAGCCTGGTCTACAGAATGAGTTCCAAGACAGCCAGGGCTACAAAGAGAAACCCAGTCTTGAAAAACCAAACCAAACCAAACCAAACTAAAACAAAACAAAACAAAACAAAACAAAACAAAACAAAACAAAACAAAAAAAGGTTAAAAGATGTAGGAGAGGCAGGATGTTTTGATATTTTTTTCTTTTCAATGGACTAGTCCTACAGCATCGGGACACCATTCATACGTCTAACCTCAGTTAACCTTTTGGTTTGATGTTTGTTTGTTTAGATAGGATATCATGTAGGTCAGGATGGCCTCCAAAGAGGACCCTAGATTCCTGCTTCTGTCTCCCCAGTGCCGTGATTTTTTTTTTAAAGACAGGATCTTTGCTCTTACTATGTTGCCCTGGTGGCATTGACCTCTCTATGTAGACCAAGCTGGCCTTGAACTCAGAAATCTGCCTGCCTCTGCCTCCCAAGTGCTGGGACTAAAGGCGTGCGCCACCACTGCCCGGCCAAGAATACAGTTTCTTGATCTTTTGTGGACGGTGTTATACTGTGTTGAGCAGCTCTTGCTTTAAAAAAAAAAAAAAAAAGGATGGATTTAATGTTACCTGAACCTTTAGGTAGTGGCTCTAACTTTAGTGACACTGTATGTAGAGGTTTTGTCAGAGTTATCACAAATGTTCTGAAATTCTCAAAAGAGGGTTAGTTTTCTGTTCTTAGTGTCTGAGTCATCTCTCTAGCCAAAAGTCATTCGTTTCTTTGTTTGTTTCTTTTATATCGTTGTTTTGGAAGCTTGTTTCTAACACTGGTTCTCTCTACTTAGCCCTAGCTGGCCTAGAGCACTCTTTATAGATTAGATCAGCTTTAGATTCACAGAGATCCAGCTGCCTCTGCCTCCTAAGTGTGAGGATTAAAAGTGGGCACCACCAGGCCCTGGCACCAAATCAAAGTTCTTAGTATTTGTACTTTCTTTCTTTTCCTTTTTTTATACGGCTTTTAAAAAAAGATTTATTTGTTTGTTTGTTTGTTTGTTTTATGTATATGAGTACACTGTAGCTGTCTTCAGACACACCAGAAGAGGGCATCAGATCCCATTATAGATGGTTGAAAGCCACCATGTGGTTGCTGAGAATTGAACTCAGGACCTCTGGAAGAGCAGCCAGTGCTCTTAACTGCTGAGTCATCTCTCCAACCCTTTTATATGGCTTTTTGAGACAGGGTTTCTCTGTGTAGCCCTGGCTGTCCTGGAACTCACTCTGTAGACCAGGCTGCCCTTGAACTCAGGGATCTGCCTGCCTCTGCCTCCCAAGTGCAGGGATTAATGATGTGAGCCACCACTGTCCCTTGAAATTATTCTTTTGACCTAAAATAAACCCAATCCCAATGTCCTGGAAACTGAAGCAGGAATATTATGAGCTTAAGGGCAAACTGAATCTCAAAATAAATAAGCAAACAGATATAAATAAATAAATAAATCCAAATGTGCCATGTGTGCATCTGATTTTAAATAATAAGATTTATTTGTGGCAGGGCCTTACTAAGTATCCCAGGCTGCCCTTGAACTCAAGACAATCCTCTCCATGCACCCAGCTTGAAATACCAAACACAACTCAGCCCTGAAATGCATGCGCTGGCAAGCCCTTTAGTGGAAATGAAGTAGACAGCAGAGAGCGAGCGACAACAGTGATGAGAGAGGAAGGCAAAGCCTAGGCGACGTTTGCTCGGTTCCTGGGTTGAAAAGAGTTGCTGCGGTTGTAAGGTGCTTGGTGGCCAAGTTAGTATGCCCACCTGCAGCAAGCGCGGTGCGTTTACCGGCTTGCAGCTGGGAGGGGCTTCAGGAAGAGGAGGATAAAGGGAGGGGCCTCAAGGGAACAGAATGAGGGGAGGGGCCTCAAGGGACAAAGTTGGAGAGAGAGGTGAGCCTCAAACCCTGAAAGTAACCTATAGGATGTGATTTAATGAGAGCCAATGAATTATTCTCCCCAAATATATTAATAGCCATTTGAGTGGTACTGGGGATTGAAATTGAGGCTCTGGGCACACTAAGCCAATGCTGTACTACTTGAGCTATATTCCCAGTCAGCCATGATGGTTTTCTGGTTAAAGACCTTAGTTTCAGCAGTTTCCACACAGTAGTGCTTAGCTTAGGGAAGATAGTAAACAGATGGCCCAGCAACACCTGGGTGATAAAAGCAAGGTACCAGGATCTAAGAGATGCAAATCAGAGTAGGGTAAGAAAGTAGGAAAGGCAGTTTGCTGTTTGAGATGTGTCTCTGAGGCAGGGGGAAGGCAGGGTGGCAACGGGTATTTGGTGTCTGTAGACTTGGACATTGATGAATAGAGGACCTTTATCAGGAACTGTTCAAAGCTCTATTTACTATTATCTTCTGACCACAGGACTTGAGGGTCACCAGAGTGAGAGGCACTCTGCATCATTAACTACACTTCAAGCTTCCCAGAGCTTCAGAGCTGAACTAAGCACAAGGGCTGTAAAAAAAAATATTCCAAGGTTTGGGAGAGAATTCGCACCATGCTAAAAGTTAACGCAAGCCACATACATTAGTTCTGCCCTCTGGGTCAGTTCCTATGAGTAAGTCTAGTGCAGCACGCAGTACATTTCCCTTTGGTGCAGAGGGAACCAAAGGGAAGCACATGTCCCCAGGCTTAGAATTCTCTCCAATGCCACCAGAGGGCAATGTATCTACAGCATGGACTTGTTTGGCTTGGAAGCTCATAACAGAGCCAATCTTCCTTGCAACAATTGTAGCAGGATTGGGCCCAGTCCCTGGAAGTACCACTCACCTTAACTATCCCTCAGATGGTAATACCCACTTCCAGGGAAGTCCTACATGCCCATCCCTAGCTCAGAGACATCAATCTAGCTGCATTTCAGTGGTCTGCAATGTTGGAGTCCAAAAATTCCCCCCAAACACCCAGAGAAACCAGAGAAGCACAGCCTGTAACAGGAGACAGGGAAAAAAGGGTGGATGGGGATTCAACAGAAACAACCACTGGACTGAAGGGGGAAACTCACAGTGCTGCACTTGAACTAGACCTCAGATACATCCAAGCCAAAACCTATTCCCTGCAGGTCATGGGAAATTATTCCCTCCAGTGTCTCTCTCTCTCTCTCTCTCTCTCTCTCTCTCTCTCTCTCTCTCTCTCGTGTGTGTGTGTGTGTGTGTGTGTGTGTGTGTGTGTGTGTGTGTATGTGTGTTCTACTATGCAGCCCAGGTTAGCCTTGAATTCATGATCCTCCTGTTCTATCCTTCACCATCTCCAAAGTGTTGGGATTACAAGCATGTACTCCTGGAATTTGACCACCATTCCTGATCACTCTAGAATCTTTATTTTGGCCACAAATGTGTGGCGGAGTGTAAGGAACACCCATGGTTCACCAGTTGGTCTACCAAAATCCCAGAAAAGAATCAGACCTTTCAGCAGGCAGGATGACCTCTGGGCTGATGATCAATCAACAGCCTACAGGGATAGGCCAGAATAGCTAACAATAGAAGACTCCAAGTGCTCCTCCTGCTGCCTTGGTAAGCCCCATCCCACTCACAGTTGGTATGCATCCTCACAAGCGGAAATTCTGGTCCCGACTAGGGGTGGAACCAGTACCTTAAAAGGGGCAGGACATTGCTGGTCTATTGCTGACAGGTTGGGACACCCTTTGCAGCAAGAGGGTTTGGAAGATCCTGCTGAGGAAGAAGGCAAGTTGGAAGTAAGGTGTGGACTCAGATTAGTCCGGGTTCTCCTCCTTTTTGGAGGTGAGCAGCCCAAGTGAAGGTGGTTTCCAATAAAGCCTTCCTTTTTTTTTTTTTTTTTTTTTTTTTGGTTTTTCGAGATAGGGTTTTTCTGTATAGTCCTGGCTGTCCTGGAACTCACTTTGTAGACCAGGCTGGCCTCGAACTCAGAAATCCGCCTGCCTCTGCCTCCCAAGTGCTGGAATTAAAGGCGTGCGCCACCACGCCAGGCTAAGCCTTCCTTTTATTAACTCACCTGCAGGGAAAAGTGAGGGTGTGAGCTGTCAGGTTGGCTGGCTGGGTCAGACAGTGTTAAAGCCAAGCTCCAGGCCCTCACCTTGGTGGGCTGGGCAAGCAGGTCATCATATTACAAATTATAAATAGAAAATAAAATTATCCGGTGCGACTGGGGAAGATGCATAAAAGTCCTCGTTAAAGAGTGCATACCAGTATACCCAGTTACCAAGGACCAGACACCACTCTTCTTTCTTAGGTAAAAGTTGCCTAAACCAAGAAGTTCCTAGCACCTCTCTCTCTCTCTCTCTCTCTCTCTCTCTCTCTCTCTCTCTCTCTCTCTCTCTCTCTCTCTCTCTCTCTCTCTCCCCCCTACCCTATCAGCATCACCTGCTGCCCACATCCCCAGATCTCAGCCAGCAGGTCTTGGGGCTTCGGTTTCGTGTAGAGCCTGGAGGACTTCTGTCCTTGGAAGCTCAGCCCATTAACTCCTCGGCCAAGCGGTAAAGGAGGCGAGAGTACCAATGCATGCCAGTCGGCTGTACTGCACCCCCAGGGAGCAGAGCCCCGAGCGCGTGCAGCAGCCGCAAAGGGGCGAAGGCGCGGTGGGCCCACTGGTGACTCTCTAGAACCGCGTAGCAGGAGGCGAGGACGTCGTTGACCAGCAGCGTCCCGTGCGCAGTGAGCGGTGCGAACACGCCCACGGCTTCCTCGCGCGCCACGCGGGCTACGCGCGCCGGCCGGAGCGCGTCCCCGCCGGGAGCCAGCACCGAGTCGCCAGCACGTAAGCGGCGCGCGAACACCGGTGCAAAGTCACCTGGAGCAGGCGCTGGCCCGCGAGCGGCGAACACCAGATGCCAGGGTGTGAGCAACAGTTTGCGCGGAGGCCGCTCGGTCTCCACAGCCACGAACGAGGCGCGGCGCTGCAGATCCCGGTCCAGGAAGAGCAGCACTGGCGTGGGTACCACTCGGCCCGCTGCATCAGCGGCCAGTACCCAGTCACCACGATGGAGTTCCCTCAGCCCCTTCCGTTCGCCGCTCCGCAAGCGTACCGTGGCATTTCCCGGAAAGCAGCCTCCGGCTCGGACTGCCAGTGAGTTATCTGCAAGCCACAATCATAAAAAGGATTAAGTTCGGATCAGCCAGTGCAAGTACAGTCTCGAAGATGTGGGTCAAGCCCAACGTAGATCTCACCAGCCCCCAGCCCCGGGACAGCTTAATTTCCCAGGGATCTAGCCCCACCAGGAGTGGAAATGGAAGTCTTTTTACAAGCATTAGCCTTAGGATAGCAAGAAAGCTATGGTAGAGCCCCCCTTTGGATGGACCATCATCTGGCCTCTACTGTACCAGCTTTGACCGACACGTGGATGTGGTTGCGGGACTCGTAGTAGACCCAGTCGAATCCGGCTTCCACAGCTAGGCGCGCCAACAAACCATACTTATTACGGTCACGGTCAGACGTGGTGATGTCCAAGGCACGGCCTTCGTAGTGGAGTGAATCCTGTGCGTGGTGGCCATCCTCGTCCCAGCCTTCAGTCACACGTAGGCGAACTCCGGGCCACATGTTCATCACCGCGATGGCTAGAGCGTTCACCCGCTCTTTGCAACGCTAATGGGGGGACGGGATAAAGAAGCGGGTTTCCCACTTCCCACCATCACCAGGCAAGGTGAAGAAGGACGAGGCAGAAGGGACCATTAAAGCATCTTTATGCTCTGGATCCATTTCACTCTCTCCCAGCGTTTGGGAGTCGTGGGGAAGAGAGGATCTGAATAGGTGCAGTCACCAGTCTGTACTCCCTTGCCTGGGCATGCTTGGAGAACCGAACCGGTCTGAGGTTGAGAGGGGGTGTACATACCTAGTTATTCCCCCATTTTCAGTGCTCGCCCCTCACCCCTATTTGTTCCATGACCTCATCCCAATCAGAGAGAGAACCGTAGTAGAGAAGGAGAATGGAAGTTTGGCTAGGGAGGGCCTGGCTCCCCAATCGAGCCCTATTTGAGCTTGACCCCCGCCCCGGGCCTCGGCTGCCCTCCCTCTGATTCATCTTTTGTTTGGTTGCCTTCCCTGGCACTGGGCATTGCTTCCTTCCTTCCTTCCTTCCTTCCTTCCTCCTCCTCCTTTCAGCCTCTAGCGTTAACCCATTGGTGGTCTGGGTGCACCCCTACAGAGGTGCCCAAGAGGAGCCGTGTGGGATCAAGGCTGCTGGAAAAAGGGTTGGGTGGCGGGGGCTGCACGAAGCACAATGGCCATTCTCCGGGATGACTTAACTAAGCGAGAATCTCGGGCCGAGGCCGGGAACGCGTCGGGAGAAGCGGACTCAGCAGCTACAGCTACAAAGACGCTTTTCAGCCGCCCCGGCTCAGGGAGAGGAAAGGGCAGAGCGCCGCGCCCTACATCCCCGCTCCCGCCCGCCAGGTCCCCTCCCCCAGCGTGGCCAGTCCGCCACTGTGTCAGTCCTGAGAGCCCCCATCTCGCCCGTCTCCGTTCCAGAATCATCCCTGAAAGGCGTGGGAGCAGAAGCACCTGAGAATGGAGTTGCCCTGGCGTGGAGCTGCCCCCACTTCCCCGCTCAGGGTGGGAGTGGAAGAAAAGGAGCCACAGTCGCGGGCCTGCACCCCCGGGGGAGGGAGGCCACAGTTATCTTGGCTGCTCCGGTCTGGGAGTTGGAGACCTTGGCGCGCCAGAGCCGGGGACGCGGCGGGAGCAGGAGCGCAGGAGGACCCGGCCGAGAACAACTTTTTTCTTTGTCTCTCACCTCGAGGGACATTTGCCCCCTACCCTTCTTTCTAGTCAACTTCACCTCTGCAGAGGCACTGGACAAGTGGTAGCTCTTTCTAACTTGTGTCGTTTTGTCCCCTAAGAGGGCCCTGACCTGCGGGGGCAGTAGCCCAGTACAGAGCCAACTCAATGGAGTCCTTTTGCAGTCAGGGTGTGGGAGATAAGCAGGACTGGGTGTGTGCTTTAGGGGGATTTCCCAGGCCCCTGGAGGCCTCCGAAGCCTGTCGCTTGTTCTATCCCTCTACTGCAGGTTTCAGCCAGAGGCAAGGACTGTAATGTCCCCCGACCAAGGTGAGGAAGGGAAGCTCCTTCCCAGTTTACTGGAAAGAGGATGGCTTCATCACTGGGACAAGAGGGGATTCTTGGCTTGGAGTAATTGGTTCTCACCTTCCATCCCAGCAATCAGGAGGTAGAGGCAGGGGGATTTCTATGAGTGCTACCTAGCAAGTTTTAGGCCTGTCAGGGCTATGTGGTGTCTCAATAAAGAAGGAAGGAAGGAAGGAAGGAAGGAAGGAAGGAAGGAAGGAAGAAAGAAAGAAAGAAAGAAAGAAAGAAAGAAAGAAAGAAAGAAAGAAAGAAATTCTCCCTTGTACAGGTTTTCCTAACCACATAACCTGGAAAACTATGCAGTTAGTCAGAGGAAATCCGTACAACACCCCCCCACACACACACACACACCCTAACCTGCCCTCTGCACACACAATTAGGTAGTGTAATGGAAAGTAGATAGGACTCAGAACCAGGAGTCCTGAACCTGGTCTCAGCAATGCTATTTGGCTGTGAGGCTTTGATTAAATTGCTTTTTCCTCCTGAAGCCCAGCTCTCAGATATAAAATGAGAGGTGGGGTGGGATGGAGAAACATGTCTTCTGAGTTTCCTGTCAGACACCCTACAACACTGGCCATAGGGGCTCTGGGCCCTTCTCTTCCAAGCCCACTGGTTCAGTGCCCCTCTAGCACATGCTCCAGAATGGTAGATGAATTGAATTATTTATTCAAAGCAGAGTCCTCAAGCTAAGGTGAGTTTAGATGGCCCCAAAACCCTTGATTCTCAGGTGTGTCTGTCTGTTCTGAGGACTGTTTTTTTGGTCGCCCACCCCCACCCCAAAAGTCTGTTATTTAGACCCTAGTATAGGCTACCTTTCCCATGCCGAGGACAATGGCCACCCCATCCCCAGGTAGACAGTCTGGTAACCTAACTCTTGCCCATCTCTTTTCCAACCCCCTTCTTTTGGCTAGCAGAGCTTTTGGACATCAGGCCAAGAGCCAGGCTAAGTGTAAAGCCTTATGCAGGCTACCTATCCTAGCCAGCTCCTGGCCCCCGGCTCACCCCAGCCCTTCCTGCCTGGCTTGGTGACTGACCCCGGGTCCACGCCTCAGCCATTTCCCGTCTCGCCTGCCGCCATCCTCCTTTCCCCGCCCTCGCTCCAGCCTCTCCCAGATTCACTCTCACTCTGCAGTTCCTCCTCCCCCTCCCCATCCCAGACTCTCTCTCCGTTTGGGTACCTCCAAACTACTACCCAGCCACCAGGTTATTTGCTTTCCTGAAGGATGTGATGAAGGAGATCTCACTTTAATTTAGTTTAGTTTAGGGTCTCTGGGGATGAAGGGACAGTTCATCCTCCAGGGTTGTGGTAGGAAAATTGAGGAGCTGGTGGTGTGGTAGAACAGGTGGGGAGAAACTCGCCTTACCTCTGTCATCAGGCGGTCTGCGCCGCTGTTCTCCTCATCCTTGAAGATTATGTCGGGGTTGTAGTTGGGTACGAGGTCCCGGAAGCGCTCTGACCCCCTTGTTACCCTCCCCTCCGCTGGCCCACTCGCGCCCAGGGTCCGCTCGGGCATACTGGGCACAAACTGCTTGTATAGCAGAGGCACAAGTTGCTTGCGCACATAACGCCGCCGGCCTACCGGTCCTCGGCCCGGCCCGCAGCTCTGGACAGATAGTGCCAGGAGTGCCAAGCAGCACAGGGGCAACAGACTGGCCGGCAGAGCCATGGGTATAGTGGACTTGGGTCGAAAGGGAGAGTTCTTGTCCTCACTGGTTCTCCTGTCAATTGGGCATTTCCGCAGGAGCTAAAGAGCACCGCAGATTAAGAAGGTCCCAGAGTACCTGGAGCGCTGTGGCTCTGAACACTTGGCAGCCGCTAACTCTGCCTACATGCCCTGGGGAACCTGGAACCTACTACTGATAGACTACCATTACAGAGCAGGTGGGTCGAGGGTGAGTGCCAGCCTAGCCGGTCTCTGCTGCCGGGCTCCCGTGCTCCCAGAAACGCCCTGACTCCGCCTTAAGTGGTCCCGGGCCCCGCCCCACGCCCTTCTCCCAGGGCTGTCCCGCCCCCTCCCACCCGGGCGGGGGATCTAGCGGTCACCACTGGACACCACTGTTCCATTACTCCACTGAAGTGTGTCCCATCCTGGAAACCATGCAGGCACCTGCTTAGGAAATCCCTGAAGCTTTAGAGTCCTGGCTGCCTGGATAAGCATCCTTCTACCTCCGAGTCTAAATTAGGCACCAAACTATCTTCCTGGGCACTAGTCTTTGCTCTCCTAAAATCTACCCTGGCACGCCATGCCCTCTGCTGTCCTCCAGGAAGTCTGAGTTCCAAGGCCATCCAAGCCCTTTGGGCAAGCCATCAAAGCCTCCCTTCTCCGTGCTCCTCCTCAAGTCTCCCCTATTTCTCTCAACACTCAGCCATAACCAAGCAAGGATCCCAGAGGATCATTTTCCTTGGTGGTTTTATATCTTCTTGGGAACAGAGTCTGACACTCACAATCCAGTTTGGGACTTTTTATAAGCCTACTGTGTGTGTATATGCTGGCACATGCCATAGCACACCTGTGGAGGTCAGAGGACTTTTGGGAGGCTGCTTTCTCCTTCCACAGAGGGTTCTAGGGATCGAACTCAGGCTGATCAGGCTTATGTGGCAAGTGCTTTTACCTGCTGATCTACCTTGCCAGGCCAGACTTTCCAAGTTTTATGTCCTCTCAAATGGTTGCCAGATACCCAAGGATCACTTTTTTTATCCCTCATCTCCTTCTTTTGACAGAATCTACTTTAGTTCAGGCTTGGTCTCAAACTCACTTCACAGAGAAGGCTGACCTAGAATGTTTTCTCCTTTGGCCTCTAGCTTCCTATCACTGAAATTAGTCATGTATTACCACACCAGGTTTATCGGATCAGAACCAGGGCCTTCAGGGCTCAGCAGTTATGAGCACTGACTGCTTTTCCAGAGGACCTGAATTAGATTCATAGTACCCACACGGTGGCTAACTCACTTCTTTCTGTAACTCCACATCCGGGGGTTGGGGGGATCCAATGCTGTCTTCTGGTCTCCTCGGGCAACAGGCATGCAATTGGTGCAAGCAAAACACTCATACATATAAAATAAAACGTTAGGGCTGGTGTGGTGCATTAATTTCAGCCCTTGGGGAGCAGGGGCGGGCAAATTTCTGTGAGTTTAAGGCTAGCCTGGTCTACAAAGTGAGTTCCAGGGCTGCCAAGGAACACAGAGACATAAACAAAACAGAACAAAAGTAAAAACAAAAACCAAAATAAATAAGTATATAAGTTAATTAAAAATAAAATAAAAAGCCGGGCATGGTGGCACACGCCTTTAATCCCAGCACTTGGGAGGCAGAGGCAGGCAGATTTCTGAGTTCGAGGCCAGCCTGGTCTACAAAGTGAGTTCCAGGACAGCCAGGGCTACACAGAGAAACCCTGTCTCGAAAAACCAAAAATAAATAAATAAAATAAAAGCCGGGCGTGGTGGCACACGCCTTTAATCCCAGCACTCAGGAGGCAGAGGCAGGCAGAGTTCTGAGTTCGAGGCCAGTCTGGTCTACAGAGTGAGTTCCAGGACAGTCAGGGCTACACAGAGAAATCCTGTCTCAAAAAACTTAAAAATAATTAAATAAATAAATGAAATAAAAAGCCAGGATTCAGACATGCAAGCACACATGGTCTTTATGAGCAACCTCCTCATTTCCCTTTGATGCAGCCAAGCTGTGCTGAGTCCTGCGCTTTCCAGCATGTTCTTCACCCAGCACATCATCTTCTGAGTAAGTTGCCATTTAGAAGCTGCTGAAGGGCCATGGACACCTAAAGTCCTGGTTGCCTACCTCCTTCCCCTCTGGACCACGGAATCTATTTCAAATCCCTCAGGCCTCATCACAGAGACACTTAACCTACCAGTTGGTTCCTAGCTAGCATTTAGTTCCGTTTCGGGGAGTGTAGTGGAGAACATGAGAACCAGAGGCCACTTGGGGAGGAAAGGATTTCAGCTCACATGTTCCAATCACAGTCCACTCATGAAGGGACGTCAGGACAAGATCATCAGGAAGGGGACTAGAGAGATGGCTCAGCCATCAAGAGAACTGACTGCTCTCCCTGGAGGACCCAGGTTCTGTTCCCAGCTCTCCCATAAGGTAGTTCACAACCATCCACAACTCCACTTCCAGGGGGTCTGACAACCTTCTTCTGACTTTCTGGAGGGCCAGGCACACATATACTAAATATACATATATATACCCATAAAGCTCTCACATACATAACCCCACAACAATCCAAAGGGAAAGCCTTAAGCCAGGACCCTGGAGGAAGGGCCTGGAATAGAAGCTACAGGAACGCAGGCTTGCTCTTCAAGGCTCTCTCAGCCTATTTTCATTTCATTTCTTTTCTTTTCTTCTTCTTTTTTTTTTTTGTTTTTTGTTTTTTGTTTTTTTGAGACAGGGTTTCTCTGTATAGCCATGGCTGTCCTGGAACTCACTTTGTAGACTAGGCTGGCCTGGAACTCAGAAATCTGCCTGCCTCTGCCTCCCAAGTGCTGGGATTAAAGGCATGCGCCACCACGCCTGGCTTCATCCTGTTTTCTTATGCAACCCAGGACCAACTGCCTCAGGGGTGGGGTGGGGTGGATAGCACTGCCCACAGTAGGCTAGCACCCCACATCAGTTATTAAAGAAAATTCTCTGAAGATCTACCTACAGATCAATCTTATGGAGGTATCTTCTCAATTAAGATTCTCTTTTTCCCACGTCTAGATTTGTTTTAAACTGCCAAAAAGCAACCATGACAATAACACACCCTGTTTGCTATCATAAAGGTGGAGAGAGGGGTCAGCTGCTTTTCCAAAGGACAGAATTCCCAGCACCCGGTTGGCAGCTGATCATTAGTTTGTGTTTCCAATACCAGGGGATCCAACACCTTTCTTCTGGCCTCCACAGGCACTAAACTCCCATGGCACACAGACATTCATTCAGGCAAAATACTCATACATATAAATAAAAACAAAATCTAAAAGTTTTAAAGCCAATTCAAAATGTAAACACAAGTAATTGAAGAGATATCTCAGCATATAAGAGCTCATTCCCATGCGTGTCTCCTAGCTCACAGTTGACTGTAACTTAGCTCTAGGGGATCCAACACAATTTCCCAGCATCCATGGGCATGTGTACACACGCATACATGAATAAATAGTAGATCTCTAGGGCTAGAAAGGCCACTTGGTTAGAAGGACTTGCTGTTAATGCAGTAAGACCTGTGCTTGGCTTTTGGCATCCACATGGTGGTTCACAACTTTTTGCAGTTCCAATTCCAAAGAATAGGATGCCCTCTTCTTTTTTTTTTTTTTTTTTAAAGATTTATTTTATTTTATTTATGTAAGTACACTGTAGCTGTCTTCAGACACTCCAGAAGAGGGCGCCAGATCTCGTTACAGATAGTTGTGAGCCACCATGTGGATGCTGGGATTTGAACTTATCACCTTAGGAAGAGCAGTCGGGTGTTCTTACCCGCTGAGCCATCTCACCAGCCCAGGATGCCCTCTTCTGGACCCTAGGAGGCACCAGGCATGCACATGGTACATATAACGTTCATGCAAAGACACTCAGACATGTAAGCTAAAAAATAAATCTTTATATTTATTTTTTACATATACAAGTGTTCTATCTGCATGTACACCTGCTTGCCAGGCATCATATCATACTACAGATGGCTGTGAGCCACCATGCGGTTGCTGGGAATTGATCTCAGGACCTCTGGAAGGAAAGATAGTGTTCTTAACCGCTGAGCCACCTCTCCAGTCCCTAAAAAACAAATCCTTTTTTTTTTTTTTTTTTTTTTTTTAATGCTTTGACAGTGTCTATTTAGTCCTGACTATCCTGGATCTGGCTATGTAGACTAACTTCAAATTCACACATATCTACCTGCCTCTGCCTCCTGAGTGCTGATATTAAAGGTGTGTACCACACAACTGGCTAAAGGTTGTTTTTTTTTTTTTNTAGTTTGTGTTTCCAATACCAGGGGATCCAACACCTTTCTTCTGGCCTCCACAGGCACTAAACTCCCATGGCACACAGACATTCATTCAGGCAAAATACTCATACATATAAATAAAAACAAAATCTAAAAGTTTTAAAGCCAATTCAAAATGTAAACACAAGTAATTGAAGAGATATCTCAGCATATAAGAGCTCATTCTGCTCTTACAGAAGACCCATGCGTGTCTCCTAGCTCACAGTTGACTGTAACTTAGCTCTAGGGGATCCAACACAATTTCCCAGCATCCATGGGCATGTGTACACACACATACATGAATAAATAGTAGATCTCTAGGGCTAGAAAGGCCACTTGGTTAGAAGGACTTGCTGTTAATGCAGTAAGACCTGTGCTTGGCTCTTGGCATCCACATGGTGGTTCACAACTTTTTGCAGTTCCAATTCCAAAGAATAGGATGCCCTCTTCTGGACCCTAGGAGGCACCAGGCATGCACATGGTACATATAACGTTCATGCAAAGACACTCAGACATGTAAGCTAAAAAATAAATCTTTATATTTATTTTTTACATATACGAGTGTTCTATCTGCATGTACACCTGCTTGCCAGGCATCATATCATACTACAGATGGCTGTGAGCCACCATGCGGTTGCTGGGAATTGATCTCAGGACCTCTGGAAGGAAAGATAGTGTTCTTAACCGCTGAGCCACCTCTCCAGTCCCTAAAAAAACAAATCTTTTTCTTTTTTTTTTTTTTTTTAATGCTTTGACAGTGGCTATGTAGACTAACTTCAAATTCACACATATCTACCTGCCTCTGCCTCCTGAGTGCTGATATTAAAGGTGTGTACCACACAACTGGCTAAAGGTGGTTTTTTTTGTTTGTTTGTTTTGTTTTGGTTTTTCGAGACAGGGTTTCTCTGTGTAGCCCTGGCTATCCTGGAACTCACTTTGTAGACCAGGCTGGCCTCGAACTCAGAAATCTGCCTGCCTCTGCCTCCTGAGTGCCTCTGCCTCCTGAGTGCTGGGATTAAAGGCATGCACCACCACGCCCAGCTCAAAGGTTTTTTTTGTTTGCATGATGTTGCAAAACTTTTATACCAGAGCTCAGGAGGTAGAGAAAGAGGCAGGTAGACCTCTGTGATTTGGAGGCCAGCCTAGTCTGCTTTACATAGTGAGTTCTAGGCCAGCAGAAGCTACATATAATGGGATTGTCTCAACGCAAAGCAAGGCTGGAGACATGGCTCAGTATGCAAAAGCACTACCAAACCTGACTACCTGATTCCAGTCTGAATCCACGTGGGAAAAGGGAGAATGGAAACAAGTTTTCCTCTGCTCTTTACTCTCAGACGTGTGAGCATGGGTGTACAGACACACACACACACACACCAAAACCCGCTTCCGATGTCCCACTGTAGGGCAGCAATGAACTGCCTGGGCACTATTGGTATTAGAAGATCCGGCACCTTTCAGACAAAGCAGCTTTCAGCACCAGCTGGTTTATCATGCATTTCCAAGGCCATCTAGTCTAGCTTAAAGTACTGTGCTTGGCAAGTATTTGTGGAATCTACGCTTTTTGTATTCCATGTTTGCCCTCCCTCACCCAGTTCCAAGGCTACCACTCAGTGACTGTACAAACTAGGACAAAAGTGGGGGTTGGGGGTGGGGACCCCGCTGATGCCTGTCTTCCACTTACAAGGAAATGGTCTTAGAGACGAAGGCAGCTCCGTGCTACTGAGGCTGCCTAAGAAGCATAGGTCCAGGTTTGCCACCACCAGACCCAGGATTGCAAAGGCCAGTGGGGCTAGCTCAGCAGAGAGAGGCATTGAGTTTGATTCCCCAGGATCCACACAACGGAAGAAAAGTTATCAGATTAACTCCATACATAGACACCATGATATTTTCTTGACCTCAATAGATAAATTTTAAAGAATTCTAGGCCCAGATATGGCCTTTAATCCCAGCTCTAAACAGGCAGAGGGGCAGGTGGATCTTCGGGAGTTCAAAGCCAGCTGGGTCCACAGCACGAGTTTCAGGACAGCAAGGGTTACCCTAGGTCAAACAAAACAACAGTACTTATAAACAACTGAGGGGGGCTGGCGAGATGGCTCAGTGGTTAAGAGCGCCGACTACTCTTCCAAAGGTCCCGAGTTCAAATCCCAGCAACCACATGGTGGCTCACAACCATCTGTAAAGAGATTTGATGCCCTCTTCTGGGGTGTCTGAAGACAGCTACAGTGTACTTACATATAATAAATAAATAAATCTTTAAAATGAAGACAGCTACAGTGTACTTACATATAATAAATAAATAAATCTTTTTTTTTTTTTTTTGTTTTGTTTTTGTTTTTTTCGAGACAGGGTTTCTCTGTATAGCCCTGGCTGTCCGGGAACTCACTCTGTAGACCAGGCTGGCCTCGAACTCAGAAATCCACCTGCCTCTGCCTCCCAAGTGCTGGGATTAAAGGTGTGCGCCACCACGCCCGGCTTAAATCTTTAAAAATAAATAAATAAATAAACAACTGAGGGAAATGGTGGCCTCTGAAGTTGTGCAGTGTGCAGTCTGTAGAGGTCTATAGGTTTGTTCCTTCTTCAACACAGGAGGACATCAAGCAACTGACAGTCTCACAGCTGGACTCAGGTTCTTCTGAGGTAGGAATAGAATACTGCCAGCCAGGAACCTTTACAGCCAACTGCTGCTGCCTGCTGGGAGATCAGGGCTGCAGGTGGGCAGGGGATGGCATCTTAGGTATGTGTGCATGCCCTTCTACTCTAACTCTCAAGGTATAGAAACAAAGCCCCAAGTAGTGGGGCGAGTCCAGAAGACTAGCCAACTTTTGGGGAGGAAGGGATATTGAACACAAGGGCTCACCATGTAACCTTGGCTGGCCTGTAACTTGCAATGTAGACTAGGCTGACCTCACAAAAATTATACACCTGCCTGCCTCTGCTTCCTGAGTGGTTAGAGAGGGTGGGTTGCTACTCTCAGCAGAGGTAACCCACTTTAAGTAAAGCTGTGGACAGAATGACAGCCCTCTGCAGAACTGTCTGGCCGAACACCAGATTGATGGCTCCACAGAGATAAAGGAATGGCTGAGAATGGCTCAGGACTGGTTGGGACAAGGTACTCAAATACACACAGACACAGGCTCTTTACAAAAGAACCAAGAAAACCCTGGGATCAACTTTATTGCTTCTGGGTGCAGCCACCTCCTCCCAGCACCCTTGGTCTCTCTCTCCAGTGGTCCACAGCCCTCCACAGGACAGCACAACGCCTCGGCTCTTCTGAGCCAGAGGCAAGGAAGACAACCTATCTCCAGAGCCACCCCTGGCCCAGTCCCCCCAACTCCCACCCACCCTATTGCACATCAAATCATGTAAACATGGCTTCAGGCATGGCCTGGAACAGAATTGAGGCAGATAGATGTGTAAACGTATTTGGGACCAGGAACTAGAGCGAGTCCCCCAGCTCCACCGGATGGATGCTCAGGCCACAGCTACATCTGAAAAGGCAGGAGGCCGGCCAGGTCCCAAACTCTGGCTCAGATTAAGCAACAGTGCAGATGGTCTGTCCCCTCTGTCACCTACTCTCTCAGATTTCAGGTCCTGAGACTCAGCCACTTGGGGCTCCCCGCCAGGCCTAGGCATTGCCCGGTTCCCTCCTTCTCAGCCCCCAGCTGGAGGTCACTGATGCTGCTTCTCCCTAGAAGCCCGGGGAAAACCAGAGACAGGCAGTGGTAGTCTGTCCAGCCCTGGAGAAGAGAAGGTAGGCCGTGAGAAGGGGCACGGGTCAGTTCTTCAGAGGTGAGGTGACAGGACAGAACAATGGGTGAAAGAGATGGCTGACCTATAAACACTGACCTATAAACACTCTTTTCTCTGCTTCAGAATGAACTTCCCCACCGGCCAGCCCATGCTCCACACTCCCTTACCAAAGGCTCGAATCAGCTCTGCCCTCACAGCCGCAGTGAAGGTCTTCACCAGACAGAGTGTGGTGAGGCCAGCAAAGGCTGCATTGTAGAGGAACACGATGTAGAAATTGCCTAGCCAGTTGAAGCGTCCAAAGTCACCCAGCAGGTCAAAGCGTGTCAGCCCTGAAGTACAAAGTCCTCAATCAGAAGGGAGAATCCCCCAAGCCCTCTCCTCAAAGGAGACCAACTTTCTGCTGCCTCCTAGTGGCCACGACTGAGCATCACAACTGTTACCTAGCATCTGCTGTGCGTGCCTTACAAGCCCATGGCAAGGCCAGACCAGGGCTACTGAGTATATCGGTAGCTAAGCTCGCTGCTGTTCCTCCTCCTTCAGCGGGGCTGCCTGTAGCCCCAGGTAGCTCTAGGCTCCCAGGACTATAAGTGGATCCTGACTAGGAAGCTACAGGTTGGCCGGCGTTAAGTTTCCACTAGTGCACAGCAGAGTGCAGTCATCACACTATTTCCTGTTCCTGTTCCACTTCTAGACAGCTGAGGGACACAGAGCAAGTTCCTTCCACGCTCTGGACCTGTTCCTTCCATGTAATCAGAAAGCAACGGACTATGACAATGAAGGCAGTACACATCATGTCTGCTGTGCCAGGCGCTGTCATTCTTTTGCTTCCAGCTTCCCGCTTCCCAGGACTGTAAGTGTAAGCCACCGTGCCTAACTTCCAAACCCCATCACAACCTTCTCAAGTCACAGACCTGAACCCCCATTTAAATATACATTCTGACCGCATCCATTGGAAATGATTCATGGACCAGTAAGCCTAATTTCCTCCAAATTCCTATGGCATAGAAGAGAAAGCACGTGTTGAACATTCCTAACCCAAAATTACAAAATGTGGGCCAAGAGAGATGACTCAGGGGGTAGATACTTGCTGCCAAGCTGACAGCCCGAGTTAATTCCCCACATGGTCCAAGGGAACAACCAAGTCCTGCAAGTTGTCCTCTGATAAAGTTCCCACCACACATAAAGTAAATAAATGTCATTTTAAAAATGAAAAGAGGGCTGGTGAGATGGCTCAGCGGGTAAGAGCACCCGACTGCTCTTCCGAAGGTGATAAGTTCAAATCCCAGCAACCACATGGTGGCTCACAACCATCCTTAATGAGATCTGGCGCCCTCTTCTGGAATGCCTGAAGACAGCTACAGTGTACTTACATATAATAAATAAAATAAATCTTTAAAAAAAAAAAAAAAAAANAAAAAGAAAAAGAAAAAAAAAGAAAAGAGGGCTGGAGAGATGGCTCAGTGGTTAAGAGCACCGACTACTCTTCCGAAGGTCCTGAGTTCAAATCCCAGCAACTAGATGGTGGCTCACAACCATCTGTAATGAGATCTGACGCCCTCTTCTGGTGCATCTGAAGACAGCGACAGTGTACTTAGATATAATAATAAATAAATCTTAAAAAAAAAAAAATGAAAAGAGCAGGCACATTTCTGAGTTTGAAGTCAGCCTGGTCTACAAAGTGAGTTCCAGGACAGCCAGGGCTACACGGAGAAACACTGTCTCGAAAAAACAAAAAACAAAACAAAACAACAAACCCAGAAAGGTATTGACAGCTCCTAGCACTGTGGAGGCTCAGCCAGGAAGCTTAGTAAGGCCGGCAGTTCTCTTTTGTTTCCCTCTGTGGCTGAGGCCTGAGACTCCCTACCAAGCTCAGACTGACTGCCCTCCCCCTTCACTACTCACCAAGGGTTCTAGAGAAGACAGGAAGTGCTGAGCTGAGGACCAGGAGGCAAACACAGTTCCCGATTATCTGAATGGGAGCAGAGAAGAGGCAAAGATGGCAAGAGCTGCCAGCATGGCTCCGTGCAGTGCTCCTCGCCTTTAATCGCAGCATTTGGGAGGCAGAGGCAGGAGGATCTCTGAGTTCCAGGACAGCCAAAGCTGTTACACAGAGAAACTGTGTCTCGGGGGAGTGGGGACACCACCACCACCACAACAGCAATGACAACAACAACAAAGCTGACAGCGACCAGCACGCCCCTGCCCATCCCCCCAGCTGGGTACCTGTGTCATCGATGTGTCGTGCCACCTAGGCCTCAGGCTTCCAAAGAGTGGAGAGCTGTAGAAACCCACCACTGAGGACACCATCAGGTAACTGCCACCGCGTTAGGGAAGAACCTGGCAGCTTCTAAGAAGCAATGACTGCTTCTCTGAGACCTTCTCTAGATCAAGGTTTTCCGTGTGGCATATACACGTGTGTGCAGAGGCCACAGGTCAAGGCTGAGTGTCTTCTATCTTTCTCCACATTACTTACTATTATGTTGTGTGCCTGTCTGTGTACCTGCGTGCCACTGCACACACAACTTCAGGGGTCAGTTCTCTCACAACACTGAGTTCCCAGGGATGAACTCAGGTCATCAGGCTCCCTGCACACCAGGCACTAAACCATCTTTTTAAAACAATATTTCCTAGGGTTGGACAGATGACTCAGCGGTTAGAGCCCTGGCTGCTCTCCCAGAGGTCCAGAGTTCAATTCCCAGCTCAAAACTGTTTCCACACATCCAGGTAAGACACCAATGCACATAAAAATGAATTACTTAAAAAGACAGCTAGGTGTGGTGGCTTACACCTTTAATCCCAGCACTCGGGAGGTAGAGGCAGGTGGATTTCTGAGTTCGAGGCCAGCCTGGTCTACAAAGGGAGTTCCAGGACAGCCAGGGCTATACAGAGAAACCCTGTCTCGAAAAACCAAAAAAAAGATCTATGTCTAGTGTGAGGAGGGGGCAGTATGAGCATGTGAATGGGGAGGCCTGCAGAGGCCAGAAGAGACTGTTGGTCGAGAGCTGGAGTCACAGGCAGTGGTGAGCCACTTGATTTGGGGGCTGTGAACTCAACTCAGGCTCTCTTGAAAGAGCATCAGGCACTCCGAATGGCTGAGTCCTTCCTGGACCTCACTGGCCCATCCTGCCAGCCCACTTTGTTTTTTGGGACAGGGTATTTCAATCCTGAAGTTTGGTTAGACTAACTCTTGCACAGCTACCAGGATCTTTCTGTCTGTACCTAACCGAGTGAGTTATCTCCCCAGTCCTCAAGACCAAGTATGTCCTTTCTGAGCCCAAGTTAGATGAAGACATGCGGGAATCCCTGGTCTCCCCAGTGCTCCTAGCGAGCGGGGCCGGCCGGAGCAAGCAGGGCCAACTGGAGCGAGAGGGGCAGACCAGAGCGAACAGGGTTGACCGGAGCGAGGGAAAAAAAAGTCTCAAAGGCAGGTTTGGTGGGCAGAGGCCACAGGAGCTCCAGAAGGATACAATATCAGCACAACCTGGATGATGGCGCCGAAGGATCCCAGTTTGGAGAATGAGACCTGGCCTAGGGCAGCATCCTGTGGGTGGGGTGGCATTAGTGAGAGATGGACAACCCCACCCTGAACACCAGGACCACCCAGCCTTCCTTCTGTCTTCATCTCGACTCTGTCTCTTTCTCCAACCTCCCCCTTTCTGCTGCAGTACAAACTGGTGGAACTTTGACCCCGTAGCCGATTCTGCCTGGAACTTGTGGCAATCCACCTGCTTCAGCTAGGATAACAGCACGAGACACTCTAGCCAGCCTCCCCACCCTTTCTGAATTAAGCCCTCGAGCCCGTACCTGCATGCCCCGTGGCATGGCAGCCTCATCAATGAGCAGCTCCAGGATGTGGACGGCCACGATGAGGACAGACAGGCCCTGTGTGCGGCAAGGTCACCATTCCCATCATCCCAGCTCTGCCCACAGCTGGGTTAGAAAGACTCTCTTCATTTAGCACTTTCACCTTGCCCTGGCCACCAGGCTGCTGCTAGCATTACTCACAGCCCTTTGAGGATGTTACTCAGAGAACTGCTTCCAAATGGGTGGACCGCAAAAGCCTAACTAGAAAGAGTATACCTCTAGGGATGGGGAGGGGTGGCTCTTCGAGCACTTGACTAACACGTGCAAAGGGCTGGGTCAGTCTCCAGCACAACTGCCCCCGCCCCTCCCCCGCATGAGATGAAGTCCTAATTTACTCTCACTCCAAGGCAAGTCTGTATGCCTCCCCAGTGACTTTGTGTGATGTGGGGCAAGTCAGTTGTACTTCTCTGTCCACAAAGTGGGAACTGATGTTCTTACTTAGCACAGGGCAGCACATAAGGTAGGCCCTCTCAGTGGCAACTTCTACTACAGATGACAGCCATGACAGCGTACACCTTTGTCATCCCAGAGGAAGCTAAAGTACCAAGGTCCCACTTACTTCCGCCCCCACCAAGGCATGTGAACCCACCGTCAGAACCAGCAAGCACAGCATGGCCAGAGGGTAGCCCAGGTTCCGTTGCCAGGCCGACGCCTTCCGACGCTTTTCTGTGTGGGTGGGTGGGGGGAGGTTGTTAGTAAGTACTTGGAACAAGAAACAACTCTTCTTGGGTAAACTACAAGGCCACGTACCCAAGAGGACCCTCTGTGCCTGCAGAGCCAGGACCTGTCTATGCAGCAGTTCCATGTCCAGTGGGAGCCAGCAGGAGGTAGGATCTGAGGGCAGAGGACATACTTCCCTCCAGAACTTAGTCCTTGCCAAGGCGGGGCCACCACCACCCAAGCAAGGGCGGGATTTAGACTCACTGCAGATTCTCCTAGTCAGAGCTGCCTCCTCAAAGGCTGAGCAGCTCAGCTGTTCTTCCAGGTCTTCCAGTAGCTGAGGGCAGAGGACAGGGAGAGGCTGTCAGAGGTTCCCAATCCCGACAGCTCTCCTCCACTTGTATGCATCATCCCGTGTCCCTTCCAATTGCAGCTTGTATCCCTTCCAATTCCCTGTGTTCTGACCAACTCCAGATGACGGGGAAAAAGGGGCTTGGGGTTGGGGGGTGGACGAAGACGACACAGAAGCCAAGCAAGGGTGTGGCCTTCTGCAAGCCATGCATAACACAACTGTAGGTCCATTTCATGGTTTGGCCTCAGATGTAGGAAACTGACCCTGAGCAAGAGGCAGGGAGCACTACATACCCGGGGCTTGACCAGCAACTTTCCAGTGACAGAGAACATGCGGGCGAGACCTAGTGGAGTGCATACTGTAGGCACAAGAGCTGGTCAGTCACATGCCAGACCTTTCACTCCCTCCTCACCCCTCCTCCTTCCACCCTGATGCCCACGATGCCCTCTTCCTCTCCCAGATTCTGACACTCACCCAGAAGCAGCAGAACTCCGAGGAAGGAGATACAGGAGTAGAGATAGGGGAGGTAGTACTCCCAGAAGTCTAGGACAATAAAAGGCATGTCAACTTGTCTTGCTCATGTCTGATCTCTAAGAGGTGACAGGGCCCAGGGTCTAGACAAGAACACATCTCAGACACCCTCAGTCAAGTGGCACAGATGGGACAGCTGGCCCAGGGTTACAGATGGAGCAGTGGGTACACTAAGGATCCTCACTTATACAAGAGGACAGCTGCCTCTGATGCAGGGGACCAGTGGTAAAGTGTAGCCAGATCCTCTCCCTTGTTAGGCAAGGCAGATATTACAATGAAACTTCTCAGTTCTGAGAAGCCAGGGATGGTGGCCTATACCTGTGATCCTAGGAGAACCAGGAAGTTGATGTGGAAAGATTTCACGGACAGCCCAGGCTTTACAACTGTTTATCATCTATTATTTATATATTTTAAAACAGGTCGCACTAGTAGCCCCCTGGCTGGGCTGGAACTCAGAGATCTACCTGCCTCTGCCTCCTGAATGCTGGGATTAAAATTGTGTGCTACCAAGCCTGGCTGATTACTTACCTTTTTTTTTTTTTTTTTTTCAGAACATGAAAATTTATTACTATGTTTCCATTGTCAAATTTTATGATCTTGGCCTTTCTTTCTTGCCTTTGTATAGAGCCAAAAGAGAAACATTGGCTACTTTAACCACCTTAAAGCGGACTCCAGGAATATCACCTACAGCACGACCTTTTCGACCAAATCCAACAACCAGCATTTCATCATAATTACTTATCTTTCAAGTCACTATATACAAGGGGTCCTCTGTATGTTCAATGTGTACACAGTCTCTCAGTTTGGAACTTTAGCCTATAGTCTTTTCCACTTTAAGAGGACAACAGCTGATTAAATGCACACAACTAACTGAAGAGCCAGTATTTTTCTTTTCTTTTATAGATATGTGAACCACATGCATGCCTAGTCCAATGGATCCCCTGGAACTAGTGTTATATACAATTGTGGGGTCCCATGTGAGTACTAGAAATTGAACCCAGGTCCCCTAAAGAAGCAGCCAGTGTTCTTAACAGCTGAGCCATCTCTCCAGCCCTTTTTCTTTTGTTTTTAAGACAGCATCGTTCTCTATAGCCCTGAATGGCCTCAAACTCACTATACAAGTCCATGAACCCAAGGCAGTGACCCTGACTTAGTTTCTGGAGCTCTAAAGAGTCAGTCTTAGGAGGTATGATGGAGGAGAGGGGTGGCTCAGTGGTTAAGACCACTAAGAGTTGGCTGCTCTTCTAGAGGACCCAGGTTAAGTTCCTGGCACCCATAAGCCAGCTCACCACCACCTGTAACTCCAGTTCCAGAGGACCCAGTGACCTCTTCTGGTTTCTGTAGGCACTGCACAGATGTGGTTCACAGACAGGGAAAGCACACATACACATAAAAGTAAATCTTTTAAAAAGAGGAAAAAGGGCTGGAAAGATGGCTCAGCGGTTAAGAGCACTGACTGTTCTTCCAAAGGTCCTGAGTTCAAATCCCAGAAACCCTGTAAAGAGATCTGATGCCCTCTTCTGGTGTATCTGAAGACAGCTACAGTGTACTTAGTTATAATGATAAATAAATCTTTTTAAAAATAAAAATAAAAAAGAGGAAAAGGCTGGAGCTCTTGTTTTGGTTTAGATATAAAATGGTCTTTCAAAACTTGAATGTTAGCCGGGCGTGGTGGCTCACGCCTTTAATCCCAGCACTCGGGTGGCAGAGGCAGGCAGATTTCTGAGTTCGAGGCCAGCCTGGTCTACAAAGTGAGCTCCAGGACAGCCAGGGCTATACAGAGAAACCCTGTCTCGAAAAACCAAAAAAAAAAAACCAAAAAAAGAACAACAAAAAAAAACAAACTTGAATGTTAGCCGGGCGTGGTGGCTCACGCATTTAATCCCAGCACTCAGGAGGCAGAGGCAGGTGGATTTCTGAGTTCGAGGCCAGCCTGGTCTACAAAGTGAGTTCCAGGATAGCCAGGGCTACTCAGAGAAACCCTGTCTTAAAAAAACAAAAACCAGGGCTGGTGAGATGGCTCAGCGGGTAAGAGCACCCGACTGCTCTTCCGAAGGTGATAAGTTTAAATCCCAGCATCCACATGGTGGCTCACAACCATCCGTAACGAGATCTGGCGCCCTCTTCTGGAGTGTCTGAAGACAGCTACAGTGTACTTACATATAATAAATAAATCTTAAAAAAAAAAAACAAAAAAAACCCCACCAAAAACCAAACAAACAAAAACTTGAATATTTGGCAAGGCAGTGGTGGCTCACACCTTTAGTCCCAGTGCTCAGGAGGCAGAAGCAGTCAGAGCTCTTGAGTTCAGGGCCAGCCTGGCCTACAAAGTGAGTTCCAGGACATCCAGGGCCACACAGAGAAACCCTGTCTCATAAAACAAACAAAAAGCCAAAGCGTGACTGTTGGTTTGATGGCCACTGCACTGTGCAGAGTCGTGCTTTAGGGAGTACCTGGAGCACAGAGCTGCGGCCGGCCGTGCGTAGATGCATGAGTCTGGCAGCACCTGAAGTCCTGCTTCCCCACAGCCCTGAAACCAGAGCTGGATGAGCACAGCCTGAAACCTCTGAAGCTGTGCAAGCCAAGACTTTCTCCTTTAAGGCAGTGACAGACAGTTTAATCCTCACCATAGAGCGACTCCCTGCTGGCCTTGTCATTGTCTACAATGGCGGATGCCACCCACACCATGCCCAGCACAAGCAACGTGAGGAGGATCAACATCACCACTGTCTCGTAGACCCGGCCCAGGACGCCCTACAATGGCAAGAAATGAGGAAAGCAAAGGAAAGGGTCAACATCAGGGAGAAGGGAGACCAGAGCTGTGCCTGGGATGGAGGACTCACAGATAGGAGGGAGGAGGGAGACCCAGAGCTGTGCCTGCGCTGGAGGACTCACGGATAGGAGGGAGGAGGGAGACCAGAGCTGTGCCTGCGCTGGGGGACCAAGGACTCACAGATAGGAGGGAAGAGGGAGACCCAGAGCTGTGCCTGGGATGGAGGACTCACAGATAGGAGGGAGGAGGGAGACCAGAGCTGTGCCTGCACTGGAGGACTCACAGATACAAGGGAAGAGGGAGACCAGAGCTGTGTCTGCGCTGGGGGGCCAAGGACTCACAAACAGGAGAAGCCTTCTCTCTAGTCACTTGTAAGTCCCAGCCCCAGACACCTTTCAGCCTCCTCCTGATGTTGGAAGCACTAGAGCTCTCTCTGCTCTCTCTCGCTTCTGGGTCAACCTGCTCAACTCAAGGATCAGCAGGGAAGCGGGAGGCAGAGGGAGAAGCCTGGCGTTCCTGTGCTTCCTCTCACCTTTGGCACAATGGCTACAACAGTAACATAGTAACTCTCGGGCTAAGAGATTTTTGTCTCAATTTTAACTCTCAATGGTTCTACAAAGGATGGGGCCTAGACACTGACTTCTGGCGTCTCTACAGCCTCAGGCTCCTTGTTCCAGCCCTTAACTCTGACTGAAGGCTACAAACTATCTGCAGATGCCAGCTCCCTAGCTCTCTGACTCAGGTTGACTGACAAATCCCCTGCTTACCTTTCTGGAGCCAGCAAAGCCTTCAGACTCTGTGAAGAAATATGCAAAGGGCATAAGGAAGACGAGGGACAGATTGGAGAAGAGGAAAACGAGGTTCCACAGACCTAGAGCCAAGAAGGAAAATCAGAGCTGGTCACTGAGAGGCCAATCAACAGGTGAGGGCGAGCCTGCTGAGCCCCAAGCCTGAGGCCACCTGCCCACCCACCCGCCCTGCTTCCCACCCCATGCGCTGGTCCAACCACACACCATGGATGAGAGAGCCGTTGAGCCACTGGATGTAGTAGTTACGTGGCAACGAGAGCAGCACCTCGTTGCTGATGATGGAGAATGGCAGGAGTAAGACGGCGCCCAGGGCGACAGCCAGGGTAAAGGTGCACAGCTCCAGCCTATGAGGGGAAGAGGGCATGTCAGCCCAGCACTTGCTGTCCCTGCTGCCCTGGAAGCCATTTCTTTCCCAAGGGCACCCAGGGTTTTTAGAACCAGCTGAAGCCATGGGAAGGAGCTATCCATCTGGGCTCTGCCCACTGCCACCCCAGGCTAGTCCTCACCTACAGGGTGGCCTTGGCACATAGGATGGGCACAGCTCAGGCATTCATGGGTACCTAATTACCTGAGATGTCACTTGTCTGGGCTATCCCAGGACTGTGACCCTTCCCATGCATCCTACAGGGCTAACAAAGCAAGGGGCGTGGCTTTTCTGTTTAGGGATCCAGGTTCTGGATTGCCTCTTTGGGTAAGAGCTCAGTCACTCCATATGGTATGCCATTTAAGAAGGCATTAGCACAGAGGATAAAGGCCAGCTAAAAGCCAACCTCATCGGCAATGCCTGTGCCAAGGGCTGCACCAGCTGGAAACAAATTCACAAAAGAAAACTAGTGCTTTCCGTCTCTCGGTGTAGAGGGCATCTCCATATTCCTCTGTAGGTGCCGCTACTGCCTAGGCAGTGCCTATAACGAGGCCTCTCTTCTAAACAGTCTTTGCACTCAGGGGTTTTGGTTTGTTCTTCTTTTTGCAGGGGCAGGGGGTCGAGACATGGTTTCTCTGACCCCTCAGGGGTTTTTAATCTTCACCAAGCCCTGTCCTGGTTCCAGTGACCTGTCTCCCCCTTCCATTCCCCACCCACTTTGACAGTTGGGAGCTGAAGCCAAGCTGAAGCCATTTCCTGGTGACTCAGGCCCTAGCCAACATCCTGATGGTGAAGCTCCTGGCCTAACCAGGGAGACAGGAACAGCAGCCTTTCTAGCATCCCTGGGAAGAGGGAAAGCCGCAAGGTGGCAGAAATAGGGTGGAAATAGGGTGGAAGTAGAAACTCTCTCTATTGGCCGGATGACAGCTCCTTCTCTCCTGCCTCCAGGGGACTCTAGATCCCAGCTTCTAAGTCACTGGAGTAGGGCTTGAGGACAGTGACACTCACGCAATCTTGTTAACTGTGGCATCTTCATCATCCACTGCAAGAGACAGACAGGAAGGGGAAGGAGCAAGACATCAGAGGGCAGTTCTGGGACCAAGTGTATCAGCGTGAGTCCCCTGCCCTGCCACTGAATGTATCAGAGTGAGTCCCTGCCCTGCCACTGAATATATCAGCGCGAGTCCCCTGCCCTGCCACTCAAGACAGTGCTCAATAAGAGGCTCTGGTAGATCTTACAGAACAAACCTCACAGCCTGTTTTCCAAACAAGGTAGCAGTGTGGTGATCAGGGGTGCTCAACCATTACACAGAATACAGACCCCAATTTCCCTGCTCCTGCCCCTCCTCCCTGCAGTCACTATCACAACAGGTTCCTCTTTATATGGGCTCAGATACAATAAACCCACTGCAGTCTGTGAGGCTTTCACGGGAGGTAGGGCTGGGTCAGGGAAAGAACTGCTAGAGGAGGGAGGGGTTCCCAGAGAAAAGTCCCCAACGAAAGGGGACTGATGGAGACAGCTTGGCTGCGTGTTTGAGTAGGTTGGGTCTAGGCTCTGAAACAAAAGTGTTTTCTGTCCCCATCAGAGATCTTCAGGATGAAAAGCCACAGTATGGGGCTCTACACAGAGAAAGACTACCATCATCAGACCTTGGGAAGCTTTGGGTCCCAGTGGGAGAGCGCTAGGAAATGAGCCAACATAAAACATATACCCAAGCCGGGCATGGTGGCGCACGCCTTTGATACCAGCACTCGGGAGGCAGAGGCAGGCGGATTTCTGAGTTCGAGGCCAGCCTGGTCTACAAAGTGAGCTCCAGGACAGCCAGGGCTATAAATGGATGCCAGGTGGTAGTGGCGCACGCCTTTAATCGCAGAATTTGGAAGGCAGAGGCAGGCCAATCTCTGTGAGCTCAAGGCCAGCCAGGTCTACACAGAGGGAGGAAAAAAAAAGGGAGAAACTACTCAGACAGAATGTGGCAGCACACACCATGGAGCCCAGGATTTGGGAGGCAGAGACAGGAGTTCAAGGTCATCCTTAGCTACATAATGAGTTCAAGGCCAGGCAGGACTACGTGAGAAAAAAAATTTTTTTTAATAAAATAAAACCAAGAAAGAGGCATCTGATTTTGAAAATTCCACTATAAAACACGAGTTTCTTCTCTAACTTAAAAACATATACAAATAAAGTAATTAAGTAACAAGAAGCCTGAAGTTTGGAGACCCACCCCCTCAGCTCTGTGTGCTGAACAGGGCTCTAGAGGCACAGGCTGCAGAGTGGCCCAGCAGTCACCTGCCCTTTCCCAGCATGCACCGGTACACACTCCTCTGAGGCCAGCCCCATAGCAACTAGGCAGCTGGCTGAGAGTAGGGAAATCAGAGTACCTGTGGTGAACTCAGCAGGCTTCTTGAAGCGAGTCAGGAAGATGTGGCAGAGGATGTAAAGGGTTGCAAACAGAAGTATTGAGATCTGTGGCAAAAAGCAACCTGGAATGAGACGTTCTATAGCCGCTATAGAAAGCTCCATACATCGTGGGGTTCTCACTGGTGACTTCCCTCCAGTTAAGCTACAGGGGGAGGAGGGGAGGGAGGGCTTTAAGAAGGACCAAACAGGGGCTGGTGAGATGGCTCAGTGGGTAAGAGCACCCGACTGCTCTTCCAAAGGTGATGAGTTCAAACCCCAGCATCCACATGGTGGCTCACAGCCATCCATAACGAGATCTGGCGCCCTCTTCTGGAGTGTCTGAGGACAGCTACAGTGTACTTACATATAATAAATAAATCTTTAAAAAAAAAAAAAAGAAGAAGGACCAAACAGAGGTCTTCCCTGGGAAAAGAAGGCTGACCCCACCCTGGCACTGTGCTGGAGCCACAAGCTTCAAGCACACCTTGAGAGGCTAACAGAGGAACTACACATATGCGCGCGCACACACACACACACACACACACACACACACACACACCACATCCTACATCAGGCCACAGAATGAGAGAGGCTGACATTGAGAACATTCTAGGAAAGAAACAAGCTTGAGAAAAGATGCCTGTGTTGTCTTGGCATGTCCTCTTACCCAACTGCAGTTGTCCTGAGAGAGTATGCCTCAGGCACTACTGCATAAGAATCCCATCTGGAGAGCAAATCAGAACTTCTATTCCAAACCAGGGCCCATTTAGTTTAAGAGAAGGATTTAGTCCGGCCCAACATTTCCAGAGCTGGTAATCTGTCACTCTAAAAGTAGTCACTCCTGAGACCCTACCGCAAGTAACTCCTAACTTCAGGGCCAAGTATCTTAGGACCTACACATGGCTTTGAGTGGTTAGACCTCCAAATGACAGGACAGAACTTGGACAGATAACTAATATAAGCATTACATCTCTACACCATTCCAAGGCATCAGGAAAACAAAAGGAAAAATGTCATTGCATTTGAGGTAGGCACAGACAAGATCGATCTCATGTGACTTCTAGTCTCCAAGATAAACAGACCCTCGAGGAAATCTGTACAGTGACAAAGAAGAGACCGAGTCCTGTGTGACTTAGGAAGTCCCCATCGGAAGAGCCGCTAAGATCGAAGCTGGATTTTTCCAACAGGCTATTCTGCCCCTTTTGCACAACAGCCAAGAAGGTAGTAGAGCTCAAAAGGTCAGGCTTGGAGCTCCACCCACTTCCAGGACAGGCTAAGCTGTTTCCCTCCTGCTCTCTCCCTCTCCTGTGGTGTCTCTATGCAGCCCTGGATGTCCTGAAACTCACTCTATAGACCAGGCTGGCCATAAACTCAAGAGATCCGATTGCCTGTGCTTCCTGAGTGCTGGGATTAAAGGTGTGCACCCCCTACCTAGGTTGTTCTCTAGTTTCTAGATGAGAGCCACATACAGCAGACACTAGAAACTTTCCCCTGCCCTTGGCTGGAGCTGAAGGCCTAAGCGAATGGCTTAGGAGGCAAAAACATATACTGAGCAGTTTCTGAGGGCTCATCCCTCCAGGTGGTCAGTATTTTATAAGGCCTGGATGTACCTCCATGATATGCCCAATCCCCAATGTGTACCTCTCCCAAGGAACACATAAGAGATGCTACTCGATTCTTATCCTGGGGCAGACCTAGGTATATCCTATTCCCCTTTACCCTTTCTTCAATCTAAGCATGCCAAGGGATAGCCTAAAGCTCAGCCTGAGAAAATAGAAGAATGACTCCATCTGGGCCCTCCCCTTTATTCAGTAAGATCTTCCACTCCTCCAAACCCTTCCTTTTTCATTTAGTTTGTGCAGAGCTCTCTGGGAAAAAAAAAAAAAACATCAGAGAGATTATCATTCAAAGCAGGCTCAAGGAAAATATATTTCCCTAAGTCCTATGGGTGCTCCTACCCTAGAGCAGTACACTGCTGTATGGAAGATTCAGCTGCAATTCTAGATTAATGCTAAGGAATAAGAAATATAGGCTAAATGTGCTCAGGATCACTGCGGACCCCGGACCCTCCCACACCCACCGCATCCCATCCCACACACACAGGAGAACTCACACGGGATGGCTGGAAACCCAGTCTTCCAGAGTGTCAAACAAATTATCCGGAAGTCGTGCGGGGTGTGTGTCATTGTATTGGCTTGTGTTTGGCATGCTGCATGCCAGAGGCCCAGGGTTCAATCACAGAAGGAATGAAAACAACCACTACTAAAGGGGAGAGAAAACAGGAGGGGAAACCACGGTGTTCCTCCTCCATCTCCACTTCTTACAACCCATCTCGGACAGGATTTCTTTCTTCCTTAGTGGGAGGACCCACTACAGAGCCCATTTTTCCCTCGGCCCTCGCGCCACCACCGCACTTCCCCGGTTAACTGCTCCATGTGACCGGGTCTCCCTTCATTCCAACATCAGCCAGCCATGGATGCCCTTCATCTACTTTTAAGGGGGAACACGCACACCAACTTGCCCTGAAGCAAATCCATCCTTTTCCAGAGGACCAGACGCTCCACACTAGAGGACCCCCCATCGCCGGGAACGCCCACGGGGGTGGAGTAGAAGGGGCGGGGGGAGGGGCGAGCGGCTGAGGAACGGAAACCCAGCGGCTTTGTTTATGGCTCAGGGACCCAGCCGACCCGACCCGGGAGTTCACCATCCCGGCCCCGGCGCTCGCAGGGGTCGAGGAGCAGCGGAGCCCAGGCAGCAGGACTTCCCGTCTCCATCGCGGCGCGCCCCTCCCACCTCGGCCCGGCCCCTTCCCGCCCAGGTCCCGGACTCACGATGCACTCGCGGACCCTGTCGTGGAACAGCTGCTCTCGCACGGATAGCACTTCGTAGTCAGCTGCTTCCATACTCTGCTCAGCATGACTGGGGCGGGGGTGTCTCCGGGCCCGGGGAGGACGAGCGGGGATGAGGCCGCCGCCGCCGCCGCCCGCCAAGCACCCGGACCCAGCCTAAGCGCCTCTCCTCGCTGCCCGTGACGGAAACTCAAGGTAATCTGGGGCTCAGATTCTGCGGTCGGACGCCCCGCCCTTAAAGGGGCAGGCCCCAGCCCGTCTAGTCTTAAAGGGCTCCGGTCCCCCTCGGTCCCCTCCCCTTTAAGGTGGAGTCACCCACAAGCACGTTTCAACGCAAGTACCCGCCGCCCGGCTACGCGGAAGTGCCAGGCTTGGTGCCCAGTGACGACACAAGGCCTGGGCGGGTTTCTTCAGAGGAGCGGAACTTACTGGTTCGTCGTAGACTGTCGGTCATCACTAGGAGTGCGCTGATAGGACACTCTGGGAAAGGAGGCGGGATGTTTTTGGCCTGTCGAAGCTGTTCTAAAACCAAGAGTCCCTGTGATCCGCGACTGAGATGTGAGGGTTGCAGGTTGTGTATCCGCCAGGATTTTAGTTTAAACGAATAAGGTTGGGATCAGGTCAGCACGTCGAGATGAAAGCACCACCGGGCCTTCCGAAGGGACGGCTGCCTGTAACCCCAGGGCCCATAGCGTTTTCTTTACCTTTCTTTCTTTCTTTCTTTCTTTTTTTTTTTTTTGTTTTTTGTTTTTTGTTTTGTTTTGTTTTTCGAGACAGGGTTTCTCTGTGTAGCCCTGGCTGTCCTGGAACTCACTCTGTAGACCAGGCTGGCCTTGAAATAAGAAATCTGCCAGCCTCTGCCTCCCAAGTGCTGGGATTAAAGGCGTGTGCCACCACAGCCCAGCGTGTTTTGTTATTGGAGTTTCCCGGCTACCCCAGACAGCTTTCACTCAGTTACTTTTGTGGAAGGCCTAGGGTATTAGAGAACAAATAGTTAAAAAGCAAACAACAACAAAAACAAAAAACAGGAGACTTAAAAAATGTCATGAAACTTTTGTTTTGTCGAGACAGGTCTTGCGATGCAAACCAGGCTAGCCTTGAATTCTCAGCTTCCTAGTTGATTGCATGTGCTACCAGGCCCAGGCTATCCCGAAACTGAGGAAATGTCCCAGGGAGTATTGGTGAGTGGGTTGAGTAAAACATTAACTCCCAAACATTAACTACCTGCTATGTGCTGTTCTCTTTATAGCCTTTATCTAATTTTAATGTCGTAACAAGAATTTGAAACTAGAAAATAGAGGTTGGCCCTTACTTGGGACTTAGAAACCCTCTAGGCGTTGTGGCACACGTCTTTTATTTCAGCACTAGGAAGGCAGAAGCAGGTGGATCTATAAATTCAAGGCTAGTCTGCCCTTTACATGTTTTAGGCCAACCAGAGTAGAATGGTGAGAACTTGTCTCACAAAAACAAAATTAATACATCCTTGTGTATACATTTATGTTTACATAGTTGGCCCTCTGCATGGTTGGGTTCTACATCTGTGGGTTCAAATCATCTCAAAAACAAAACAAAAACCACTTGGGAGGGCTAGCTATAGGGATAGCTCAGTTGGTAACCCACAATTAATTAGTAGTGCATGCTGGTGAACCCTGCCCTGGGGCTGGGCTGGGGAGGTGCGGACAGGAGGATCCCTAGGGTCTACTGACTAGTCAGCGAACCCTATACATGTAGCCCCAAGTCCTAATGAGAGACCAAGTCTAAAACCACATTTGAGATACAAAGAGAGACCCTGCTTCAAAATATAACAGCAAAGTACATCTGGGGCTGGGAATGTAACTCAGTGATAAAGAACTGAGCATGAGCAAGTACTTGGATTTGACCCCCAACACCATGAAAAGTCTTGGGAACAAAATTATGTCTGTACTGAACATGTGCAGATTTTGTGCTCTTGCCGGTATACCCTAAACTATTTACATAAAGTTTACACCATATTGAGAATTATAGGTACCGGAGGATTGGTTCTAAATATTCTGGGTGATATGCATACGTTATATGCAAATTCTGAGTTGTTAGTATTTTTTAAAATTTTTTTGTTTTTAAGACAAGGCCCTTCTACATAGTCTCGGCTTTCTCAGAATTCAATATTTAGAGAAGGCTGGTCTCAGATTCACTGAGATCCATATGCCTCTCCCCCTAATGCTGGAATTAAAGACTCATGCCACCATGCCCCACCCTACACCATTGTTTTAAGTTTCAGAATTCAATATTTAGAGAAGGCTGGTCTCAGATTCACTGAGATCCATATGCCTCTCCCCCTGATGCTGGAATTAAAAACTCATGCCACCATGCCCCACCCTACACCATTGTTTTAAGTTTTACACCTCTACATGTCTTTCTCTCTCTCTCTCTCTCTCTCTCTCTCTCTCTCTCTCTCTCTCTCTCTCTGCATGATAACGAGTTCATGCCAAGGTGCATGTGAGGAGGTCACAGGACAACTTTGGGGAGCTAATTTTCTCCCTCCACAGTGTAGTTTCCAGCAACTGAGCTCAGGTTGTCAGGCTTGGCCAGCAAGTGCTTTTGAAAGCTACTAGAGCCGGGCAGTGATGGCACACGCCTTTAATGCCATCACTTGGGAGGCAGAGGCAGGTAGATTTCTGAGTTCGAGGCCAGCTTGGTCTACAAAGTGAGTTCCAGGACAGCCAGGGCTATACAGAAAAACCCTGTCTCAAAAAAAAAAATAAATAAATAAAAATAAAAATAAAAATAAAAAATGAGGCCAGAGAGATAGCTCAGAGGTTAAGAGCACTGACTGCTCTTCCAGAAGTCCTGAGTTCAATTCCCAGCAACCATATGGTGGCTTACAACTATCTGTAATGGCATCTGATGCCCTCTTCTGGTGTGTCTCTAGACAGCTACAGTGTACTCACATACATAAAGTAAATTTAAAAAAAAAAATTAGAGGCCGGGCGTGGTGGGGCACGCCTTTAATCCCAGCACTTGGGAGGCAGAGGCAGGTGGATTTCTGAGTTCGAGGCCAGCCTGGTCTACAAAGTGAGTTCCAGGACAGCCAGGGCTATACAGAGAAACCCTGTCTCGAAAAACCAAAAAAAAAAAAAAAATTGAAAGTGCACTGTGGTGGTGCACACCTTTAATCCCAGCATTTGGGAGGCAGAGGCAGGCAGATGGCTGAATCTGAGTCCAGCCTGCTCTACAGAGTAAGTTCCAGCACAGTTGGGGGCTACACAGAGAAACCCTGTCTTGAAAATCCAAAAAAAAAAAAAAAACCATAAATGTGTCCTCAGCCAAAAAGGCCACTGAGTAGGAGGCTGGAGAAATGGCCCAGTGGTTAAAAGTACTTATGGCTCATGAGGAGAAAAGAACCAGGGTTCCTGTCGGGCATGGTGGCGCACTCCTTTAATCCCAGCACTCGGGAGGCAGAGGCAGGCAGATTTCTGAGTTCAAGGCCAGCCTGGTCTACAAAGTGAGTTCCAGGACAGCCAGGGCTATACAGAGAAACCCTGTCTCAAAAAAAAAAAAAAAAAAGAACCAGGGTTCCAGCACCCAGAGCAGGTGTAACTCCAGTTCCAGGGAAATCCAATAGTCCTGGCCCCTTGAGGCATTCACCTATACACAAACCGATACTTTGTGGAGGTTTGTATGAGAATGAGCATGGGCTCATTATGTTTGAATACTTAGGAGGTGTGGCCTTGTTGGAAGATGCGTATTACTGGAAGTGGCCTTTGAGATTTCAAAAGCCCATGCCATTCCCTCTCTGTCTGCTTCCTGCTTATGGGTCTGATGTAAGCTCTCAGCTACTGCTCCAGAGTCATGCCGGCCTGCCTGACCCGTACTCCTCACCATGATGGTCATAGACTCACCCTCCAAACTCTAAGCCCCCAATAATCTCTTTTTCTTTAAGTTCCTTTGGTCAGAAGTGCCTCATCACTGCTACTTAAAAGTCACAGATGTCAATTGGTACCAGGAAGAAGGTCATTATGTGACAGGCCTGACAATGCTGGTTTGCTGGTTTGCGACTTTGCAGTAGGAAATTTAATGAATGCTGTAGTTGGGGCTTAACAGACAGTAGTACTGAGAGCAATGTGGACTATGGAGGCCCAGCTCCAAAGGTTCCAGAAGGAACAATATTAATAACTGGGCTAGAGACGACTCCTGTTCTAAGAATCCACCTGAGACTAAACCGAAGAGTTTGGCTGGCGGAGATGATTTCAGACAGCTTCATTTGGACCTTGTCCTTTAGTCATTCCTTATTAATGATCCCTCTTCTGCAGCTCTACCACGAGAGAGAGAGCACGTGGGGCAAAAAGAAACACCAAAGGCACAGATGAGAGACAGGCTAACAAAGAACATCCGGAAATGTAAGGTGGAGGTCAGAATAGGCCATCTCAGGAAGCAGTGACAGTGGAGCCTGGATTACATTGAAGACCCTAAAACGGAGGTGCCAGAACTGTGGGATACCTGCCAAGGAGCCCTTCAGACAGGGAGTGGAACCAGGCCACGAGAGAAAACTGGGTTGTAATCAGCAAAGCTGGATGAGTGGAGCCATGTGAGTCCTTGGACTTGAGACACAGAATTACAGGAGCTGGAGTTTGCCCTGCTGGGTCTTTCCTCAATATATCCCATTACTCTCCTTTGTAATGAAAATGTATTCTTTGTTCCATTATATGTTAGAAGTATACGTCTTGCTTCTGTATTTTATTTACAGGAGGTTATGATTAAGAGATTGCTGAGTCTTGGAAGAGACTTTAGACTTTTAAACTATGTTGAAACTGTCAACAACTATGGGAACTTTTGAGGTTGGACTGGGCTAGACATCATTCTTGTGATTTTTTTTGGGGGGTGCTGGGGAGTGCTATTATGATAGTCAGCACTACCCAGTAGATTGGGAAGGACTAGGAGGTATGTGGCCTTGTTGGAGGAAGGATGTCACTGGGGTGGGCTGTGAGCCAGTTCTCTCTCTGTCCCCTGCTTGTGGATCAGATGTAAGCTCTCAGCTACTGCTCCAACTCTATGCCTGCCTGACTGCTGCCATGCTCCCCACCATGATGGTCATGGACTTACCCTCTGAAACTGTGAACCCCAAATTAAATGCTTTCTTTTATACGTTGCCTTGGTCATGTTTTTTTTGTTTGTTTGTTTTGGGGTTTTTTGGTTTTTTGAGACAGGGTTTCTCTGTATAGCCCCGGCTGTCCTGGAACTCACTTTGTAGACCAGGCTGGCCTCGAACTCAGAAATCCACCTGCCTCTGCCTCCCAAGTGCTGGGATTAAAGGCGTGCGCTACCATGCCCGGCTTCTTGGTCATGTTTTTGTTTGGTTGGTTTGGTTTTTTGTCACAGCAATAAAACAGTAACAGACATTCATACACATAATTTAAAATATTAAAAATAAAGTCTTTTGCTGGGCGGTGGTGGCGCACGCCTTTAATCCCAGTACTGGGGAGGCAGAGGCAGGTGGATTTCTGAGTTTGAGGCCAGCCTGGTCTACAGAGTGAGTTCTAGGACAGCCAGGGCTACACAGAGAAAACCCTGTCTCAATAAAACAAAAATCAAAAAACAATATCCCACCAGCTCAGGGAATGCAGATCTACTTCTCTCTGGATGGGCTGAGATTTGTGCCCTGGTCCACAGCCCACATCACATACACCTTGCCAGATTTTCTATTTGTTTTGTTGGCTTGGATTTTGTATCTGAGATCTAGGTCCTCTCTACTGTAACCCAGTGTTGTCCTCATGCCAGCCTTCTATTCAGTCCCTAGTAGGCCTTTCCACGCCCTTTCCAACCTCAGGACTCTGGATCTGTTGTAGATAATTCCCTGCTCACTCCTGGCTGGCTCCCTAAGCCAGGATGGCCTTGAAACGACTGATCTTTCCCCCCGTTTATCTCCTGGTTTAAATTTTACAGTTCAGAATCATCTCCCTCACCACCTTATCTAAAGCAACCTACTTTTTATTTTTTTAAATTGTTATGTATATGTGTCCAGGCACATTCGTGGCACTGTAATGTATGGAGGTCAGAGAACAACTCTCAGAAGTGGGCTCCCTCCTCCTAGCTGTGGGTCTTGAGTCATGCTCACGATTCATATTTGGCACCTTTCCAAGCGAGAGCCATTTCACCAGCCCAAGCAACCTGTTTTTTCATATTATCAGAAGTAGCCATAATTGGATTTAACTTGTTTACAATAATTTGCTGGCCTTCTCCCATATAGACTTCGCTAGAGAAAGAATAATGTTTGTCTTGAACAAAGTGATTTTCTTACCTTTTAACCTGCTGTACNATTCATATTTGGCACCTTTCCAAGCGAGAGCCATTTCACCAGCCCAAGCAACCTGTTTTTTCATATTATCAGAAGTAGCCATAATTGGATTTAACTTGTTTACAATAATTTGCTGGCCTTCTCCCATATAGACTTCGCTAGAGAAAGAATAATGTTTGTCTTGAACAAAGTGATTTTCTTACCTTTTAACCTGCTGTACATACCCAAGGAAAAACATTTGCAAACGTAGTAAGAAAATAAAATAGCCAACATTACTAATAATCAGAAGACTTAGGTTCTGAGTCTACCAGTCTGTTGTTCTGAGCTATACTTTATCTCATCTTCCAGTCAGATTTTCTTTTTTGTTTTTTTTTTTTTTTTGAGACAGGGTTTCTCTGTATAGCCCTGGCTGTCCTGGCACTCACTTTGTAGACCAGGCTGGCCTCGAACTCAGAAATCCACCTGCCTCTGCTTCCCGAGTGCTGGGATTAAAGGCATGCACCACCATGCCCGGCTCAGATTTTCTTTTTTATCCTGTGCTGGGGATCCAATCCAGGGCCTGCTAGTACATACTAGGTAAACACTCTACCATTGATCTATAATCCAGCTCTCCACACCTCACTTTTTTGTTTTAAGTCAGGGCTCTACTCCATAGCCCAGGCTGGTTAGAAATGAACTATATAATCTAGGCTATCATCCATGGAGGTGGTCCTGTCTCACACTCTCACAGGCAGTCATTATTATGGAATCTGAGTATACACTTAACATCTACCACACAGAGATATGGAGAACTGATTTTGAGCCTGTTCCCCTCCCTCCCCCAGATGGGGTTTCTCTGTATAGCCCTGGCTGTCCTGGAACTCACTCTGTAGACCAGGCTGGCCTCGAACTCAGAAATCTGCCTGCCTCTGCCTCTCAAGTGCTGGGACTAAAGGCCTGCGCCACCACTGCCCAGCACCTGTTTAATTTATTTTGAGACAAGGTCTCACTGTGTAATTCTGGCTAGCCTCTAGTGCTGGAATTATGGAAATACAACACTACATCTGGCCTGAAGTGAACTTTAGAAGGCAAAATGCCTAGGACTACAGAGATGCCTAGGACTACAGAGATGGCTCAGCATTCAGAGCACTTGTTGCTCTTGCACAGGACCTGGGTTGAGTTCCAAGCACCTCCATGGCAGCTCAGGACTCAGTTAGTCCTAGGCAAATCCAGTGCCGTCTTCTGGCCTGGCTTTCCTTAGGCATATGCACACTTTGTTTGTCTGTTTGTTTGTTTTCAGTTACTGTGTAACTCTAGCTGGCCTAGAACATGTTGACTAGGCTGCCTTCAAACTTACACACCCAACAAAAGTAAAATTTGATAATGATGATGTAATCATGATGATGTTGATGCAGAGCTAGAGCTGGGCAGTGGTGGCACACGCCTTTAATCCCAGCACTCATACTTAGGAGGCAGAGGCAGGCAGAGCTTTATGAGTTCGAGGCTAGCCTGATCTACAGAGCAATTTCCGGGACAGCCAGGGCTATACAGAGAAACCATCCCTAAATAAATAAATAGAAAAATGCAGGCCAGGTGACCTGGTGTATGCCTTTACTCATAGCACTGGGGAGGCAGGGGCAGGCCAACCTTTGTGAAATAGTTATTCCAAGAGCCGGGCATGGTGGCGCACACCTTTAATCCCAGCACTCGGGAGGCAGAGGCAGGCGGATTTCTGAGTTCGAGGCCAGCCTGGTCTACAGAGTGAGTGCCAGGACAGCCAGGGCTACACAGAGAAACCCTGTCTCGAAAAACCAAAAAAAAAAAAAAAAAAAAAAAAGTTATTCTAGCTAGTCAGGGCTAGGAAAAAAGAAAAAGTAAGAAAGAAAAGAAAAGCCCGGCAGTGGTGGTGCACGCCTTTAATCCCAGCACTTGGGAGGCAGAGGCGGGTGGATTTCTAAGTTCCAGGCCAGCCTGGTCTAAAGAGTGAGTTCTAGGACAGCCAGGGCTATACAGAGAAACCCTATCTCAATAAAACAAACAAACAAAAAAACAAAAGAAAAAAGACAAAATGTATCAATACAGTTAGTCAAGTCAGAATTTTTACAGTGTAAATTCAAGCTACAGCAGAAAGAGCTTAAAAGATCTCCTAAGGATGGGAGGCAGAGGCAGGTGGATTTCTGAGTTCGAGGCTAGCCTGGTCTACAGAGTGAGTTCCAGGACAGCCAGGGCTACACAGAGAAACCCTGTCTCGAAAAACAAAACAAAACAAAACAAAAAAAGATCTCCTAAGGAAAGTAGCCAAGTCTGGCATCAATCTGTGACCACCTAACCCTCTGTCTCTGCATGCCCAGTACAAGTACAGTACCTTATGTTTTCTTTTTTTTTCAGTGCAAGAGTGCCTGCGTGGTATGCAGGACACCCTGTTTTCCTCCTCAGAGCCGATAAAAAGACACAGAAGTGCTAGGACTGCAGCTCAGTTGTGAGAATGATTGCCCTGTGTAGTCCTGGGTGTCCTGGAACTCATAGATCAGGCTGGCCTCCAAGCCTCAGAGATGTAGCCACCTGCCTCTGCCTCTCAGATTCTGAGATAAAAGACATACACCACCACTCCTCAGCACCTCTGCCTTCCTCATTCAAACTCTTCCTCTGAACATTGGAACAGCATCCACAAGTTGTCAGTTGAGAGTGGCAGAGGTGAAGAAGCTAGTTTTCGCAACACAATCTCAACAGTAGAGGCCTGGCCACCAGTGATTGACTACTAGTGATTATTTCTTTGTATCAGTATTGAGTTTAATATAGCAACATTCTCTTCTTTGGTTCCTGTTGACCCCGAAGCTATGACTTTTTTTTTTTTTTTTTTTTTTAATTATTGTCCTAGAGTAGGAGGGGAGAGTTTGGGTCTCAGGTCGTGAAACTTCTTGGTTATGAGGTTGCTTCATTCTCTGTGATGGAACACCAGGCGCGGCTTCCTCCAGTAGCTGTCAAAACAATTTTTGACTGGCGTGAATGCTAGGCATGCCCCCTGGGTCACTTCCTGTTTGTTGCATTTTTTTTGAGCCTTACCTCCAAGGTGATGGCAAGGGCAGAGGAGTTCCCAAGGCTTGGCTTGGCTCTCCTGGACAGAGAACTCCTTGTCGGTGGTGCCATCTGCAGGGCATTAAGGAATTTGCTAGGCGCTTTATGGGAATGGGAGGAGTGTTATGTCTTCTCATTCTGCCTTCTCAGACTAAAAAGTTCTTCCTGCCTTCCGTGATGAAATCCTTTACTCTGAATGTCTACCCTGGATCACAGCATGGATCCTCCTTAAGGCTGAAAGACCCCGTATTCGCTCTAACCCTGTAGCAGGCAATGTTTAAGGCAGGGCCCTTCCTTGCCAATTAAATGTGTCATCTGTGAGATGAGTAACCTGAGTTCTCCCACTTTAACAATGACCTCAGGCTGAAGGTGAAGAACGCTAAGCTCCAAACGCATTTTAGCAGGCTGTGGTTTTTTGTTGTTTGTTTGTTGTATTTGTTTTTAGCAAATGTTAAGGCTAATGAGATGCAAAGTTTGATCACCTAAGTTTGGTTTCCCACAATCCATGTGGTGGAAGAAGGGAACCATCTCTGGCTTCCATGCCTACAGGGCCTGACAGGGTTCTGTTAACTCGTGTGAGCAACGCACAATGGAAATCTGCAGTGCAAAGGAAGAAATGGGCCCAGAAGGGGATGGGGCATCAGGACAGAGCAAGAGCCAAGTCTCTGTGACCCCCTAACCCCTTCTCCAGAGGTTGCTTAAAGAGGATGTCAGCTGGCAGGAGAATGTGGGAGTTTTACAAACCTTTAAAATGCACATTGACTATAAACAATAAAGATCTTAAGATGGCCACGAACACTTGTACTTTCCTGTAACCCTAGTATTTGGGAAGCTGAGGCAGAAGAACTGCCATAAATTTAAAAAAAAAAAAAAAAAGAAGAAGCCAGAGTGTAGTGGCAGATGCCTTTAATCCCCAGCATCGAGCCTGAGGCAGCGGCAGGAGGCAGAGGAGGCTGACCCAAAGGACCTATGAGTTCCAGGCTAGCCTGGTCTACCAGGCACAATCTCTCTTGTGAACATGTTGTGTGTGTGTGTGTGTGTGTGT
>LR753739.1:52710-144808 GCA_902729485.2 Mus minutoides | reverse complement strand
AAAAAAAAAGAAAAAGCAATCCTTATACTCTCCAGCCATAGCAGTGAGTAAGAATTAAGATGTGTCCGATGTCTCTCTGCAGAAGAACAGGCAAGGGGCTATCCACAGCACACACTCGAAGAAGCATGCGTTGTCTCCTGTCACAACACACGCACACATCCACATACAGTCCAGGCAGACCCAAAGGTCTGTGGCTGAAAACACTGCAAAGGACTTAGTGTTCTTCTCACTGCATCTGAAACCTCTCATTTGTCTACAAACAGAGAGAAACAGGTTTCCAGTTTGTTATTAAGAACAACGAAAACAACAAAGAAAAGGGGGGAAACCCCCCCACGAGGACGGACAAAAAAGCATTTGTACAAATCTAGAATGAAGAATTCAAAAAGACTTGCTTTTAATAATAAAAAAGATTAAAGAGATAAATTAAAAACAAAAAAAGGTTACAGTTAAGAACATAATTTAACAACAGATGACCATACCCTTTGAGGAAGGCGCCAACAATCTACCTTAAAGACAGAAAATTAAAAAAGAAAAAAAAAAAAAAAAAAAAAAAAAAAAAAAAAAAAAAAAAAAAAAAAAAAAAAAAAAAAAAAAAAAAAAAAAAAAGAAAGAAAGAAAGAAAAAGAAAAACAAGTAAGAAAAAAAAGGAAGGAGACTTAAAAAAATGAAAACTCCTCCTTACAAAATAAATAATTTTAGTACATGGGATGTCTTGAAGGTTAACCGCTGGTATTCAGGGAGGTACAGGTGATGGTCCGAGCAGGCAGACTCCAGCATCTGCTGGTCACATGGGGCCCAGGAGGCAACCAGGGAAAATGTGCTTGGGCACTTAACGGGCTGCTTGAAAAATCTTCCCCAAGAAGTTTTGGTCTCCTTTGCTTGCCCTTGGCTTTCCTTCTGAAGCTGCAGCCAGCAAGCAGGCAAAGGCACAGCGAATGTTCTAGGAACAGCATATACTTTCCCAGCAGCCGGGATTTAAGGCTCAAGGTGTGTTCTTCTCGTTTTTTAAAAATATATATATATATATATATATATATATATATATATGATAAAGCTCACCGATGCTCTATGTTATCTGTTTATTCCCCTTATTGCAAAAGAAGGCTTTCTTTCTCTTTCTTTCTTTCTTTCTTTCTTTCTTTCTTTCTTTCTTTCTTTCTTTCTTTCTTAAGGCAGCTACTCTTGAAATCAAAGAGCCTGGGGAATTAATCAAAGCTTACCCCCAAAACTGATGGTGTAACAAAATTCTGTGTATTATTTATGTAACTATAACAACACACTTTTTTCTTTTTTCTTTTTTCCATTTTTTGTTTTTTTTTGTTTTTTTTTTGTTTTTGTTTGTTTGTTTAGGAGAAAGCAAATCTGTACAAAAATACTCTGATTGCAAGGAGGGCTAGGGGACACTTGTGAACTAGGAGTAGTTAAGCTGTTGGAAAAATAAGAGCATTTAACTTTTTTTTATCTAAAATATGTATAAATCCCCTCAAAATGGTAATGAGTCATACACAGTACATACTAAAAGTATTTAAAATAGAGAATATTCCTCACAGAGGACTTTTTTTTCTTTAATTACGGCTAAAAAATAATTACAAAGTCCAAACAGGCAGGGAGATTCTCCAATCGTCCTCCACGTTAACTCTGAAGGAGACAAGCCCCTCCTCGATGATGCTGGTGGGTCCATCTGGCCAGGAGTGCTGTGTCTGGCCAAGAATGGCCCAGCCATTTGCAATATGTTGTCATGAGTTCAGACAAAGTCTTAAAGTCTCTCTCCTGGAATCTCAGCAATCGTTCCTTCCTTTACATGTCTTTAAAAAATAACGACAGACCAAAAAAAAAAAAAAAGTGTCCAAAGGAATTTCAATTGGTTCTTGATTTCTTCAGCTTTTTCTTTTCGTTTCTTTCTTTTCTTCTTCTTTAAAAAAAAAAAAAAAAAAAGATCAGCCCTGTCACCATCGCTCTTCTCTCCTCAGGGTCTGGTGAGCTGTGTGTAGACGGGTTGTTCCCAGTGCTGCGGGCTGTGGGTCTGCGGGATGGAAGGGACCCCGGAGGTGTCAGCGATGGGGGTGTACATGGGGCGCTGCGCGGGGTTCATGTAAGTGAAGGTGGAGTAGAGCCCCGAGCCCTGGCCGGCTGCGTGACTGTAATAGGAGCCGGAGTTCTGGTGGTCGGTGTAGTCGTACTGCGAGCGGGTGATGGGCGGGTAGGAGGGGCTGTAGTGGGGGAGGTTGAAGGGGCTGTAGGAGATCTGTTGCGGGGAGTGCTGCTGCTGCTCGCTGTAGTGGCTGGGGCTCAGCTGCTCCGTCTTGATGTGCGTTCGCTGGGACTGGCCTGGCTCGCTGCTCAGCGTGGTGAGCGTGTGCGCCTGCTGCTGCTGGGGTGCCTGCGGCTGCTGTGGGGGTGCTTGCTGCTGCGGAGGCGCCTGTGGGGCCTGCGGGGCCTGCGGGGGCTGCTGCGGAGGAGGGGGCGGTGCCTGCTGCTTCGACATCCACACGTGGCCCGCGGTCGCAGGGGTGGGTGCGGTGCTGCTGATGCCATAGCTGCCAGTGTAGGTGACCTGGCCGTGGGTGGCTGGAACCCCTGGGTGGCCGTTGGGTGGCAAGTATTGGTCAAACTCATTGACGTCGAAGGTCTCGATGTTGGAGATGACGTCGCTGCTCAGTTCACCGATGTCCACATCACGGAAGTCGATGGGGGGCTGTCTGCCCCCCTCTGCCAGAGGGCGCCCCTCTCGCTTCAGATCAACTTTGCCAGCTTGCACGTCGGTTTTGGGAGTGGTGGGTGGGGTCGGTGGACCCTGAGATTGCCCTGCAGACCATAAAAGAGAAAGACAAACGGTTAAAAAAAAAATCAACAAGCGCTTTGCAAAGCCCCTAGTCTTAGGAGCCCCTGGGGACTCTCCCTGGTTGCCAAGGTGTCATTAGGACCGGCTCCCGCGCTGGAGGCGCTCTGCACCAGCGATAAGTCGCCGAATGATTAACCCGCAGGTACACACTAGGCAAGCTCCTTTTATCAGGGGAGGGGTCTGAGATCCCAAGGGTCCGGAAGACTAAATTGCTACCTGTAGAAGAATGTGTGCTTTTGGGGTGAGGCGCAATGAGAAAAGTGGGTAAGTTTCGTAAAGCAATTAAGACATGTTACCTTGCAATAAAGAATCCAGCTCAGGATTCATGGTTTGAGATTGTGTGTGTGTGTGTGTGTGTGTGTGTGTGCTTGTGTGTTCGCACGCGCGCGCGCGCGCGTCCATGCACGCGCGCCAGCTTGCCTGTTTCTGAGCGCCCTGGACTGGGAGGGGATGCAGGGAACAGTGTTTCCTTACTTCAGGGAACGCAAAGTCCCGACGACCCTGATACTTCTCGGGGAGGGGGGCGCCTTAAGAGTGTGCCAGGAGGACCCCCTAGGGGATCACTCGCGCCTTGCTCACCAGAGTGCTCGCCCGGGGAGTGCACCTCACTCATGCCCGAGGAGGAGTGTGGGGAGTCGGCTTGCAGAGCCTTGAAGATGGCGTTAGGAGAGATGTGAGTCTGTTCTGTGGCCTCTTCGGCCTCCGCTTGTCCGTTCTTCACTGACTTTCTCCGCCGCGGCTGGTACTTGTAATCGGGGTGGTCTTTCTTGTGTTGCACGCGCAGCCGCTCGGCTTCCTCCACGAAGGGTCTCTTCTCGCTCTCGTTCAGGAGCCTGTGGAGGGGAGGCAGAAGAAAAGACGGAGGGGGGTCAACGAAACCCCGGGAGCTGTCAGGTCGCCACCCCTCCTTCGCGCATTACCCCCTCCACCCAGTCTGCTTTCCATCCCTCTCTGAGACCCAGAACTTTTTTTTTCCTTTCTTTTTCTTTTTTTCTTTAAAAAAAAAAAAAAAAAGCTCAGAGTCGACCTGAGCGGTCACTCTCCGCCCCGCCCCCTCCCCTGGCCTCCTATTTTGGAAACCCTGAAGATGGAAATAGCTCCCTGCTGAGGCTGCTCTAAACGCCTTTGCTACCGGAGCGGTCCACCCCTCCCAACACGCAGTAAAAACTTTCCGAAAACCCACTTAAATTGCGAGAAGCTCGCTCTGTCGATCCACGCCCCTGCCGGTTCTCAGTAGCTTTCCCCAATTGTTGCCTGGGTCTCCTCCCGTCTCAGTTACGCTCTCCCTCCACTCTGTCTCCCCAGGAAAGAGCGCAGCTGGCCTAAGGAAGGTGGGCTTGCTTCCTCTAATTGTTCCTTTCCAGAGGGACCAGGCTGGCACACCCCCTCACTCCCTTCTACCTTCCTAAAAGCAGTCATATTCACGCCCTCCCCCGCCCCACCCCCCCGCCATAGCCAAGCGCAATCTTAAGAACTTTCTCAAACTCTGAGCCACTCCCCCCACCCCCACCTCCCGCCGCCCTGCATCCTGAACCAAAGACCCCCAGGATGCANCCTCCCTGGCGGCCCGCGCGCTCACCTCCAGAGCTTGCCCAGCGTCTTGCTGAGCTCCGCGTTGTGCAGATGCGGGTACTGGTCTGCCAGCTTCCTGCGCGCAGCCTGCGCCCACACCATGAAGGCGTTCATGGGCCGCTTGACGTGCGGCTTGTTCTTGCTGGAGCCGTTGACGCGCACGGGCATGGGCACCAGCGTCCAGTCGTAGCCCTTCAGCACCTGGCTGACCGCCTCGCGGATGCACACGGGGAACTTATCTTCCTCGCTCTCCTTCTTCAGATCCGGCTCGCCCTTGGGGAAGGTGTTCTCCTGGGGCCGGGTGTTCTCCGTGTCCGAGCCGGAGCCCGAGGGACAGGGCGAACCAGCCGAGTCCTCCGACATGGTGGGGCTGGGGGCGCCAGACAGGCCCTTCTCCTGCTCGTCGGTCATCTTCATGAAGGGGTCCAGGAGATTCATACGCGAGCCCGGGGCAGGGGGCGGGTGGCCGGGAAAGGCGAGAAGCCGCGGCGGCTGGGGCTCCTCTTCCCTCAGCTGCCCGGACGCGGACGCCGAGCGAACGGCTCCCGAGGAGGTTGGCGCGTCACCGGGCAGCGGCGGCGGGCACTTAGCAGAGGCGCTGGGTGGCCGGTGCTCAGCTTCCCGCTCCAAACCTGGGGAAGGCGAGTCGGAGCGGAGGAGGAGGGAGGGAAAACAGAGAACGAAACCGGGGCCACTTGCACCCCGTCTCTCTTGCAAAGAAAAGTTCCTGGACTGAAACTGGTAAACTTGTCGCTCCCACAGAAGTTTCCAGGCAGTTCCGAGCAGCGCTCTCGGCTCTCCTACTTCCAGCTCAGGGTCTCTTTAATAAATACTCCTCCTTCACGTTAGATACCTCGGGCCAATCACGGCTCTTGAGTCATCAGGGCTGGCAAGTCGCTGATTGGGCCGGATTTTGGAAGGGGGGCTGGGGAGGATTGTGGCTCCGGGTTGGGTGACGAGACTGGAGGGGAGGAGTAGGGAGGGGAGCTCAGCCAGAGGGTGGATGGTGGGGTGAGGGGACTTGGAGGGGGGGCGCGGGGCAAGCGGGGGACCCGGGACGTCCAAGTTTGCTCTCTACTCTCGGAATGTCACAGTTTTGGAACGGTCTCAGTGTGAACCGATGTGTGTGTGTGTGTGTGTGTGTGTGTGTGTGTGCGCACGCTCGCGTGTCTAGACTAGGACCCCCCCACACACACACAACCCCCCCTCCCCTCACTTTTCGATGCTGTCTCCGTGGTACCCGGGACTTCGCTGGCGTTTACAGCAATGGAAATTGCAACAGCTGCTCGTCAAAGCGGAGCTGGGCTTCTGCGCCTGGAGTCTGCCGGCTTCCAAAAAAAGTGCTTAGAAATGGTCTTTTGGAAGCAAATGTTTGGGTGACTCAACGCCCGCTGTTCTCTGTAATAATCCATATAAATAGATTAACGCGCTCTGGTTCACCGAGGCTGGTGTGGTGGCTGGAGCTTCTGCTGCGCTCCCGCAGTGGGAATCAATGAAAACCAAAGCCGAGCACCAGGCAAGGGCTGCCGGCGGACCGCGCAGTCCCCCGCTCTTGCGGCCGGTCCCCCGTGGGCCACGCCGACTTTGAACTGACAAGTCCTTTCCCGGCCCCCCAGCACTCTGACGCCCCTAGGAGTCAGGATTATTACTTTAGAGTTTTGCTTCTTGCCTCCTGGCTGAGTCACAAACACCGTCAGGCTCGCCACTGGAGTTTGCAAAACTGCTCCGGGGTTGAGGGCGAAGTTTGCAAAGGTGGCAGCGCCGGACGGTGAGGCCGAGAAGGCCCTTGACTTGGACTGGAGACTCCAGACAAAACGGGCCACTCTGGCGGAGCCGTGTGGCTCCCTTGCTTGGGCCTTCCTTTACCAGATACCTAGGAGGGCGAAGCGCTAGGCGTCTGGACTTTAGTTGCGTCCTCTTAGACCTGCACACAGGTGGGCGTTCTGGGGGAGGCCACGTAGGTGTTCGTTGCACTTTAAGAGTGCTTGGAGCCGAAGCTGCGTGTTTACTCAAACTCTTAGAGCAAGGTTGGCTAAGGGAGGAATTATCTTTTCTGGAACGAATAAAAATCTTAGTTGCCACTGGGCGACATGCCCTCGGAGCCACAAACAAACTCACAAAGGTGTAAAAAATAGATAAACAAATTTATTCTGATTCTTGCAAAACCTCGCTTTGAACTTACTAAATTATTGATAAAGCGAATCAGCCTGTAGCATATCAAAGACAGGTCCCTCCCCTCTAATTTGCCAAGTGTGGACACTTAGATATAAACGAATATTTTCTTTGGGATGCTTTTGGAAAGCTCGTTTTCTTCTCGTTTTCTTCCGAAGTGGGCATTTGTTATTTGGGGAAAGGAACTTGTGATAGCAGTAAGCTACAACTCTGTTCAGTCGGGGTTTCTTTTCAAACGAATGTTACTCGTGTTGCATGTCTCTACTACCCTATATATAGCCTGTTTACGAGTTTAAGACACTTACAAACAATAGCCATATATTCGTAGCTCCGATTATTCTCACAACGTGTAAGAAAATATATCTTTTTTTTTTTTCAGAGTAGGGGGTCAGGTTTTGTTAGTGTAGACACATTTCTATGTTCTGGGGTATTTGAAAAGACCAGGGGCCACTGTCAGATGTATTAAAACAGCGAGTTGTAATTTGTTGTAATTATCACGTTTTCTGGCACAAAGGCAACGAAAACGACAGTGGCCTTAAGGCATTTTGAAATATTTTATTAAGTATTTGTTCATGAATACATCCATTTATAAATATACCCTTAATACAACATATGGAGAGATGTAATGTGCTACGACATTTTAAATCATGAAACTTCTTACACGTTTCTACGCCTCCACAAAAGTGTTTTTATATTCTTGAGTCTTTTCGGGGAGAAACTTTAAAAACAGTTGAAATGAAAATTACACTGCAATTTTCAGCAACATCCAGAGGGGGCGCCAAAAGCCCAGAAACTGGTCTGGAACTTTGAGAAACTGCTGGAAAACTTTTCTTGAGGTGGACCAGCAGGGGCCCCGGTGGGGGAGGTGGCAGCAGCGTGTTGCTTGCGGTCAGTTCTGTTTCCAAGATGAGACTTATCTCTACAGGAATTCCTATTCTTATTCTCTGCTGTGCAGATACACTGTGTTAGGGGGACCTGGGAAGTGCTTGTCTACAGGGAATTGGGGGTGGGGAAGGCACTGTAGATGCCCACTGTTCTCACTGGAACACAACCTGGAGAACCAGTGTGTGTGTGTGTGTGTGTGTGTGTGTGTGTATACTATCCTTGTTCCTCAGGTACCAAGAGTTATCAGGTGTGCCAAGATCAGGCCAAGTCTGTCCTTTAGATACCATCAGTTTAAGAGTGGCTGGGCCGGCATTTCTTCCAGAACCTGTAAAGCCCACCCCCAAGCAGCCCTTCAGGGGCTTAGTCCACTGTGACTTGACTCTTTCAGTCACCCAGGATTCTCCTTCCTGACTTGATTCTGGAAGAGTCTTGTATTATTCTACAGGCCAGGGGATCTCAGCTTGAGGGAGGGGGAAAGCATCCCCGTGCGGACTGTGTTTCACTTAACTGGGAATGTGAGTTTTGCTGCCCAGTGTTAGCTAGACCCTCCTGCCTGGAGGTGAATGATCTGCAGTCTCCTGGGTATGAGGGATGGAAAGACTGAAGCCTAAGATGAAAGGGGCTTCCCACTTTACGAACACAGAGGCACTAGTGGATCCAAAGAGATGATATTGGGAAGTCCTCATCTGGGATCCCCCCCTTTTCCCCCTCCAGCAGTGCAGGGCCCAATTTTCCTGGTAGAGGCCTATAGATCTCCCCTCCTAGGAGTCCAAATGGGGACAGGGGTAGGTGTGTGTGTGTGTGTGTGTGTGTGCGCGTGTGCGTGTGCGTGTGCGTGTGTGCGTGTGTGTGTGTGTTGAGAGGGCTCAGGAGTACTGCTAGACTTAGAGAGAATCCAGCTACTGGTGGGCCGGAGGGTGTGGGCCGGAGGGTGTGAAGGCTCAGTCACTTGCATTCTCTCCACATGAAGAATTAAGAAAAAAAACCCCTCCCTACTCCAAAAATCCTTAGCAAAGGGGGGGCCTCGTCTAAAGCCATTTCCAACAGGGTCCCAACTTCTAAGAAATATCAGTTCGGTGCGGTGCGTGCTGATGGTTGTACCCCGCAGTAGACACCAATCCGGGGTTACATTCAACAGTGTGATCCATGAAAGGGCTACCCCGTTTTTTGTCCTACAGTTCCCTGACTCGGTCCACGTGACGCAATCTCGCAGGATTTCTGCTTCTGGCTGGACACGAGGTCCCCCGTGCACAGGGCTCCCAGACGTTTCTTCCGTGATTTCCATTTTTCGCTGAGGCATGCAGTGCTTGTTCTTGGCTTTTCCAGCCACAGTTTCCTTTGGGAAGGGAGCGCCAGGTAAGCCTGGGCAGGCGCTGTGCTGGGTAGCAACAGCGACGGCACGGCAGGGGGCGGGGGGAGGGGTGTTGGGACGGGATGGGGGGGGAGGCAAAGCTGCAGATTCGTAGGTTCGCAATACGTATCTGAATAAGTGCGGCCTTTGGGCTGTTTGCTTGTGTGAGCTCAGCAGCCAGACCTCCCAGCAACAAGTTCCCTAAACGCCTCTACACGTACACGCTTATTTCTCTCCAAACGGGGACCTTTGTTACTCAAAACGACGCAAAACGCGGGGACCCTAAAATCCCCTAAACCCCCCGCACCCCCCCCTGCTCCCCACAGCTATCAGTCAAGTCTAGAGACACCAGTGGCTGTAACCCAGAAGGACCTCCCACCTCCAGGGAGTATGAGGACCAGAGACTCTAAACTGCCTGAGCCTTAAAATGGGAGTGGAGCAGAGAGTGGGAGCTTGCCTCCCACTCAAGAGACAGCAATCCCAAGAGAAACCGACCAGCCTAAAAAATACGTCCTTAGAGGTGGTACCTGGGACGAATTCCTTCCCCTAGTCCCTAGAACAAGCACCCTGTGGTGGTACATTTCCTGGGCCGAATGTCTTAACTCAAGACGCCCCTCCTTTTAACTAGAGGTACTTTGCAGGGTTAATTTAAAAATAAAAATAAAGTGTGCACTTAATATAGAGGCGCCTCCCAAGAAGCAGGCTCTGCTCTGCGGGGTGGAGCCTCGGGCTCACTTCAGCCCCCAGGGCGCACTGGGTCGCAGCAGGCTTCCGGAGCTGTTCTGTTCACTGTTAGCTCCCCTGGCTCCTAGGGATCTTTCTGAGCAAAGGTGTTTAGTCCCAGGGAAGGGGTTCATCCAAAGGGCCCATAGGAGGGTGGACCCTATGACAACAGCTTTGTTTTCTCAACCAGATGGGTGTCTAACCTGCTTTTTTCCCTCTTCTAGGTCCATGATAGTAGGGCGAGTTTTTCCGGATAGCCTTAAAGGTCTCTATCAATCCTGTGGAAAGGGAGGGCGCACCTTTACCATACAATCCCAAATCCCCATCCTGAAGGCAAATTACCATAGGTAAGAGGGAGGACTCTGCTTCCCAGAGACTCCCACTTCAACAGAACTGAGAAATTGTGCCTGCAGCCAGCTCCTCCCTTGCTTTGTACCCTGAGCTTAGCCTGGGCCAACCTGGGGGACCTTTCCGCTGCTTAGGTTCAGGCTGGCAGGAGGAAGACCCCCAAGAAGACAAGTCAAGGTCAGTAGTCCCCAGTCCCATGGCCAGAACTCCAGGGATCTACCTTCTGTCCTAAGTTAGCTCAGTCTAAGGTCATGGGGTCACTCTTAAGTCAGAAGCACCTCTAGAGCATGAGTGACATTTTAACCAGACTGCCTGGGCACTGGCCACTAGTGGTCACCTGTGAACCTTGACATTACAGAAGGATGCTGGAATGTCACAGGGACCTCTTCCTTTTCCTTCTCCCCCCCTCTCAGTCCCCTCTTCTTCCTCCTCCCTGACCCTTCTTCCTCCTTCTCTTCCTTTTTGCCCTGCCCCCTCTTCTTTTTTGAGACAGGGTCTTAGATATGTGTCCCAGGCTGGCCTGGAGCTCAGTGCATAGCCAACCTCAACTTTGTCATCCCCCCTGCCTCCAACTCCAATGCATGCAGGTAACGCACCACCGTACCATGCTAAGCCCTGTCCCTCTCCCTAGGACAGAACGTATTGATGTCCTGTGGTAGAGACAGGTTGTCCTGGAGCTGGAAGCTGCTTTGCTCTCTTTCCCGGCTGAGAGGACTCTCAGTCATGAAGACGTGTATTCTCTCTGGGTATGTGTGAGGCTCACAGGATTGTGTGTTGGCTTCACTGAGCCCAAGAAGGGGACTTTCTTAGTCCCATCCGCCTTAATGTCCAGGGGCAAAGCCGATTACTGTTGATAAGCTGGTTGAAGTAATCACAGGCTTGGGTATGTGAACATTTTATCTTTCCTTTCAGACTAGCTTTCCTGGCACCCCAGACACACCTGGAAAGATGTTTCCAGAGTGGCTAGGTGCTCAGCACCATTGACTGAGGTAGGAATGAAGGTGGCTGGGTGGGCTCCCTCAGGAAAACTCTACAACTACTTTACACTCCACTGTCCCCCTTCTCCCCGGGGGGCTCCTCTGTAGAAACTCCCGAGGAAGCCCCAAATAGAAGCCCATTGAAGACACATGCTGAGATACTGAGAGATAGCCAGATGTGCTTTGCAAATTGACAGAGCCCTGGCTAAGCAGAAACAGAGAGAGCAGGCTGAATAGCTTTGAGCATTGGAACTGGGGCCGCAGAGGATGGAGCACCACACAGGAAGACATCTTGTCCTGGCCGCACATCACCACCCCCATCCCCTTCGTTGTTTCTCCATCTTTCTCCTTATGATGGTTGCTTGGGCTTCCTGTGGTTCTGAATGCCCGGAGTGGGTAGCATCTAGTCTCTGCCCTTAAGCCATCCCAAGGTCTCCTTTTTGGCAGGATCCAGCCTTAGTCCACCTATGCCCAGTGTTATTCTCTAGGCTCAGTGTATTCTGAGACTTTGTCTCCCTCTATCATGGATTCAATCCCATGATCACGGGGAAAGATCTGCTACTCTGGAGCCATCCCAACAGCACACTGAGGGGCAGGCAAGGCTGGTGAGTGGCAACAAGTCCCTGAACTCTTGGCCCAGTTGCTGTCCCATTCCATCTCCCTGCCCCCAACCTCCAGTCCCTGGGGCACGAGAGATATATCTTGATCCTGGTCTGAACCATCTTCTCTGCTGCCCCCCTCCCCCCACCTCCCCTCCCCGTTCTTGGTCTGAGCCCAGAAGTGGCTTGTAGCTAGTATGTGGTACATGCCACTTTCTCTTTGGGGGACATCTGCCAATGAGCACAGTGGTGATGACAGTTTCCAGATGATTTTACTAAAAGCAAAGAAGTCTTCCAGGGGGATGAGAGTCTGGCACAAGCCCAAGGCTGAGTGGGCTGAGCACTGTGGTTCTGGAAGAGGCCTGGGGAGGTGGTGGGGGTTTCTGGGTACTCAGATTGTCTTTCTCCTTTATATTCCAATATATATATATATTGGGGACTTTCAAAAAAGTGAAAGTCCCCAACGGCTTTGTGTTTTCCTTGAGTTTGATAGGATCTTTTGATCCAGGTTCTTCTTTGGGAACTTGGGTTCTAGGATCAAGTTATTTATATTGTCAGAAGCAGGGTGCTTCTGAGATCACTCCTCTCTTAGCCCACCCAGCTCAGTGTGATGTCATCAGACAGAGATGAAGTCAAGTTCTCCTGGCCTCCTTACCGGGCCTTGGTTTCTGTAACCCAATCTCACTTCTGCCTGAGGCTTGAGCCCAGGGAAGGGTTAGTTTCTCTATTGGTTCTGGTAAATCCTAGATCATTGCGTTGTTGACTTATTCCTCATCATTTGTAGGGAGGTTTCTTTCTAGTACTTTCTTAACCCCTGGGCTCACTGAGAAGCCTCTCTGTCTAGTCGCCCGACATTGTCGCCTATTGTTGTTTTCAGAAACACGTGAGACTTAATTAGATTTTGTGTAAAACCATCAACAGGGCTTACCAGGCCTCACTGTCTGAGCCCACCAGAATTTAATATGGGCTGGCGATCCGAGTTCTACTGCTTACGTCATTGATGGAGACGTAAGGACTCCCTAGCTGTAGATATCTGCTCCCATCTCCGCCCTTGGGACAAACAGTGTTACATTTTCTTGTGTCTCTCATGATCCCAAACAGACTCTGTCGGATAGTGTTTATCGAGGGAACAAATGCCACAATTGAGCCAGAGAAGTGAATATATGATTATTATAATCTGGTGGGATTTGGGGCACCAAGTGCAGAGTGAATACCTTTGGTTGGTTAATGGCATGTCTTAAGGCGCTCTCCAGTATGTGTTCAATCCTCCTTCTGGAGCCTTTTGTATGTTCTGTCTTCTAATGTCTCCCTGTGAGGAGTATCGACTGATGCTCTTTTGTAGACTGTTTGGATATAAAGCTTTCAGAGCATGGTCTTTATGTATTTCTGGCCTGAATTTACAGCTTTTGAGAGAAACAATCAAACCACAAATTGCAATAACGATTAACACATTAGAGCCCCCCTAACCCTCCCAGACCTGACTTACCTAAATATACAATGATCAGAAATAGTATTTTTTTTTTCTTTCCTGGTTTTCTCACTTGCAGTGCACCGATGGTTCCTAACTGAGCTGCATGGGTCGGGGAGACGATAGAAACTGATGTGGTCACCGGAGACAGTGTCACTCCACAGCCTTCCTATCAGGAATGAGGACCCTTCTGTCTCCTATTTGTTTTGAGAGGTAGGGCCATGGCTATTGCATGATTGGGTGTCACATGGCTGCATGCCAATGTGCTTGTTTATGTTTATGTGTGTGTATATATATGCACACACACACACAGGTGCATGTATGTATACATGTGTACTTGTATCTGTGTATGTTCATGTGTGTCTGTGTGCATGCATGCATGTGCATTGTGTGTGTGTGTGTGTGTGTGTGTGTGTGTGTGTGTATTTATGTGCATGTGTCTGAAGCTACCTGGACTTGGTAGGCTAATCATTCCCAGATGGCTCCAGGGAACTGCATTCTGGTCTCCAGAGCCCCAGAAGCACTCACCCATGCTTAGCTCTTCCTGGGGATGGGAGGAGATGGGACTGTAAGGAAAAATGAGGCAGAAAGTCTCTGTGCATAGGCTCTGCCCCGTCTTGGAGCATTGGTACCTTGCAGGTCTTTGTCCTATATTCCTCTCAGCCCAAGGCATACAGAAACCTAAGCCACCCATCTCCACCAGTTTCCATCTGAACTATAATATAATTGGAAGGAAAAAAAGAAGAGGAAGGCTAACATGCAGGAGTTAAGAGACGGAGAAGGCTAGTTTTAGTACTTCTATTGGCCTGAGTGTGGGGAAGGGATGGACGGGAATGAGTTCGAACAGGGATTTATTTACTTGCCTATGTCAACGTCGCTCCCAGCTTTCTACAGCTTCTGGTAAAAATCTGCTCAGTTGGGTGGGGGTGACGTAGTGAGAGTTGGGGTTCAGTGTTCTCTTTTAACCAGGGGCAGTCAGCCCACAGAAGGAATGTGGGGAGCTTGCTGGGAGAAGAGGGTTGGCATCAGCTTCTTTAGACACCCGACCTCCCTGTCTCATACACTTACACCTGGACTGCGGTTACTGTCCCTGTCTAGCCATGACTGACCTTGGTCTCGACTCACACACCGCAAAAGGGAATTCCAGGAGCCCATGCCTGCCCACCCCCTCACGTGATGCCACCCTGAAGCGCAACACACTAAAGAGAATCCCACTGCTAATGACTATTCCTTCCCTTTGCTTCTCTCAGCCGCTTAGGAACTGCCCTTATATCCTCTCCTCTCCCCCGGGCTGTCTCAGGAGGCTGGAAGGGGAAGAAATGACTCTCTTTGCTTTACATGCCTTTGCTAACAGTAGCTTTGAAAAGAGCATGTTACTTGCTCAAGGTCGCAGAGCTAATGGGAGAGGCAGAACCCCGGCGGCTGCCTGCCCTGTTCTGGGAGCCGTGCCTGCCTCCCTCACAGACCCACGCACACATGGAATTCTGCAGGCTACTGTTAGCATGGAGCCTGCAGTCCCTAGATCCACTCCCCCGTGCCCTTATGGGCTTGCAATGGCTCTCACTTGGCCACTAGCCAAATGGGTCCCATGGAAAGACAGAGACTCCAGGTCTTTTTCTGTGCTTCTGGTTTGATTTTTATCTCCTACCTTGTCCTCTAATCGGTGGTGGAAGAAGAGAGAACAAAGTGTGTCCAGAACAACCACACCCGACAGCTCCCCCTCCCCTCCATTCCCCCTCCACCTCCCCATCCTCCCTCCACCTCCATTCCCCCATCACCATCCAGTTTTTATGAGCACTTCTTTGAGTTTGCATGCCTAACTTTGCATGTCTCCCCCTGCCCCCCTTTTTTTTCTTTTGAGACAGGGTCTCACTGTGTTGCCCAGGCTGTCCTAGAACTCACTCTGTCGACTAGGCTGGCCTTGATCTCAGAGAGATCCCCCTGCCTCTGCCTCCCGAGTGCTGAGATAAAAGGTCTTCTACTTTGTTGCACCCATCCTACCTGGCTTTGTTTATTCATCTTTATTTAAAAAAATAGTGCCATTTACCTATTTGTCTCTGTGTGTGTGCTCAAGGCATGGTGCATGCAGGGACACAGGACAATGTAGGGACTCTTCCCAGGAGACTGAGGCTCATAAGTACCTTTATCTTCTGGACAGCTCTTCCACCTGCCTTTGGGCTGATGTTCATTGAGGGGAAATTCTCATGTTCTCATTCAGACTTATCTTAATAGTCAACATTATTTTACCTCCCAGAATGAAACTAGCACCTGGTTACCCTCTAAAGCCTGCCAAAGCCCTCACCATTTTGGAATGAGAGACCTTCTACTCTTGCCCTGGCTTTCTTGAGCTCCTTGGGATGTTTATTAATGAGAGGGAATGTTTACAGGGCCCTAGGCAATCTGCCAATGGGTCTTCATTGCCCATCTTACCTGTATTTACCCCTCTTCTGAAAATCTTTTGTGGTGTTATTATTTTCTTCATTTTACAAATGAGAAAGCTGGCTAATTCACTTATCCAAAGTCTCAAAGCCCTTTAGGGGTAAAAACCAGTATTAACAATAACAACCAAGTAAGCAAGCCATAGCTGCCAAGTCTTGCTTGCTTACCGTGCAGAAGCTCAGCACAGAGACCTGATGGGCAACATTGCTGGAATGTCTGTACAACCTGTGGGGATTTTTTTTTTAAACCTGTGGGCTTGTTTACTTTTTAGTCTGGCCCTGTTTCTTTAGGACTCTGGGTTTTGGAGAGCACCCTTAGGCCACATTTAGGGATGATCATCATCCTCAAATATAGCTATCGATGGAAGAGATTGGGTTGGAGGCAAAGGGGAAGCTTGGATGCCAGAATACCAGAATCTGAATGTTTGTCTTGTTTTTTTGCATTGGTCACATCTGGGGTTCTGTTCTTCCTCTTGTCCCCCATTGCTGAAGGATCTTGTTAAGAAAGCCCTATTCTTCCTATGAGGAATTCGATGAGAACCTTCTGCGTCAACTTAGGTCCAGCTGATAACACTCCGTGTAACCAGGTGGAGGGGGGTGATGTGCTAGTTTACCGTGTGAGGACCACCGAAGACTGTCAGGGTACAGTCAAGACAGTGTTGCAGATGTACGGTCCAGGGGACTTGCAACTCAGGTGCTGTGATAATTTGTTTTAAATCTGTTTAGCGTACAAGAAAGACCCAGTTTAGCATTCACTTGGGCTGTAGCTCAGCTGGTAGAGTGCTTGTCTAGACTTCATGAGGCACTGGATTCAATCCCCTGCACTGCACAAACTGCGTGTGATCAATTCCAGAACTCGGGGTTTTGTGGTAAGGGGATCAGAAGTATAAGGCCATCTTTGGCTACCAAGAGAGCTTAAGGCCAGCTGGGCTACTGCGAGGGATCGCATATCTCCAGAGGATACCTGTTGGTCTCCTTATCTGCAGGTTCCCTATCCAACCAACTGTGGATTGAAAGTATTTTTTAAAAAAATACAGTGTTCACACTTCACAGACATAGGCTCTTCTTTCTTGCCATTATCCCGCAAGCAAAACAATATAATCACCACTTACCCAGCACCTCCATCATGTCATATGTTAACAGACAATTAACACCACACAGGAATTATCGTTAGTTCTGTGCACAAACCATGCTGTTTTATATGAGACTTGGGCATCCCTGGACTTTTGTAGCTATAGAGGGTCCTTGAACCAATGCTGGCGGAGACTGCAGAACAATGGTGTACTGAATGGGGACAGGGGAGTTTGAGAGGACAAGGTCATTCAATTCGGTAGCACACTGTGTGGACTGGCCCTGAGCTCAGATTGCTCTCAGGAAGCCAGGAAGGCTGGAGGTGGGAGGTGGGACGATGATACACCTCCTCTAGAGGGTCACGAGCTTTATCAGGGCCAACAAGGCCTTCAAGCAAGGATGGTGCATTCCTGCAGTGCCTGAGTCCTGCCTTGCTATGTGACTGGCCACATTTACCGGCCCAAATTCAACCGCAGTCCAAATTCATCCTATCAGTAGCTACTCCCTTTTTTAGCTGGGCTCATGTTGGTGTGGCCCTTGGCAAAGAAATGGCACTTTGTGGCTCTATTAGAAAATGAGAAAGTGACAGATTCATGCCACCGGGACTTGATGCTCTTGGGGTGACTTCCAGGCTGCTGACACTTTGCTCACAGCCTCATTCTGAGCCCGTGGCTATGGAAGTTTCCATGGATACTCTAAAGCGCTTTGTGTGTTGGAAACTTTGAATAAAAAGGTAAGAGAGAGAAAGGCCAGCCACCAAGCTCACTCAAACTCTAAACCTCAGAGTCTTGGAAGAAGTCAGTTGTAGACATAGCCCCCAACTGCAAATGTACCCAGATGGCGAAGGAGATTTTTTGGAGACCCTTAGGCTTCTTCTGCTTGGGCAAGAGGTCTCCTTGCGCGCACGTCAGCACAGGGGCTGGGGTAAGAGCTTTTAAGTTCCTGGGAGCAAGGCTCTTCCTGCCTAATGCCTCTCACCAAGAAGCTAGGCACTTGTGTTTGACCCTGGGAACCCCTGCAGCCACCTCTCTGTAGTTGGTAGCTGCCACCTCTTCTGCCAGCCCTTATCTGGGAGAGTGGAGTTGTTCCTTCCTTAGCCCTAAAGTTTCTGAAAGAAGGTATTGTTATTTTGTGAAAACCGCCCAGGTTAGGAACAAAGGCCGAGGCTGGATCTTCTTCAGGCTGGGCAGAACTCAATTGACATTCCTTTCAAATGGCTCTGTATTACAGCTGAGTTCTGCTAATAGTAATTCAACAATAGAGTCGGGCTCTCAGTTTTTTGTTTTTTTGCTTTTTCCTTTTTCTTCCTGTGGGGCCTTAAGAAAAATGGTACACGATTGGAGTTCCGATTTAGACAGGGCTCATATATTTTCACCTTAGGTATGTGACATATGCAGAAATCTTGCTGGATAAATGTTTATTTTATAATAGGTGTGACGTGTGTCCTTTCTCAGAGTAGAGAAAATAAAGCTTTCTTCTTCTCCTTCTTCTCCTTCTTCTCCTTCTTCTCCTTCTTCTCCTTCTTCTCCTTCTTCTCCTTCTTCTCCTTCTTCTCCTTCTTCTCCTTCTTCTCCTTCTTCTCCTTCTCCTTCTCCTCCTTCTCCTTCTCCTCCTCCTCCTCCTCCTTCTTCTTCTCTAACATGCGCTTGGAATAGTATCTTAGAAAAATGCAATAGAACAATGCAAAATAAAATTTTGGACACACACACCAGGAGGGTTTGTTTCACAGCTGGTTTATTGTTATTATTGATTATATGACTTTAGAAAACAACAACAAAAAAGAAAATGCCTTATAAACAATTGGTCCTCCTTGATTATTTGTTGAAAATAATTGAACCTGTTATATTGAAGAGGAGGAGGAGGAGGAGGAAGCCCAGGCTGCATTCCATGCCTTCCCCAGGTGCTAGAATTTTTTGACTGGGAATCAAACAGTTGGTTCTCCAGGGAGATGAGAAACTTGACGGCTGTCATGCAATAAAGCCCAGGCACATGTTCACAATATTTGTCGAAACCCAGAAGCCCATTTTTGTCAAAGCAATAAATCTCTAAATCTGTTTCAGATCATACTAGTATATTATTTGAGTTGTGTGGAAGCAGGCAGGCGTGTAGCTCACTTAAGCACAGAGCTGCCTCATAAGCAGAAAGCCCTGGGTTCCATCCCCAGCACTTCACAAAACAGGTATGGGGTGGTGGATGATCCTGTAATCCCAGCTCTCAGGAAGTAGAAGCAGGAGTTCAAGGTCATCCTTGGCTACATAGTGGAGCCCAGGTCAACCTGGGCTATATGAGACCCACGTAAAAATAGTAGGTTTTTGTTTGTTTCTTTCTTGAGATGTGTTCTTACCCTGTAGCCCAGACTACTCTAGAACTCACCATGAAGCTCATGGAGAACTTGAACTTCAGGCAAATCTCCTGTCTCAGCCTCCTGAGAGCAGGCATTATAGATTTGAGTCGCCAATGCCAGCTCTGATAATAACCCCAAACCAGAGGTTAACAGACCAAAATCAGACCTCCGGGAGCCTCAAATATGTCATATGATCATCTATAAACTGCTTTGCTTCAGCAACTCAGTCTTCTCATATAGAAAGTAAGATATAGTCTTTCCTGAGCCCTTGTAGATATGTAGGGATTACAGGCTCAGGCCTGCAGGGGATTCTGACCTGTGATAGAAGACCAGGATTTACAAAAGGGATTCCAAGTACACACCTGGTGTTATCAGCATGGATATTCCATAGATCTGATGGGTAGGTAGACAAACTAGGGTGTGGGTTATCCAAGTATCCTCCTTTAATGAAAATAAGGTTGATAGAAGCACTCTCAGAGAGCACCTGTGCAAAGATGGGTCATGTTAATGCTATATTCTCTGTGGTGTGTGCTGTCCCAAACTACAGAATTGGGTAGGTTTTTTTGTTTGTTTCAACTCAAAGCGAGTGTTACCTGCCTCTCCACAGTCTCCTCTGTTCCCATCATCCTGTCCTCGCTCTCCAGACAGGGCCCACACATTGATTTGAATTTTCAACACTTAGCACCTGACTTAGATCACCGACTGAGAGAACAGGAAAGGTCAGTCTGCCTCACACCTCACCCAGCGTCCTGAGATTAGCATCCAAAACAAACAGATTGGAGACGGGGATGTGGACTCCCAAGAGAAGTTCCCATGTGTGAGAAAGCCCAGGAGATGACATTTCTCAAGCTCGCTGATGTCACCGAGGTTCACCGTCCAAGACTTTACCTTACTGAGGTCGCTGGCGGTTAGAACCTTCCAGAAGCGCTGAAAGAACCTTCCAGAAGTGCTGAAGAGGTAGGCTGGGTGGATTAAGAAGAGTGGGGAATGGGGAGGAGAGAGAGAGGAGTCCTGTCTGCTAATCAAAGTAGAAACCAAATAAAGTCCAAGAAAAATACGACGCTATTGTTTTGGGGGCACGAGATGCTGGAGGCTTCATTGAGTAATCCAAGTTACGCCCTTTCTCTGTGGGACTGAGGAATGTTGGCTGTGTCCCTGGAGGCCAGGTGGGAGGTGGGTAGACAGGTCTATGAAGATGAGAATTTCTGGAGCCTGTAACTCTGACCGTCCTCCTGTCCCTGCAGCTGGGAGGCTGGGTCCCGGAGAAGGAATTCGGACTAGGATCAGGGAGCAGTGGCCATGGTTGGGATGGGGAAGAGGAGAGGAGAGGAGAGGAGAGGAGAGGAGAGGAGAGGAGAGGAGAAGAAAACCTGTTGGAAGAAAATTGGAGGAAGGAGAAGGTTGTGGCACTCTCACCATCTCCTACAGGGGCTTCTGTGTCCTCAAGAGCTCCTGGTGGCGGTGGCTCTTTCTCATTGAGCCACAGGGCGGATACCCAGGGAGAGGTGGCATGTCTCAGTCTGGGGTGTGACAGGAGGCAGGAAGTCCAGTCATTTCACAAGACACTTTGACATTGGAAGGAGAGCCAAGCAAAAACTGGCAGACCCCCAAGTTGGGGTGGGAAAGTCTGGCCCAGTGTGAAGAACTCTTGGCTTCCTGTTGGGCTGTGGGTTTGTTGAAAAACAGGGCAGTCCACACAGTTGGGATGCCAGTCCACCTCAGAACGCACTTTCTCTTCCCTGTCCTTGGTTGTTTTCCTGTGTGATGACATGCCTGCTGCTGCTGCTGCTGCTGCTGCTGCTGCTGAACTCCCACAGCCCAAAGAGGGGGTGACGTGAACAAAAGTTGCTATCTTGACAGGAGCGACTGTTCTGTGGCAAACCCTCACATGGAATTCCTACCAGTGTTTGCCGGTTCCACCTGCCCCCCCTCCTTCTCTCCAATCTTTTTCATCCTTTGATTTTTTTTTTTCTTTTTAAATCAATAATCCTCTTTGCATGCATTCAGCTCTGGGTTCTTCCTCGCTGTTGTCTCTTGAGAGAGTTTTCTTACTACTGGGTCATGCCAACCATGGGTCATCATCCCTTTCCTCGACTGAAGACTTCTTTCCCAAACTCTGCCTCAAATTCCACCTTGTCTTCTTCAGCTGTCAATGCTGAAGACTCAGGCTCTCCCTTCCATGCCCACGTGGATGTAGGGTATGTCACGTGTGTCTCTATGTCTTGTCTTGATGTCTCAGGAATTTCATGCCTATAAAAAAAGCAGAATCAGTAAGGAGTTTTCCAGTTTCCTCTGAAACACCTGTTTCACTCTTTGACTGTTTTTTTTTTTTTTTCATTCCTAGGACTCCAGATTTGCTGTGTGGAAGTGATTACTGATCCCGCGCAGAGTGGCATGCTAGGTTCAGAACCCCTAGGTTCTCTCTTGATCCGCTTAGTCTGAGACCTGAGAGAATAAGAGTTGGACCACTCTGGGTTTCAGTCTGACATCTTACTCAAAGCAACTTTCTGGAGAGTTAGTGTCCAGGGATTGGGAAGATAGCTTCATCAGTGAAATAGCTGCCCTTCTAGTATGAGGATCCGGTTTTTATCCCAGGTACTCTCATAAACAACCAGGTGCAGTGTATGCACCTGTAACCCCAATGGTGTTGAGCTAGAGACAGGTCAATCCCTGAGGCTTCCTGGCCAGCCAGGCTAGCCAAGTCATAAGCTTCAGGTTCAGTGAGAGACTCTGTCTCAAAAACTAAGCTGGGGAGTGATTGAAGAAGGCACCTGACATTGATCTTGATCTATACATATACACGCGTGACACGCATACACACACATATGACCATATACCAACCCACCTCAAGTTGACGTCCATTCTGCTTACATTTACGTACTTATTTATTCTCGCACTTACATAGGCTGGGAGATTTCCCTGGGGTAATCTTAAAAATGTTCCCCAGTAGAGAAACTTACTTAAATGATTTTGGAAGACTTTTGAATATAAGAAGGGGGTTAGAAGCATTCAAAGTCTCTCCAGGGTGAAAGGCAGCCATCCATTTGCCTCGATCAATGCTTTATCCTAGCCACAAGGAAGAGCTAATCACAGACAGGCACCAGCCCCAGAGTCTCTAGGGTTTAGAGTTTTCAGGACACCAGCTATGGAAAATATCCTTGAGCTGAACAGGCCAGGGATGGGCCAGTCTGGTAAGAGTTCTATATTGCCAATAGCTAGATCTGTTTACAATTGAACATATGGACAGAGTTTAGATCTGATTGACTTTTATCACTTAAAAAAAAGATGATCCATCCAGTAAAAGGTATAACTGAACATGTGCCTGTGTCTGACTTATGTTTATATGACAAAGAAATACTCCACCCCAGAAATTTAACGTTTCTTGTATCCTCATCATAACCACCGCATCCAGTGTTCTCAATTGGAAGTCTGAACCCACAGAGCAATGCTTTGAAGACAATTCTTTGCCAAGTATTCAGAACGTGGCTCTCTACATATATCCTTGGCTCAGACATACTGTTGTTGCTACTAGGGCAGTGCCTCGAACCTATAGCATGAAGGAGACACATCCTGGGTCATACAGATGATGAGTGGAGTGCCTGAGGATGGAAACCTGGGTCCTGCTCACCTCTGAAAAGAGAGCCTGAGGTCGTAATTGGACAAACCATATGGTCCTGATAGTTTATTCCACAAGTTTCCCAGGACCAAGACCATTAAAGACATCATTTGGGTCTGGCAGGATGGTTGAGTGAGTGAAGGTGTCTGCTGTTAAGACTGACGATCTGAGTTCAATCCGTAGAACCCACAGTGTGGAAAAAGAGCCACAAGTCCTGAGAATGCTCCCTGGACTTCACACATGTCGCACATGCCTCCTCCTCCTCCATCAGTAAATACATCATTGGAAAAAAAAAAAAAGAGAGAGAAATACCACCATTGCTCAGAAGGAAGAATCAGAATCCAAGGGTCATACCAGAGAGAAAAACAAATTAAGGTTTATCTCAGAACAGTTATAGAATTTTTCCAAGTTTGAGCAATGTTGGAAAACTTCACAACAAATTATTAGAAAGAAAGAACTGTAGAAAGAGGAAAAAAAATAGTATAATGAAAGATAAGGATGGAAACACAGAGTGACACGAGGTTCTCCTGACACCAGGCACAGTGGCACAGCCCTGTGATCCCAGCACTCTGGAGGCTTAGGTTGGTCACTTTGGGGTCTATGTCAGCAAGACTACCCAGAAACATAGATAGATGATAGATAGATAGATAGATAGATAGATAGATAGATAGATAGATAGATAAATAAGGCTGATGAGAGGTGCTATAAGGTAAAAAAGTGGTTCTTAAACTTCTTAATGCTGCCACCCTTAAATGCAGTTTCTCATATTGTGGTGAGAAACCCCCAACCATAAATTCTTTTTGTTGCTACGTCATGACTGCTGTTAAGAATCATAATGTAAATATATGATACGCAGGATAATCTGACTGATTATATGTGACTCGCCAAAGGGGTTGTATGATACAGGTTGAGGCCCACTCACAGAGGGCAAAGATGCTGCTGCCGAGCCTGACATCCGCAGTGTGATCCCGAGACTCACATGGTGGGAGGAGAAAAGTGACTCCTTCAAGTTGTCCTTGGTTCTTCACATGTGCTATGGTACATAACACACACACACACACACACACACACACACACACACACACACACACTAAGTAAATATAATAAACCCTTATGTGTGTGTGTGTGTGTGTGTGTGTGTGTGTGTATTTGTAGAGGGCAGGGAGGTTGAGTAGGGTGGGAGAGAAGAGAACAGAAAAGAAGAGAAGAGAAGAGAAGAGAAGAGAAGAGAAGAGAAGAGAAGAGAAGAGAAGAGAAGAGAAGAAAAGAGAGAAGAGATACCATCTGGAAGCCACAAGGAGGGGTCTTGGCCAAGACTAAACTCTGGGCTCAGCATTTTGTAGAAGAAAGAAACGGATGCAGTGGCCTGACACACTTGGGGGGCAGGCTCCTCCTCAGCCTAATTCAGAGAACTCAAACTCTGAGTAGAGGGTACGTTTGAAGGAACAAAATGCTCTTTTCTCCAGACCTTGACCGGTCTACACATTACAGAGGGGAGAGTTATGTGTCTGCCGCAAGACTGGCAGGAGCCTGGATTTGGTATGTTGATAATACATGGAGTCTTGCATGCAAACTTTGTTTATATGTTGGGCTCTCCCTTTGAGCACAGGGGCAGGTAGCTGGCTGCAGGTCTGCATCGAAGCTTGAAAGGCTCGGTGCTTTATGGCCTCTGCTGTTTATTTTGCTGTCTAACTATGTTATCCATTGTGAGTTTGGCTAACGCAAAGCACCATAAAGAAACGGAGAATGCATCCTTTAATACCTAAGCAACATGTTTCCTCATGGGCCTTCTTTGTCTTGGAGGTACTCTGTCCACAGCAAAGGGCCACCCATGGGCTGAATGGGGACTTTAGTCCCCCATGTTTCTTCTCCTTCTCATTCTTCCTCTTTCTTCTCCTCCTCTTCTTCCTCACCTCCTCTTCTTCTTTTTCTTCTTCCTCTTCTTTATTTTCCTCCAAGTTTTATTTTGGTATTTAAACACTCATTTGTTATTTTTTTTTTATGATGATGATGATGTGTCTACTTAAGTACTCCTTTAAATACCCAACCAAGTTTTATGTCAAGGTTAGCTTCTGAGAATGGAAAGCCAGCATCTGTCTTTCAATTGTGAAAGATGCATTCTGATCTGGAACTTCCAAGCTATCAGTTTGCAGTGGGAAAAAGACCAATCCCTTTCAGGAAGCCTTCGCCATCCCAGCCAAGAGGAAGCTCAGGCCTCAGGTTGAGGCAGGTTCCCATGAAGCAGCCAAAAGTTTGCAAAACAAGCTTGAGATGAGGAGGCTCAGACTTCGGAGACATCATAAGGTTGTGACAGTCTTGGAAGGGTGAGCTGACAGGAGAGCCCTGGGGAGCCAGGACTTTCAGACAGCTGCCTAGGCAGAGCCCCCTGTGCTTACTGCATGGGTCTCAGTTCTCAGCAAGGAGAGGGTAACCAGCTAGGATAATAGTCCCGTGTTTATATTTGAAAAGGGATACTACATTTCCAGGATAATCCCCTCCAGCCTCCTCTTGGGCTACAATTTCCAACTGGTCTAGAATGTTGAAGAGAAAATCAGGAGCTGATTACCTGGCCGGCTGGGCCGCAATCACACCTTTCACTACGAATTACACCCTCTTTGAGTTCAATGACATTGAGCATCCAGGCTCTGGCCAGGACAAAGCCTGTTCAATGGTTTCCATCACTGGCTTAAGACAATGATTTGAATGGACAAAGTCCCCTCACTTATGCTTGTTAAGCAGGAAATGAAGGCTTGTTTGCAAATAAGATTGAGAAACGTGATCGGCCTCTTGTTCGGCATCTGTATTTGGCTAACCATCTTCTGATAAGACTAAAGTGGGAATATGGGAAGTATGTTAGGTGACACTGGTGGTGGTGGGTGTTCCTTCTCCTTCTCCATCCCCACTCCTACCCTCTTTGTCTGGCTTGATGGGACAGGGTCTCGGCCTGTAGTTTAGGCTGGCTTCAGATGCGTGGCAATTTTCCTGTCTCAGCATCTCAAGTGCCAGGATTACAGATAGCAGCCATCACATCTGCCTAGACTCCCAGTTTTTATGTGGCTAAAGCAGCCATTGCAGAAGGTATTTCAGCTTAAAAGTTTGATTCTTTGAGAAGATTTAAATATAGCAGGGAACAACTTGACACAGTACATCTTTTCTATGCCAATTTTCATTTGAAAGTTGTTTTCATTGAGTCAGGCTGTGGTAGCACATGCCTTTAATCTCAGCATTCAGTGGACAGAGACAGGCAGATCTCTGAGAGTTTGATAACAGTCTGGTCTACTGAGTGAGTTTCAGGACATTCAGGGCTACACAGAGACACTCTATCTCAAAACATCATCATCATCATCATCATCATCATCATCAACAACAACAACACAACAACAACAAAAACAACAACAATAACAATAACAACAACTAGTTTTGTTTTTAGGTTTTGAGACCAGAGTCTTGGCCCAGAGCTTACATCAATCCTCCTGCCTCAGCCTTGTCCTGATTACAGATGGGTTTTCTAGATTTCTGATTTCTATTCTCTGGCTTCTCTGACACCTTTAGCTAGGTAGATCTCCTTTGTGAATAGAACAAAAAGTTTGCTATGCCTTGATGCAACCCAATAACATTTGTTTCTTACATAACTAGAGTTGGTGTAAACTCCATCTGGGGACAAGTTACATACTGGGAATGCATTGGGTACTTGTTAGATTGGGGAAAAAGCAGGAGGGCTGAGGGCTGGGGAAAGAGAGATTACAAGCTAGTGACTGACTTGTATTCCCAAATATTTCAAGACAGAACTTTTTGGGATAGAATTGATAGTCTCAGTCTTTCATTTTGGGAGAATGTTACTTTCAAGTCTTGAATTCTTGATAATCTATTTTGTATGTGTGTATGTGTAGTGTGTGTGTGTGTGTGTGTGCGTGTGTGTGTGCGCGCACATACAGAGGATGTCCTCCAGTGTAATTTCTCAGGCCTGCCTTTCCTAATATTTTAATAAGAAGTTTTTTTTAATAAACATATTTATTCTATGTGCATGCCAGAGCATTCATACATACATACATACATACATACATACATATATATATATACACACACACAATGAACCATGTGAATAAAGATGACTGTGAGAGTCAGAAGAGGGTGATAGATGTCCTGGAATTGGAGTTATTAGTTAGTTGTGTGTCACCTGGTCCTGGGAACTGAACTTGGGTTTTCTACAAGAGTACATTCTCTTAACAACAGAGTCATCTTTCTTGGTCATTCTTTTAAAGCTTTTATTTTATATTTATCTATTCATTTGGGTGTTTGAGTGGCTTGACCTGTATTTGTGCATGTGAACTGTGGGCATGCAATCCTCGCCCTTCTGTGAACATTCAACAGCATATATAACATGACTTAAAAAACAAACCAAGACAAGACAACAGAGTCTCAGCATCAGGATGATGTGGTACTGGAGAAGGACGGGTCTGTATAGAAGAAAATTTAGAGACTCTCAAGGAGGGGAGATAATAAGAAGCCCCATCTTTTGAGGATATCTGAGATGGAGAATTGGTTTGGAGGTACCCACACACTCAAGGATCATTTGAGATTACTGGAAGCTGGAAGAGAGAAATGGCAGAAATCCTTCTCCAGGGCCTTGAGAGGGAGCCAGCACCTTTATTTTGGACTTCTAGACTCCCTATGGACAACAGAATGCTTCTCATGCCATTTGAATACACTCAATATGTGGTAAGTTGCTCGGCAACCCTAGGATCAGAATCCATTTAGCTTCCATAAGAACAAATAGTTTGGAAAGGACTAGCAGTTATCAGCTCACCGGAGCCAAGCAGCACCAGTGGCCTGTGTTTTTCCAGCATTGCCAGTGGGAGGTTCACAGGATCATAGGCCTGGCACACTGGAGCCCCAAGTCCTCTCTTAGCCTAGAGGAGTTTCTGTGGCAGGGAATGTGTCAGCAGCGTGCATGCCTCGGGATGCATTGCTAAGTGGCTAGGATGTCACGGAGACATCCTTTGGCATGATGGCTTTCCATGTTGGGTCCCTCCTTAACTCTCCTCTCTCCTCACCTTGGAAGGGAAGGGAAAGATACTTCAGAGTGAGGGTCTACATTAGAGTCAAGTGTGGTCAAAGCCACAGATAGTTATCAATGGGTTTTTCTTACCTCCTTGCCGTGACATGGTAACAAAAATGAGAGAGTTCCTTTGGCACACTTTTAAAGATAACTTACCTCAAACATTGCCTGAGCCTGGGAGACAAAGAAGGCTCCCTGGGATGAAGCTGTCCTCAGGAGGATGACAGAGTCCACAAGACTCTGAGGTGTTTCTTTGTCTACTTGTCTCCTGCTCCATAGGAGAGACAACAAAGGAAGAGGCCTCTCTTGTCCTGGACGTTATGCTTTGCTTAAAGCCATAAACCATGGAGCCATGGGGAATACTCCGAGAGCAGGATTGAAACTTTCTTCCTTTTTTCTTGAAGCTGCTGGGGTTCAGAGAGGAAAGGGATACTCAAAGCCTCCGTGTCTCAGTGGCAGGAGAATCTGGGTCTGTGCATCATGATGCTCACCGCAGTTTCTCATCGTAGCTCTCTCTTCCTTCTGCTGCTCTAAAAATGGCTTGGGGAAGCGGCTCTGTGGTTAAGACCATTCCCACAATAAGGTTCACATCCATTTGTAACTCCAGTTCCATGGGCTCTGATGCCCTCTTCTGCCCTCTTCTGTCTCCGCGGGCACTGGGTAGTCATGGGGTGCACATTCGTAGATGCAGGCAAAAGGTCCAAACATATAAAATAAACACTAAAACAAAACAAAACAAAACAAAACCCCATGCTTTTGCTATCAGGTCAACGGGGTTGTTCCTCCTTTCTTTATGCAGAGTATACTTTCTGTGGGCCACGTGTGTGTGTGTGTGTGTGTGTGTGTGTGTGTGTGTGTGGTGTGTAGGTGTGGGTGTACATTTCAGTGCACCTGTGTACTGACAGCAGCCACAGGGCAATAACGTGGGGGCGTTGTTACTCAGGTGCTGTGCACTTGAACATTCTTCTTATCAAAGTCCTTTCACAGGCATAGGAATTTATCAGGAGGCTGAGGTGGCTGGCCTGTGAAGCAAAGGGTTCCTTCTGACCTTTCCTCTCTGGCGTTGGGATGTCAAGCACTCACACCACGCCTGGCTGCTTTTCCTGAGTTCTAGAGAGGCAACTCGGGTCCTCATGCTCCCAAAGCAAGCATTTTATTAACCCAACCGTCTCTCCCCAGCCTCCACCGTTCCCCTCTCTTCAGGAAGCAATGGGGATTGACAATATGGGGCATCTGTCTTTCCATGCACTTCTCTGAGCATTGCCTTGAGTTAGCAGGGAGGTGGAAGGTGTGTGGCTCAAATGAAATCAAAGTCATGTTCAAGATCATGTGGCTCTGAAGCAGAGTTAGGATCTAGATCTCTCTGGGGAGGCTGGAGAAAGGGACCACACCCGTGGTATATGCTGTCACCAGCAAAAGGAGTGGGGAAAATGGTAAGACCTCGCTACCTTTCCACTCACTGTTGCCTCTTCCAGCCCAACTGTTTCTTGTTTCCATGTCAACAAAAGTGTTTTAGTGGCAATGCTTGCTATCTCCAAAAAAAGACCTATCGATTTCTCTTTCTGCTCTGAACTTTAATCCCAAAGAGAACACACAAATGGAAGATTTCGCACAGAAAGCTCATCTCCCACTTGAAGGTCGCGTATCAGAATCAAATCTGGTTAACAGGATGTCTATATTCAGTGGGAAGCCACAATGCCCGAGGGACCAGGAGCAGTGTTTGAGCTTCTCTGTTTGGGCTGGTCATTAGTCTCCAGGGAGATGACTCAGGTGTTGCTCGGCAAAGTCAACAGGCCAAAAATAAGGATGGCCTACGAAAGGTACAGCCATTGGCCACCCTCAGCCCACCTCCAATCCTTTCTTGTCACGTCTCTGTACTCCCAGTCTCGTCCTGTTGCAGAAGCCCCTACCACATCCTGTTCTCTCATCCTGGGTTCCTGGCTGAGATTTGGCCCCACCTCTTTCTCAAATGACCTGAATTTTGCAGTGGAGTGAGTAGGAGTCCAGGCCTCTTCCCAACTCTGTTTTAATGCAGGAGCCAAAACAAGTCTATCTTTATGTTCTAAAACTTTTCTTTCTTTCTTTCTTTCTTTCTTTCTTTCTTTCTTTCTTTCTTTCTTTCTATTTATTTATTATTAACAGTGTCACATGTAGCGTAGGTTGGTCTTGAACTTACTATGTAGCTGAGGGTGAGCTTGAACTTGTGAATCTTTTTAAAAATTTAATATTTGTCATTTTATTTATTTATTCAGGTATATATATATATATATTTTGACACAGGGTCTCACTGTGTAGCTCTGGCTGTCTTGGAACTCACTACATAGAACATACTGGCTTTGGACTCACAGAGATCCACTTGCCTCTCCCTCTCGAGTGCTGGGATTAAAAGCTTGCACCACTAAAGCCCAGTCAACTTCTGATTCTTATCCTCTTATTTCTACCTCCTGAGTGCTGGGATTAGAGGTGTGGATCAGTACACCCAGTTAATTCAGTGCTGGGGATTGAACCCGGGGCTTCATGTACGATGAATGAGCATTCTGCCAATGGAGCAACATCCTCAGCTCTCACCCTAAAACCTAAAATATTTGGGTGCCAGTCTTTGTCCACCCCTTCCCTTAAAGACCTGAGCAAGAATTCTTCTTTTCTCTTTGCCTCTAATACCGCTTCCCTCTGACCCCCAAAACCCTTCTGAAAGTCAGTGTATATTACCTCATGAATTTATAGATTCCTGGGATCATTCAGTGAAGATGTATATTTTGATTCCTGAGCCAGCTGGTGAGCTAGCCAGGGCAGCAGCAGCACGGTGCTCATAGGATCTGGTTGTGAACTCCTGTGTATTCAATTGTCAGTTTGAAGGCTTTTTCTTTTTGTTCAGTCTGCTGTTTAATTCTTAGGAAGTTTAGATATGTTTACAGACACAGACTTAGAAGAGCCAGGAGAGTTCCCAAGGGGGTATAGGTGCGTGTTAGTTACATCGCTGATGTTCTGTCTTGCGCCGACCTCAAATGATGCACATTCAGCCACCTGAGTTTCCCGAGGTCCCTTCTGGCAGCAAACTCCTTTGTTTCATTGGCCTTCGGGGCCCTAATCACTCCACCAGGGTCCAGTCATCTATTGTCCACCTAAGCTCAGCTGGGGATATAATTACCAGTAGGGTTTGTGATTGAGGGTTTCAGTGGTTGCTTTTTGATCTCTTCCCTGAACTAATTAAGCCTAGACAAAGCAAGGCCATGAATTCATTAAAGGGGCAGACACTGATTGAGTCCCTCTCCAATTTTAGGCACCGTGCTGATATGGCAGGCAGTAACCCCCCATCCCCCCATCCCCCCCAGAACTGATAGAGCAAATGACTAAAAATTGGACCGGGAGGCTTCTCAGCGAATAAGTGCTTGCCGTGCAATGGCGAGGAACTGCCTTCCCCACAGACCTTCAGAACCTGTGTAAAAAGCTGAGTGTGTGTGTGTGTGTGTGTGTGTGTGTGTGTGTGTGTGTTAGCACTGGGGAGGTAGAGACCGGCAGATCCCTGGGGCTCACTGGCCAACCAGTCTAGCTGACTCAGCGAGCTCCAGCTTCACTGTCTCAAAACAGAAGGTAGAGGGTGATTGAGAGAGACATCCAACATGGAACTCTGGCTTCTGCATGCCAGCACACACATATGCACACACACACATATGTGTACACACATATGAACATGTGCAAGCACACACACACACGATACATTACTAGGGTTGTGAGGCAAACTTGAAAGTGAGAGGTAGAGGAAGGGGTGGACGGTCCCCTCTTTTCACCAGGGTAAATAGGAAAGGGGTCCCTACAAGGATGACGCCCAAGCTCTGATTCGAAGGATTTGAGTGGGAGTGATGGGGGGGCAGGACCACCCCTGTGTGTGCATGTGGTATGTGTGTGTGTCTGAGTGTATGTGTATGAGTGTCTGTATGTGTGGGGGGGCAGGACCACACTTGTGTGTGTGTGTGTGTATGTGGTGTGTGTGGGGGAACAGGACCACCCTTGTGTGTGGGTGTGTGTGTGTGCGTGTGTGTGTGGCAGGACCACACTTGTGTGTGTGTATGTGGTGTGTGTGTTTAGGATAATCCAGGCAGAGAGAATACATACAGTCTATGGCACTGAGGGTTTTTTTTGTTGTTGTTTGTTTTTGTGTTTTGTTTTGTTTTGTTTTTTTATTTTTTGGTGTTTTTGTTTCTGTTTTTTGTTTGTTTGTTTTGTTTGTTTGTTTTAGACAAACCCACAGACTGCTGACAGCACAGGCTGGAACCCAGGAAACCCGTGTTCTTCACCTGTAGTATGCATATTGCGGCTATGAATTCGGCCATGTACACACATACACACACACACACACACACACACACACACACACACACACACACACTACATATAAGTGTATATATTGTGTTTCTGGTAGAGGTCAGAGGACAGCTTTCTGTCAGCTTCCTCCTTCCACCATGTTTGCAAGGAACTTAGGTCACCAGGCTTGGCTGGAGTCACCTTTACCAGCTTAGCCATTTCCTCTGCCCCTCCCATACCTTTTCTGCCCTCCTCCAGAAGGTTTCGGATATAGATGGGGCCTGTACCACAAAGGTAGAGGGTATAAAATGTACCTGGAGGATGTGGAGACCCCAGCTCGTGCTCCTGCTTGCACACCATGCTTCAAGGCCTGCAGCTGGCTCTGGTGTGCAACTGGGAAGGCCAGTCAGAATGGATCAGCTGTCAGAACTGGGGAGGCTGGGGCTCAGCTGTCAGGATGTGGGGTTTGTGTATCTTCTATTTACTCTTGCAGTTTACTTCCCTGCAAACACATGCCTCGCTGCCATGCTCCTCTCCCGAGGTAGGTTAGTGCCAGCACTCCATCGCTCATGAGCGGCCCTGCAAAAACAAACTCAGGTCCTCAAGGCGGCTGTAGGTGCCAGCGAGTCAGGCCTGTGCTGGCTGGGCATCCCAGAGCCTAGGAACAATCTGGTCTTCAGGAAGAGAGGGAAGAAAAACAATTTCAAATTCCAGGCGCCCAGGGCCTCTTACAGATGGCCATTGTCAGGGGGGATCGAAAACTAAACTGTGAGTTAGCACGGTGGCGCCTCTGGGAAATGGGGAGGATATTGAGGTTGGGGGGCCCACTGCTCGGGGTGTTTGGGCACTGAGGAAGGGGCTGGGTTAGCTGGAGAAAGCTGAATAGTTCCCTTGTTTGAGCTTGCGAAGCCTGCCTTTGAATGCCTCAGTTTCCAGTACTAACGCTGAGTCAGGCATTGGTGACCTGACTCTGGGTAAGGATGCTTGCCTGTAAGCTCAAGGGCCCGATTTTAATCCCAGGAACTGCCATGGTGGGAGGAGAATCTTGACTTCCAAAAGTTGTCCTTTGACCTCCACACATGTACTGTGACTCACATACACACACACACACACACACACACACACACACACACACACACACACACACACACATACACACAGACACACACACACACACACACACACAGACACACACACACACACACACAGTAGAATAACTAAAACAATTATACAGCGAATAGCTACATGTGGTAGTTATGGTCCCAGCTTTTGGGGAAACTGAGGCAGGAGGATCGCTTGATCCCAGAAATTCAAGGCCAGTCTGGGTAGCATGCTGACACCCATGTCAAAAAACAAATGAAGGGACTAGAAAGATGACCAAGCAGTTAGGAGGAGTCACTGCTCTTCCAGAGGACCCAAGTTCAGTTCTCAGTGCCCATGTGGCAGCTTACAACTGCTTATAACTCCAGTTGTAGGGAATCTGACACCATTTCTGGTCTTCTTGGGCACCAGGCGTTCACATAAATGGGGCATTCTAAGGTCAGGGATGGGGTAAGTTTGAGTACTCAATAGCTTGTTTAGCATGCACAGAGTCCAACCGCATGAGGTAAACACAGTCAACTCCCGTGTCCTGCCTCCCTGCCCTGTGGCGGAGAAGATGCGGGACCCACGACCCTATACCCCAGCACTGACTAGCATGCAGAGAGCCCTAGGTTCAGTCCCCAGCACTGCATAAAGGAGTCATGGTGGTGCATGCCTGCAATCCCAGCACTTGAAAGGTAAATTCAAGAGGGTCAGTAGTTCAAGGCCATTCTCGGCTACATAGAGTGCTAAAAGCCAGCCTGGGCTGTATGAGACCATGTCTCCAAATAGCAACAACCAAAATGGAGTTCTCTGGACTGAAATATGTGCAGTCTGTTATCCTCTATCCTTAATTTTGCTCTTTCTTGAGTTAAAGACTCCAGCCCGTCTCTGTTTAGTTCATTCAGGAAGGCTATGGATCACAGTGGTGAGGTGAAAACAGGTAATGGCCCAGAGTTTAATATCAGATGTTTTTGTCAGTGTTCTGTCCCAATTATTCCTTTCACACAGTTTGCTAAATGCAGATTTGGGGGAGCCGTGCTGTGAAGTCCAAGCATTTGGCTATGGGTCGCCACCCCTTTGGGGGACATCAGATGACCTTTCCACAGGAATAGCATTTTAGATATCCTGCATATCAGATATTTGCATTATGATTCATAACAGTAGCAAAATTACAGTTTTGAAGTAGCAAGAAAAAATAAATTCCTGTGCAGTTAGGGGGTCACCACAGCATGAGAAACTGTGTTAAAGGGTCACAGATTTAGAAAGGCCGAGAACCACTGGGCTAAGAAGATCCTGGGTGTTTGCTGTGTCAGGAACTAGAGCGGGGAATTCCTTCTTGGCTGCTTTCTAAGTGCTATGTCTTCAGGAGGCGACAGACTCTTGTTTGCAGGGTGGATCTCACTGGCTTGTGTGGAGCCTGAGAAAGTTCACAGCTTCCTTGGAAGTCCTCTGTAAGAGGACACAACAAACACTGGAGTTCACTGACTAAATCATGCCCTAAACGCTTTCCATGGGAGTCAAATTCCACTCCTGGCTGCTCAGCCAGAACATCTGGAACCAGAGGCNTGCATGGGGAACACCCTGAGACCCTCACGACTGCATGGGGAACACTTTACTGACTGAGCCCCTCTCTGCCCCTAGAGAGGGATATTGTGATATTTATTTTTGGAGGAATGTTTTTTGGGCAGACCTGTTATCACCTTTGGGCTGAAGGCTGAAGGCAGCATGCAGTGGATTGCCTTTGACTTACATGGTTTAGCCATGTCTGTACCATATCTGAATATTGGGAACTCAGAGTGTGATTAGATTTGATTATACATTTCAACTTTATTTCCTCAATTTGAATTTATTTCAAGATCTATATCTTATATGTTTTAAACATCATGGCTAGCTTAGGTTAAGAGCTATATATTGAGAGTAAACAAACCTGTGGAGCTCTCTTAGTAGATTGTGTATAGCATATATATATATAATATATATATATATATATATATATATATACACACACACATATATACATACATACATATATATGTGTGTGTGTATACACATATATGCACATATGTATATATGTGTGTATATAGTATATATGTATATATAATATTATATATACATGTATATATAATATTATATATAGATAAAAGCTTAACCAGAAAAGAGCAATCAGAATCACAGAACATGGCTGGGGCTACCATGATGGGTAGAGATGAACCATGATACCCATTTTCCTTAAACATCTGCTTGAGTAAATTGCACACTAACATTTTTTTTTAAGATTTATTTTATTTATTATATGTAAGTACACTAACATTTTATAGGGGAGGGGAAGCACTTTCCTAGAGATCCTTCCACAGACTGTTCTGTTTATGGAGTTTGAAAGAAGATATCACAGAGGGTCATTCACCAAAGCACTTTGTTCCTACACTGTTTCTTGTTTTAAAATTTCCTTTATGTGCCTCTCCCTCTCTCCCTTCCTCCTCTTCCTCCCCTCTTCCTCTTTTGTCTTTTCCCTCCCTCCCTCCTTCCCTCCTTCCCTCCTTCCCTCCTTCCCTCCTTCCCTCCTTCCCTCCTTCCCTCCCTCCCTCCCTCTGTCCCTCCTTCCCAATCCCTTCTCTCTTCCTCCCCCTCCCTACTTCCCTGAGGCAGTGTCTAACTGTGTAGCATTGGCTGGACTATAACTTCCTCTATGGATCAGATTGGCCTGTTTCCTCATTATGTTATATAGTAAAAACTTTGGACAAATTTGTTTGGGCTCATTTATAAACCCAGGGATTCCTGAGGATGCCTGAAAATTGATCCCGAGGAATGCTGGTTCTTGGGCAATGGTTTTGTCTACAGACTTCTGGGAATATTTTTTTTGCTAAAAGAAAAATCGGGATTTTGCTGTTATGTTGGTCCCCATTTGTTTCTCTTGAGATACTATAATATTATTTATTTATGTTTGGTGTGTGTGTGTGTGTGTGTGTGTGTGTGTGTGTGTGTGTGTGTGTGATATTATATGCACTTTTCTGCACGTTCTGCAGGTCCTGGAGTTTGAACTCAGGTCCCTGTGCTTGCACAGTCGGTATTCTACCTGTTTAGACATCCCCCAGCCTCGGCTCTTCTCTCACCCCACATTTAACTTGAATTATACTTGTTCTGTAATCATTATATCAGAAGACAAAATGCACTTAGAATTTGCTTGCTAATTTTACTCCTATTTTCAATGTGTTTTTTTGAGACTGGAGTATAATTACATCATTTCCACCTTTCCTTTCCTTCTCTTCAACCCTTCAACCCCACCTTGCTCCCCCTCAAACTCATGGCCTAGATCTCTTTAATCGCTGTTACACACACACACACACACACACACACACACACACACACACACACACAGAGAGAGAGAGAGAGAGAGAGAGAGAGAGAGAGAGAGAGAGGCATGTGAGCTCCTAAATATATAAATACAATCTCCTTAGTCCATATAATGTTACTAGTATGTATGTGATTTTATGGGTGACCACTTGGTAGTAGATAACCAATTTGAGGGCTCTTGCCTGGGGAAGACTATTTATTTAGGTCTCATAATTCTTTAGTTGCTTATAGTTCTAGGGTTTGGGCCCTGTGAAGTTTCCCCCTTCCACGTTAGCATGTCTGTGGGTGGGATCTTTGTTGAGGTCTTGTTTTGGCCGCCATGTTGATGAGATGCTCACGGTGAAGCTTTTGACATTTCTAGGACACCCACTAGCTAGCACAGCAAACTCCCTGTCCCCTTTCTAACATCTGTCCCCTGCTCTGCTATGATCCCGTCCCTGTCCCCTTTCTAACATCTGTCCCCTGCTCTGCTATGATCCCGTCCCTGTCCCCTTTCTAACATCTGTCCCCTGCTCTGCTATGATCCCATCCCTGTCCCCTTTCTAACTATCTGTCCCCTGCTCTGCTATGATCCCGTCCCTGTCCCCTTTCTAACTATCTGTCCCCTGCTCTGCTATGATCCCGTCCCTGTCCCCTTTCTAACATCTGNTGCTATGATCCCAAGCCTTAGGCTCCCTTAGGCGCAGGGGTTGCTTTGTTGGTGTATCCATTGGGGCTAGACATCACGGGGTCACTCGTCTTCTGCATTTCTGCTGGTTGTGGTTTTCTGTTAATGGTTTCTGTCTGTTGCAAGGAAATGTTTCTTTGATGAGGGTTGGTTTACTTCTTATACGTCCATTTCTATTGAAGCCGGGACCAGTGTAGTGGAGAAGACAAGGAGCAGAGAAGACAAGGGACTACTCATTCCTACCCTTTCAGGTGCACGGCCAGGACTTGTGTCTGAGTTCCTCTGGCACTGTCTGGTCATCTTACTCAGCCCTGGCTCCGAGTAACAAATCATTTCCACTAATTATTTCATACACAATATTGTTTAAGAATTAATAGCATGGGGCTGGAGAGATGGCTCCGAGATTAAGAGTTCTCTTGCAAAGGATCTGAGTTTAGTTCCTAGAGGCAGTACGGGATAGCTGGCAATTGCCTGTGACTTTAGATTCCAAGGGATCTAACATCTTCTAGGCTCCGAGGGTACCTGCTCTCTCTCTCTCTCACATAAACACACAAACACACACACACTTAGAAATAATAAAAATAAAAAAAATTTTAAAAGGGAAACACTGATGAGCAGTGTGCTCCATCCATGTCAGAAGATGTGACTCATATACATTTGCTTACTTTTGCTCGCACGGAACCCCCGTAAAGCAGGCACCATCCATACCATCCCTGTTTTATAGGCCAGGAAACTAAAACATGGAGCTGTTAACTGAATGTTCCATGGCTGTTTGTGTAGGAAGTGCCAGGTCTGAGATTTGGATCTGAGCCATCTGATTTCCATGCGTTCCACCGTATACCTCCCTGCAAGGATGCTGCGTGCCCTTGAAAGGTTGAACAGATGGTTTACTGAGCAGCTAAGCCCTACACTCTGCCATTGAAGTCAATTGGAACACTTGGGGTTAGAAACTATTAGAAACTATCTTCAATAATTTTCAGAATAGGGGCTGGAGAGATGGTCCAGTGGTTAGATGGCTTACTTGCTGCTCTTCCAAAGGACTTAGTTCAGGGCACCCATGTTGGATGGCTTACAACTTCCATGACTCCAGTTCCAGGAGATCAATCACACGCCCTCTTCTGGCATCCATGGGCACCTGCATGCACATGTAGATACACGCTCAAAAAACAAAACAAAACAAAAAAAACCCCAAAAACACACAACAACAACAACATAATAAACAGATGTTCAGAGTAGCTCTCCAAAGAGAAAACCTTTAGAAAATGTTAAGACAGTAAACTCAAAGATAGCTCATTTTCCTTAGGGTCTTTGATTTTGGGGCCCATCACTTATACATCCACTCGGCGGATATTTATGGAGCCTTTCCTTTGTGCCAGGCGCAGTTCTGATTGCTGTAACTGGAGCTCTGGGAGCACTGATGTCTATATCCTCATTCAGCTTCACTACAACAGGGAGGAGAAATCAGACATTAAAAAAATAAGCAGACACAGAAGCCAATGCCAGAAAGAACGTTTAGCTTTCTAAAAGACGTGGAGAGCACGAGTGTCAGATGATGGAGGTACCGTTTTAAATGGAGGTTAAGGAAAGGCCTTTCTGAGGAAGTAGCATTTGAATAGACTCTTGAGTGACATGAAATAGCGAACAAGTGTGAACCTCACCTAGCAGCATTACGGCTATTTTATAAATAAAAGAGCTTCCATTGTGTATTTGACTTTGCATTGAAAAACAGCACAAGATCCAACAGAGCCCACAAGAATGTCACTCACCAAGCCATCAAGGGCCATTTTAATCTAGTTTCTGTGGCAGGAGGGATGAGGTGCGGAGACGGTCCATAAAACTATTTGCCCCGTGGGCGTAATCTTGTGACTGTGGGTTTGAGGACTGATGAGTGATTCCCTGTTTGTTCTCCTGGATTAAATTAGGGACAGAGCAACTTCCATTTTTGTACTTTTGTTCTTCAGTCTTGGCTGGACCAGGGCATCTGGCATTTTTGTATTTGTGTTGATTCCCGTGGAGGAAAAACGTTGGGGCGGAAACTGCCACGTGCATGCAAATTACGCCCCGATTGACAGCCGTGACCTCTATTTCCATTGGCTGTTCCTCATAGCAGGGCTGCCAGTCCTTTGATTTGCGGTGTTGCAAAATGGAACAGTAGGGTTTCATTCCCACTGGGAGCGAGGTGGAGGACAGAAGCCATGTGCCCTGTAGCGGACAAGGGAGCACCCTAGGTGGTGCTGAGTCTTTCTTACAAGAAGATGCAGGAAGTGACGAACAATTTGCTTGTGGACTTGGAGTCGAGTTGGATAGCATCTTTTAAAAAAAATTTTTAATTCGTTTTATTTTTCGAGACAGGGTTTCTCTGTGTAGCTCTGGCTTTTCTGGAACTCACTCTTTAGACCAGGCTGGCCTCGAACTCAGAAATTCACCTGCCTCTGCCTCCCAAGTGCTGGGATTAAAGGCGTGCGCCACCACGCCCAGTGGCTAGCATCTTTTGATCTTTTGACCGTATCCCATATTCTCTAGAAGTCTCTATCATCAGGTTGTCGGGGTTACCTGATTATCATGAAGGTGGATGTGCTCAGAGCAGTTTAGTGTGGAGGTAACATTTTAGCTCTTGCTCAGAGTCACAATTTTTTTGGGGGGTGGGGTGGGGGTGGGGGTGAGGGATATACGGTACCTTTTGCAAACTCAAAACATGTCTCCAGGCTTTGTCCTATTTGCTGTCCCTTGGAAGACTCTCCCTGTCTCAACTCTGACCCTCCTTTGGGTGGCCACGTCCATCCAAAAGACCTGAGAACTCCAAGTCTCCCCTGGGCACGTACTTGAGTGGTAGCAAGGCACACTGGGATTATAGAGAAAACGAGGAAAGGCGGAGAAGGCTGGTAGAAAGTGAGGAAGAAAGGCATTTCTGAACCATCCCGGGAGGTGATGATTGTCTGAAGGGCAGATGGGAACCCCAGGGTTTAGTATCAGTAGATTCAAAACACTGGGTGGTTTCACACAGTGATTCAACCTTTCTGAGCCTCAGGTGTTCTTCCTCTGGGAAGGAAGAACCAAGAAACCTATTCAGCTGTTAAAGGCAACACTCACAACTAAAAATATAAGATATAAGCCCAGTCAGATGTGGTCACGTCTGTGGTGTCCAGTGAATTGCTGAATTCGGGACATGTTACCAGCCAGTGAGTTACTTCATCATGACTTTAGGTGGACCCTGGGATCTCTACTTCACAGCCTGCCCTGGGGTGAAGCTGGTCAGGGTTCTCTAAAGAGACAGGTCAGATAGAATGTACGTCGGTTATAAATGGAGTTGGTTTACACAATTCAGGCTGGGGAATTCAACAGTGGCTGTCTGCGTGCTACAGAGGCTAAGGATGAAGAAATTGGCATCTGATCCAAGAAGCACAGTACCAGTGGTGGCAGCCAGCGGTGGCAGCCACAGTCAGCCAGAGGCAAGGGCAGGCAGGTAAGTTGGTTAATCTGGGCTACAGCACGAAGGTGCTCAGCATTATGGAGGAGGAGTCTTCTCTTTGTTAATCTTTCCTGGAAAACTGTCTCCTACCCCCACAGAGCTGTGCAATTAATTTCTAGTTGACTCCAGATCCAATCAAGTTGACAGTCAAGGTTAAACTATTTATCCACCTATCTCAGATCTGCAAAGACTCTGATAGCCGATGCTCTTACGATAAAAGAACCCTTCTCTATTTTCATGTGTATATTTGTATGTGGTAACAATATGTGTATGCATGTTAGGGGAAGTGTGCTTATGCATGCCTGCCCACATGCCCATGAGGTCAGGGGTTGATGTCTAGAATCATCTTCAACACTCTTATACCGTATTCATTGAGACAGGTCTCACAATCAACCCCAGATATAGATTTGGCTAGAGTTCCCGACCAGCTTTCTCTGAGAGTCCTCCATCTTTTTCCAAGGCTACAATTATAGTCAGGCTATAATGCCCATCAGGCATTTTACAGAGGTTCTGGGATCAGGACTCTGTTCCTCACACTTGGAGTTTTAACTGCTGAGCTGAGCCATATCTCCAGCTCCTGATGCAAGAATTTCACTCACAATAGTTTAAATGCTAGCAGAGGTACTGGATGCTATGATATCTTCTCTTGTTGCCATCTTGAATGGCCTGCCGCTGTCAGCCTTTCAAATGCATTGATCTGAAGACTGCCAAGCAGGTATTTTTTGACATGATTTATGTTTACACCGATTTACTTTAAGTAAAGGAGATTGACTTCATCTTCCGGATTGGAGACCTTCAGAACAAACTCAGCTCTCTCAGAGAAGAATTCTGCACGGGATCCTTCACTCCTGCTTCAGTTTCCAGCCTGTCTTATGGAGTTGAGACTTTCCTTGTCTTTTATCATTGCACTAGGCAGTTCCTGAAATTACATCAACAAACAAGTATCTGTGTTTTCTATTGCATGCTATTGTGTTATTGTATGCCTATTATATTACACAATCACAAATTATAGTTTTAATTTATAGAGTACAATTTTATTATATTGTATATTATATGTAATATGCACTCTATAACAAATTATAAATTATTACAAACACATATTTATACTTTATGCATATGAATGCCTGCTCTAGATTTTGTTTTCTGGTGAACCCTCATGGAGGTAGAATCCTATGTTGTGTGCATACATCTACACAGACACACACACTATGCTCACTCTAATTTTAAGTAGGAGTTGGAGTCTTTTTTTTTTTTTTAACTTCACCATTACAGAAATTTAGATCTGAGATCTCATTGGAAAATAAAGGACAGAGGAGGACACTTCCTTGGTTGAATAGACTGGATTTCCTAATCCCATGTTGAGAAGAGGATTTCATCCCATCCCTAGACCAATGTCTAGTCCTTATGAGGCTCCCCAGGCATTGGGTGGAGTGTGGCAGTCTCCATGTCGTGTTGCTTGCCTTTTCTGGGCACTTCCCCAAACTTCGTGGTGGTGGTTTGTTTAAAATTAGTTTTTGTTTAGCCTGTGGAGAAAGATTCAGAGTTTTGCATTTGAGGTTCTGGACGTTGTGCTGTTTGTCTATTTTGAAAGTGGACAGACATGGGTCTAAGAGTGTCATTGACCTAAAGTGTTCTCTGGGCAAGAAGTGGCCAGAAGCCTAAAGGGTGTTGAAGGTTGTCATGGGAGTGGCGTGAGGGGAGAGACAACTGGTTTTTAAAAAGGAAAGTTGAATATCTCCCAGAAAAGTCCGAAATTGTTCGCTGGGCCTCAGTCACAGCTCAGCATGGGTCACGTGGCCATTTGCTGACTGGAAGTTGTAGGAGGTTACATACACTCCATGTTCCTGAAAGAACCACACACTAAACATTGTGGTCCTTGCCTGAGTGCTCCTGTTGTAACTGCTCAGATCAATGGACTCTGCAAAATCCTGTTTTAGTACTTGAGCCCAGCTAATGAACTGTTGCTTACAATCAACCAATCAGGGCTGAGTACTTCCCACATGCTTGCATCCTTTATTTGCATATAGGATCAGAATGAAGATGTAGGTAGGATCATTCTCTACATAAACTACCCCTTTCTCTGTTCCTTCAGAGTACACCATCAGTTTGTATCTAAGCCTGTGTACTCCATTTTTCTATTTGTTCTGATCTTGAAATGTTTCCTAGTGAAGTTTTCCAGACCTTTTGTTTTTGTTTTGTTTGTTTGTTTGTTTGTTTGTTTTAAAAGACAATCTCCTGTGTTCTGTGTGGAAGCATTGTCTGTCAATAAAAAGCTAATGGCTTATTAGCTTTTTATTTAGAAAGTAAATAGGAGGTGGGAGAGGAATTCTAGCAGAGAGAGGAATTCTTGGAGTGGCACTATTTGGAGGTGCAACCTCGGAGTAGGTGTGTCACTGTGGGCGTGGGCTTAAGAATCTCATCCTAGCTTCCTGGAAGCCAGGATCCTGCTAGCAGCCTTCAGATGAAGATGTAGAACTCTCAGCTCCTCCTGTACCATGCCTGCCTGGATGCTGCCATGCTTCCACCTTGATGATAATGGACTGAACATCTGAACCTGTAAGCCAGCCTCAATTAAATGTTGTCCTTTAGAGTTACTTTGGTCATAGTACCTGTTCACAGCAGTAAAACTCTAAGACACTTACACAAAGAGCAATGATCATGTCCATGTCCCTTATTTCTCCCCTCTATTTCTCGCGGACCTCATCAATATAGCCTCTTAGCTTTATTTCCTCTTCCTCATTTTCCTTGTAGTCATCATTATCATCATCATCATCATCATCATCATCACTATCGTCATCATCATCAACGTCATCATCCTCACTGTCACCATTGACATCGACACCATCGTCGTCCCCATCGTCACTGTCACCATCTCATCATCATCATTCTTATTGTCGTCCTTCTTCTACTATGTCAAACCAAACAATAACAACTGTCAGTCAAACTCAAGGAATAAGGATCTGAATGTTGAGCCTCTCAGTTTGTTGAATGCATTCTTTAGGGCTGGGCTTTCTGGGGGATTCTCAGCACCATACACTCACCATCCTCCCAAAAGGTGTATAGTTTCCTCAGCCCCTGGTAAAGATCTGAGCAGAAGTAAGAACCTCATGCAACCCGAGAATTACAGTACAGAGAAGCATACCACCAAATGAGTGACCCAACTGTTACAAGAAGCACACTTCAACTGATCCTACCTCTCGGAATCAGTAAGCTACGTTTTCTGTTCAGCCCTCTTCAAAAAAAGGACTGTTGAATGCAAATACTGGCTACAGCTAGATCCTGATGAGGCTACTTCAGGGACACTCTGGGGGATATAGAGAAGACATTTGCTCCACCTAAAAATGAAAAATTGAAAAACTGGAATTTCACTAGTTAAAGCTCTGGTTGACAGTAGGGTTGGTTTACTCGATCCACCTTGAAATCTGACACTTTTTCGATGTCTCTTTATCAGAATTCTGAATTCATCCAAATGATTGGGGTGTCTAACCAACCTTGGAAAGTTTCCAGATCTCTAGGCATTTATTTCAGGTTCTTAGCTGTCATGCTGTCCCTTATGGATCTTTCTGGGAGCAAGCTTTTGGAAGCATGTCTATCTATATCTTTCTCCAGATGGCAGAGGATGCTGGAGTGAAACTTACCAGGAGGTCCTGTTGTTGAAGACATAGCCCTTGTCTTACTCATCTTTCCTGTTGACTTTATTCATTCTATTTATTTTGCTGGCTAGGAGTTGCTCACATGGGTCTGGTTATATTCTAGAACTGTCCTTCCTCACATCCATTCAGCGCCTCCACTCCGCCCCAAGTGGATCTCTTAACAACTCTGTCCCCAGTACCAAGTTGTACTCCTTCCATTTTTATCTGGGATACAAGTCATAGAGGACAACATGGCACACAGGTCTTTGTTCTGTTCTCCAGCTCCTGATCTTAACTGCCAGAAATGTAATGGAAGAGAATGGTGATCTGTGCAGAATTTCAAAGCCATTAACAGCATAGCTATTGTATGCTGCCCAGAGATGCCTGACCTCCATATCTTGTTGTCCTATGCTCCTCCCAAGAACCAACACTTTCAGCTACTGCCCTCTACAGCAGTTTTTTTTTTAAATCAGTATGCTGTAAGAGTTAATGCCTTTGTCTTCACCTGGAAGAGCCAACAATATACCTATAATAGCATACTGAAGATGTGCCTACTTTCTCTCGAAAACTTTGGAATGACTAGTTCATGTCTCTCCTGTTGTGTGAACCCTTACTTCAGACCATGCATGATCTGTTTCCTTGTTCCCCAACTTAAGAGGTGTGTGATGCCAACCACAGTGGCTCACTGCGTAGTCTATCTTCTAGAGATCATGAGGTCTCAAAGTAGAAACTTCAATAAGACCTTGATCAAATTTTTGCACACTGCCTTGGTGCACACAATGATCTGACTCACAGTATTTCCTGTGTTCAAGCCAATTTAGCTTCTCCTCTTCTCCAGAGTCAGAAGCAGTTCTGTGAATTTTGAAGATTTATAGGTCGCTGACAGAACTGATGGCTCAAATGTTATTTGATGTTTCATCTGTTTTATAATTTAGAAAAAATTCCTTTCTCATTTTGCCTGAGTGGTCCTTTGCTGAAAAACTTCTAGAATGAGATCTCTTTTTCATTTCCATCTATCACCCTTTGTTGACCTCTTGACTTTTATGTCTTTAACCCCTTTCTGCTGGTCACCTGAATGACTGTGAGATCTCTTTCCTAAATCTCCTTGATTGGTACTGATAAACTTACTGATTGCAGAACCCATCTGTTACCTTTTGCCTACAAATTCTTTCTTGAAGGATAATGACTTAATTGCTATTCCTATAACTACATTTAACCCAGCTCCTCCTTTATATAACCTATAAGAAAAACCTTAAGTATATACCTGCTGAATTTATCCATAACCCATTATATTTAGTTCATTTTTCCTTAGCCAATCCAGTGAATGCATCCAGGCTTTCAGACAACAATCTTATAATATAAAAGCCTGTAGGAATGGGAGCAAACCACATTATCAACATTTTTCTGTCCATCCACCCTTTAGCTCCATTAAATTCTTATGAGAAGCTTGCTACAGTAGGAACGACCCATTCTACCTGCGATGCTTATCTTTAATTCTGGATTTGACACAACCTAGACTAATCTGTGTAGAATGTCAGTGAGAACTGGTCCTCATGGCATGGAGAAGTCTTAGTTTAAGTAATTGACTTGGGAAAACCCAGCCCACAGTGGGTGGCAACATTCCCGTGGACTGGAGGATCCTGAGGTCTGTAAGAATGGAGAACTCAAGCTGAACTCAAGCACACAAGCAAGCGAGCAAGGATGTATTCTTTTCTCTTAGCTCTTGACTGTGGATATGTTGAGACTAAGTTGTTCAAGTTCCTACTTTGACTTCTATACAGTGACAGAGTGTAACATAGACTTGTGAGTTGAAACAAGCCCCTACCCCCCTATGTTACATTTTGTCAGGGTATTTTGCTATAGCAACAGAACTAAAACTAGAATAATATCAACCCTCATCTGTAGTTCAGCAGGCTCCCTCTAATCCTTTCATCTTGGGCATCTCTTCAACACTGCCTGCCTGTTAGGCTAATTTTACCCTACTCCTCCAGACTTTCCCTGATACTCTCACACTTGATTTCATAGGGTATCCCAAAAGACTGACCTGAAACAAGCCTCAAACTTCTAGAATATGTCTGACTAATATAAGTTCTCTCTGCGCACATCTTAAAGCTATGGCAAGTGCCCCTGGGCTGTGCCTACATATGCTCCTGACTTTGGAGAGGAGGAGAAGGCATACTGACATTCTTAGCTCCCAGTGTATTTTTCAGCTCATGGTCTTCTCTATTGCAATTGGAATCCCCTTCAAAGGAACAACATTACCATTGTGAATTTTCACCCTTGTGACTATGCTTCAGATGATGAGAGTGACAGTCCTGAGCATGTCCAAGCATGTGACTTACCAGGTATGCTGGGCTAGATTTAGAAGGGATCCTCTGTAGGGATTGTTGTATCCTGGATAAGACAATGCATATGAAGAAAAATTTCTGACCTTTATAATTGAGTTGCCTATTCCATTTTCAAGAGTATAAGAGCCTATCAGAAGTCTTAGAGACCCTGCTTAAGGGTCCTGTATAAAGAAATTACATTAATTATTTCCTTGCTATACAGTGCATTACCTGTTCATTGCAGGTTTACGAGGTTTACCTCATAGTGCTCATCAGGTTTAACTGGACCCCCTCCCCATTTTCTCTCTCTCTCTCTCTCTCTCTCTCTCTCTCTCTCCCCATTCAGTGTCCATCTCTTGGTCACCCCCCAACAATCCTTCTCTCTCTCTCTCTCTCTCTCTCTCTCTCTCTCTCTCTCTCCCCATTCAGTGTCCACCTCTTGGTCACCCCCCAACAATCCTTCCTCCATGCTCCCTCCCCTTCTCATCTGAACAGGTGGGGGGCCTCTGGATAATTCCCCAGCATGGCACTTCAAGTCTCTTACAGGATAGCAGCTTCCTCTCCCACTAGGCCAGATAAGGCAGCCCAGGTTGAAGAACTTATCCCACTGTGATGGTTTGTATATGCTTGGCCCAGGGAGTGGCACTATTAGAAGGTGTGGCCTTGTTGGACCAGGTGTATCACCATGGGTGTGAACTTTAAGACCCTCATTCTAGCTGCCTGAAAGTCAGTATTCTGCTAGAAGCTCTCAGATGAAGATGTAGAACTCTCAGCTCATCCTGCACCATGCCTGCCTGGATGCTGCCATGTTCCTGTCTTGATGATAATGGACTCAACCTCTGAACCTGTAAGCCAGCCCCAATTAAATGTAGTCCTTATAAGAGTTGCCTTGGTCATGGTGTCTGTTCACAGCAGTTAAACCCTAAGATATCCACATACAGGCAACAAGTTTTAGGAAGCCCCTGCTCCAGTTGTTCAGGACCCACATGAAGACCAAGCTGCACATCTACATATGTGCCTGTGATTATTCTTTGGTTGGTGGTTCAGATCTGAGAACCCCAAGGGTCCAGGTTAGTTGATTTTGTTGGTCTTCCTGTGGAGTTCCTATCACTTTGGGGGCTGCAATCCTTCCTCCTATTCTTAATTGGAAACTTCTAACATCTTAAATTTGGCTACATCTTCAGGGAGTGTTCAACTCTGATTGGTTCAATGCCCTATTCTTAGATATTTTCATCTGGTTACCTACCCTCTGATGCTGGTGCCCTCTTGCATTCTGCAATGTTTCTCATGACTTGGCTGGGAGCTGGATTAAACATTTGTTTTTTTCTCTAAGGGAGTTCTAGCCTGTACTTAGCGGACATTTGCAAGACATCTATACTTGCATCGTATTAACCTAACATGGTGGAACTGAGGTGGGGCAATTTTGCTTCAACCCATTATTAGAACTGTTGGATGATAGAGTCTGATTAAAAGGAGAGAAAACCACACACACACACACACACACACACACACACACACACACACACACACACGCTGAGCCTCCTAGAATGGGCTACTGTAGCTGAAATGCCTAAATGCAGAATGGAGCCTGGTAGCATGGGTGGGAGGCACACGTGTACTCTGTGTTCCTGGAAGAACCACAAACTAAACTTTGTTGCCCTTGTCCAGCATGTTCCCATCTCAACTGCCAAGACAAACAGACTCCAGAAAGTCTTATTTTGCTACCTGGCCCTGATCAATGAGCTGTGAGTTGCAGTAAGCCAATCAGGACTGAGTATTTCCCACAGGTTAATACTCCTCATTTTCCTAAGTGCACTGGAATGAGTGGGAATCTGGGCAGGGACTTTCTGTGTATAGGACAGCCCTTTTCTTTGCTAGGTAGGGGGCTCTTTATTTTGTACATAAGGTTGTATTTTTCTACTTTGCAAACATTTTTCTTTTTACCCCTCTCTTTATTGCGCGAATTCCTTCCAGAGAAATTTTGAACGTGCACATGTCACACACACACACACACACACACACACACACACACACACACACACACCCTCACCCTCAAATTATCGGGTAGACTACTTGTCTAGCATGCATGAGGGCATACATTCTATTTCCAGGACCATATAAACAGGATGAGATGGAGGCTGGAAGCTCAGACATTCAAGGTCATCCTTGATTACATAACCAGGCGGTGTCTTGCCTGGGCTTCATAAAATCCTGTCTTAACAACAACAACAATAAGCAAACAAACAAACAAACAAACAACAAATAAAACACCTCAAACAAACCAGGAAGCCTCCCTGTACAAAGACATGCACACACATACACACTCCCATACCTTCTTGTACATCCTACCTACAACTATATTAGTATTATATTAGTATTAGCCAAATTGTTTCCATCATTTCCATTTCTGGATCATTTCATTTCTTAGATGGTATCAGTGGCAAAAACAGAACTATCGAAAAGTGATCGCTTCCAGTTATCTGAAGGTAGATTTCCAGATGGCTGACTGGTTTTTCAGGTGCACTCAAGAAGGGATGATCTTGGGGGCATGGGGGTTTGAATTAGCAAGTCTTCCATTGGCTCATTCATTTGAACACATGGTCCCCAGTTAGTGGTGCTATTTGGGGGTAGGGTATGGAACCTTTTAGGAGGTGGAACCTTGCCGGAAGAAATAAGTCTCTGTTAGCGGGCTTTGAAGTTTCATCCTCTGATCTTTAAGAGGTGGAGCCTTGCTGGAGGAAACACATCAGGGTGGGCAGGGCTTTGAGTACTCATTCTCTCACCTTATTTCAGTCCACTTCTTGTTCTCTGCTTTGAGATGGGAGTTTTTCTCTCTGCCTGTAACTATCGTTCTTTTGCCATTATGGCTCTCCCTCTGCAACCATAAGCCAGATAAACTCTTTCTTCTATAAGATGCCTTTGACATGTACCCAGGAACATGTTTAGGCTAAAATGCTGGGCTTCTTAGGCTAAAATGTCTAGTCTGTCCCCTCTTGTTGGGATTATAGGCATGTACCACCATGCCTAGATTTTACTTATTTCCTTAGTATCTTGTATGTATGTGATGTATGTGTGTACACATTCATGTGTAAGTGTGGGCATACTCATGTCACAGCATACATGTGGAGGTCAGGGGACAACCTGAGGAGCCCATCTCACCTTCCACTTTGTTTGAGTCAAAGCCTCTTATTGTTTTTTTTTTTTTTTTTCTCCTACAGGCAAATATAGATTCCACAAAAATTTCCTGTTTCTTTCTCTCATTCTATCATAGGAACACTGTAATTATTGATGTATGCCACTGTACCTTACTTTATGTAGGCTCTAAGAATCTGAGCCCAGGTCATCATGCTAACACGGCTAACATCTAACCACTGAGCATCTCTCCAGCCCCATGAATGGCTTTTCATGTGGTTTCTGAGGATCTGAACTTGCATCTATATGCTTGTGTGGCTAGAGATTTGAGCCCCTGAGCCATTTTTTTAACCCTAACTTTTATAATTTCATACATGCAAGAATAATAAGTTGTCAGTTCATTAGAGAGGGAAGGAAGGGAGGAAGAGACTTAGGGAGCTCTGTCACTAGATAAACACGAGGGGCAAAGCAGTTCTCAGTTCTGTCAGTCATAGCTCCTCACCCAGCTAGCAGTTAGAAGTTAGGAGATGGCTCAGTCAGTGAAGAGCCTGCCTGCAAGCATGAAGACTTTAAGTTCAATCCCTTCTACCTATGTACAAACTGGCTCGACACGTGCACCTATATCTCAGTGCTTTGGAAGCAGAGACAGTCAGATCCTTGAGGCTTGATAGCCAAACTTTGTCTTATAAACTAAGGAGAAGGATTGAAGAATATGTTCGGTGTTGCCCTCCGATCTCCACATGCACTGATGCACATGAGTGCGTGCTCATGAATACATGTACATGTATGAATATGTATACATAAAAGCCAACACAGATACTTACTCTCTCTCTCTCTCTCTCTCTCTCTCTCTCTCTCTCTCACACACACACACACACACACACACACACACACACACACACACATACACACACACACACACACGTGTACTGCAAGATGCATCAAAGTCAGGACCTGACCAGAGGAGAGAATGGTTTGAGTCCCAGTGATTCCCCAGGATAGCCCTTCCTGCATGAAACCCTGCTTGCTGGTCTCCTGTGGAATCACAGGATGCTGTGCCTTCTGCAGACCCGTTGTCTTGCTATGGGCTCGGGATGAAGTAACCCAGGTACTGCTGGACTTGGAACTCTGAGCTGGTCACAGGAAAGATGGCTTTCATTTCAGTTAGCTGAGTCATCTGGACTGCTGTGGTCCTAACTGCTCACTGGAAGAGGTTGCATTTGGAAGAGATAAATTTCCTTTTGTAGTTTAGGAAAGGGGTCAAGCGGGTCACTCTCAGGGCCTGGCCAACACCAGACAGGCTGCTGCTGGAGATGCTAAGTGTGTATGACAGGTCAGAACACCAGGCTTCCAGGTTGCTCCAGGGACACACTTCCTGGCAATCACTTCTCATTTAAACCTTTCTCCTGGCAGCCCAGCCAAGACGGCAAGGCATCCATAACATCCACCGGAGGAGGCGAAGAGGCATCCAGAAGTTATCACCCCCATCCTAGTCTGGTGATGAGAGAGAGAGAGTGACTTCTCAGGGACAAGGCAGTGTGTGAGATACTGGGCCAGGTGAGGACTGAGGGGGTCCAACCACTATTCTGTTTTGAGGTTGAACATTTGTAGTGAGGGAGATGAGAACATTGTTAGGAGGACATGTGCATGCGCGCGCGCGCGCGCGCGCGCGCGCGCACACACACACACACACACACACACACACACACACTCACACACACAATTGACTAGGGACAGAATGAAAAAAAAATCCAATCGAGTCTGGAGAGAGGAGCACTTTTTCTACAAACACAAGGAGCTGAGGTCAAATAGCCAGCTGATACTTAAGTGCCTATAAACCCAATGCACCATGTGTGTTCATGCATGTGTGTATGTATGTATGTATGTGTGTGTGTGTGAGAGTGTGCTTGTGTGCATGGTGCATATGTATGTGAGGTGTGTATATGTGAGTATGTAGTGTATGTGTGTATGTGAGTATGTAGTGTATGTGTGTATGGTGTATGCATGTGCATATGTGTGCATGAGAGAATGTGTGTGTGTGTGTGTGTGTGGTGTGTGAGGGTGAGTGAGTCAGAGACTGCTAGTCTAGTTTCAAATTTAGTGAGAGCCCCTGTCTCAAGAGAAGAAGAGAGTGACAGAGCAGAGTAGCCAACATCATCATCTACCTCTATGAGTACATGTGGGTGTGCACGTCTGCACATAGGTATGTGTGTATCTACATACATAATACACAGAGAAGGTGGGGGGGAGGGGACGACAGATGGAGGGAGGGACAGAGAGATGGAGAGAGCAAGAGAGCAAGGCACAGTGTAGAGCACTTTTGATCAACCTCAGTCAAGAAGGGAGGAGAGAGTGATATGGAAACTCACTTTGCACAGTTCTCAAGCCCCTCTCCTCAGGTGGCTGTAGCTCCTACCCTACGGTGTGCTGGCTCCTCTGCCTTATGAGTTTGCATGCGTGAGAAAGGGAGAATTGGTTTTCTTTTGATTTTTTTTTAAAAGCGTGTGAAATCAGTTCACTTAATCACAGATGAAGTCAGCAATGCTCATAGAGTACAGGAAGGGGAGTGAAGGGAAAGCCCAAGGGAAGGATTAGAGCCACACAGGAAATATGAAGGTGTAATTGGGAAAGAGAGACTATACAACTTAATAGTTAGGACTTTGAATCCATGGAGAAACTTGCCACGGATAGTCCCGTTTTTGTTTTGATCAAGTTTATATATATATAATATATATTATATATATATATATATATATATATATATATATATATATATATATATATATATATATATATTTTTTTTTTTTCATTTAGAATGTGTGTGAATAGGCTCCACACACTCTTCCGGTGAACCTTAACTGAGATCAGCTCCTGTGGACACTGCTTTGGTTATATCTGAATAAAATCCACGGTGGTCATGGGTCTCCGGGGCCTACACTCAACTGTGGCTCGTATTAGATGTTGTTCTGTTTTAGATGGACGTGAGGCTCGGCAGAATGTACTGATACTTCCCATGGCACCCTCATCTCTACATATGTAGCCCCCACCCCCCCACTTCTGTGACCCCCCACTCCAAAGGTGATGCATTTCTTGCAATTGATAAGCCACAGGTGTTAGGTATAATCCCCCAGATTCTAAAGTTTTTCATTAAGGGTCACTCTTGCTGTTGTGGATTCTACAGGTCCAGATGAACCATGAACAGGCCTCCTCCACCATATCACACAGAGGAGATGCACTCACTGCCTTGGAAGCTCTCTCTCTCTTCCTCCTATGCAGTCTCCTACCTGGCAACTCCTGGAAACCACTAATTTTACGTTTTCTCTGTCCTTTTGTCTTTTCCAGAACAGTATGCAGATATCTTAGTAATGTGCATTTAAAATATTTTATCATATCCTATCTATCTACCGATCCATCATCCATCCATCCATCCATCCATCCATCCACCCACCCACCCACTCATCCAGCCACCTACCTACCTACCTACCTACCTACCTACCTACCTACCTACCTACTTACCTATCTATCTGTGTGTGTGTTGAGTGTGTGTATGCTTATGGACATTCTATGTCAAGTGTGTGAAAAAAATCAGAAGATGGACTGGAGAAGTCACTTCTCTCCTTCCACATAGGTCCTGGGCATCATGGTGATAGAGCCATTTCCCTACTGAACTATCTCATTGCCCCAGACGTTTTCAGGAGATTTTTAAAGTTTTCTCCTTATATTGAGACAACTGAATATTTTTCAAAAGACTGCCTCATAAATAGATATTTTAACCAGGAAAGGGATATGTTACCAAAACAACAAGAAAAGTTGAAATTGACAAATTATATTTCTAGGTTACCTAAATATGACCATGGGTGGACGGGTGAGCTCCAAGCTCGTTCGGACTTGCTGCTTCTGTGTTCCAGCCTTTCGAGTGTTTTCCTCCTTAGACACTGGTTGGCCCACACTGTCCAAACTGAGTGAAGTTACGCATGGCTGGCACACTCCTGTTTTAATAACTGCACCTCCCAAGGTCATGTCCGTAAGTCTACATTTTGCTTCACTGCAAGTGTGTTGACTCTGCAACCCATGAGCTGCGGACGGTTGAGGAGGGCTATGGATGTAGCCCACACAAAACTGTAGCTGCATTGGGAAACCACCAAGCGAGCCCGGGTTCATGGCGCTTAATGGTGGCGCACGCCTTTAATCCCAGCACTCGGGAGGCAGAGGCAGGCGGATTTCTGAGTTCGAGGCCAGCCTGGTCTACAAAGTGAGTTTCAGGACAGCCAGGGCTAGACAGAGAAACCCTGTCTTGAAAAACCAAAAAAAAAAAAAAAAGTTGTTTAGAATCTCTATGTGTTCAGGGATAGTAATCCAAGAAAATGGGCATCTCAAACAAAACAAAACAAAACAACCCCCCACAAACAAAAAACAAAAAACAAACACCAAAAACCTTCCTAGTTTCTACCAGGATTTAAAAGTTTCTATGTAGAATTTTGTGTGCTAAATCCTTTTACTTCAATACATTGACATTATGTTATGCCATCGTAAACATTTGACTTTACTCTCCATCTTTTCGTTTCAGATCTTGTGTTTCATAAGTGGGCTTCCTATTTGCAATGTACGTTACATTGGTAAACTGTCACATGCTGTTTGAGCTGATGGAGACGATGGTTCAGGAATTGGGGACTCTCCCCATGTCCCTTCAGAGCCAACCATGCTTACATCAAGTGTTCTTTAAAACCTCTTGTCCTGAGTCAGGCTACCTTCCTGGCTATGTAATCAAGAGGAGAAATAAGATACCAAGCAGTGACTATTGAAACATGGTGACTTTGAGAGATGCCAGGAGGAGAAGCGTTGCCAACACTGGTTGTGGCTGTTGTTGTATGTTATAAAATGCCTGCAATTGGGGCAGAGGAGGTAGAAGCTCAGCCACACATAGGATGGAGTGGGCTCTCTGCTTGGGACTCTCTCAGGTGGGGCTCCAGCCCACTTCTGCTCTGTGATTGGAGAGTGGGCAATGTGACAGTGTTGTTTTTCTCCTGTCACCTCTTCTTCCACTGGGACACAACCAAGGGGACATCCCTCTCCATCCAGGATTCTTTGGATGGAGGACTTTTTAGTTTGCCAGTTTAACGGGGTTTCCCAAGTCAGCGCCTGCTGGATGTTCCTAAGTTCCCCATTTGACAAGGTTACCTTTTGGCTCTCTTGGTTGGGTTTACTCCAGTTTTCTCAGCCGGGTGTTGCAAGGACCTGATGATTTGACGTGGCTTCTCTCTATCTGCTATTTGTTATTTGCTCTTTTACTCCTGCTTGCTAGATACTTCAAAAACTCACTCATTCAGAACTGAAAGTGCATCTGTCATATAGGTCACAGTTCACAAAGCTAGTGGATGATGCCGCTCTCATTTTTTATGGACAAAACTTGTCATCTTATAATTTTCAGTATATCAAACATACAAGAGAAGTACCTCTCAACTCTGTGTCTCCTTACTCACTTCTGAGACAGCCAATGAGAAGCTGCCAAGTTCTTCGCAGTTGCTTATTTTGGTCCCGGCACACTCTCCATGCCCTGCTTGAGTGTTTTGCCAAATTGCCTCCAATTTATTGCAAAACCAATTGGCAGAACAATCAGGAAATCTGTCTGGGGCCAATTTTAGCCAATGATGGTGCCGCCTCTTTCTCCACCCCCACTTTCCGCTAATCCATCAAGGTTCTTCCCGACCTACCCATTCTTCACAGGAATATAACACTGTGGCACGACTCCAAATGTCTTTTAAAAAAAGAGACGCATTCTTCTTCTCTTTGTCTCACTGTACATCATCCTCACGCTGCTTCCTTCCCTTCCTTCAACTCTCCAAACACGCACATCTCTCAGCAGAGACACTGATCGACCTGCCATTGCAAAATCAAAAATGAACACTACACAAGAGGTGATGGTCCTCTTATCAGTACAGGAAGTGGTGGATTCAAACCTCTTCCTGCCAAGGTGTGACCCTTTTCACATAGCTAAAGCATCTCTGGTGCAACTGGTCAAGGCAGAGCCTGTCGAAATTAGACCAAGCCAGGAAGATCCTTGATCCTGTGGTGACGGTGAGACCATCCTCGGGTTTCTCCGCTAGGTAACACGCACAAGAGGGTATTTGAGATAGACTAATAAGTGGAGGGGTTCAGGCAGGAAAACCCAAACCCACTCTAATCATTTCTAATCATTAGTGAGAGCTTGGTGGAGGGAATTGGCTGGAGTGCTGGCTGGATGAGAGACTGAACCGGTAGCAACAAGATCACAGAGGTTGTTACTGCAGGGAGAACTCACACTAGAACCAGAGGAAGAGGAGCCACTGGGGCTCTTGGGAACTACACCATCCTAGTAAAGTTCCTACATCCCTGGGGGAGACACTTGCAGGGATGTGGAGAGGCCATCTGCAAGGCTGCTGATGTCATCTCTTGGGGCTTTGGAGGGAGGTTCAGAGCTATGGTTCTCACCTCTGAGGCGGAAGTCACTTGCTCTCTGGAACTTGTACCCTCCCGCCTCACTCTGAGAAATCACTGTGAAGATGGTACCAGGAGATGGAGGCTTCTTCTGCCTATTGTCCTGGGGTGACGTGCTGGGCATAGGGCTTGCCAATGGGACCACTAAGGAAACGTTGAGAAGGGAATTCACTCTCCCTTCTGCTTTCTATGTCTTCCTTCGTCTTTCACGTGTAGGCGTTGTACCTGTGTATACATACTTTTGCATGGATGTAGGCTTGCTTATGTACATGCATGTGCACATGCACATACCCATGTAGAGGGCCTGAGGTTGGTGTTGGGAATCACCCTCTGCCTCCCTTCCACCTTATTCATTGAGGCAGAGTCTTCCAGGAAAGCCCAGAGCTTGCTGACAGGCTAGATTCTGTTTGTCTGCTTGCTCTGAGGATCTCCCAACCCCCGTGTGAGAGGACCATACATCCTAGCAGTTCAGTGTTTCTGGGTAGGCAAACTCTGGGTGACATTTGTCCAACAAGAGCTTTAACTAGAGGGGCCCCTCCCTCGGCTCCCCTCTTGCCTTCAATCTCCAACCCCGTGCCCACCCTGTCCTTTGCTATCAGAATCGATCAGAAAACAGTCAGCCAAGGAAAAATAACACTTCTCAGAATTCCCCCTAGCACCCCAAAAGGGAATCTGGGAAGTTTTGGATCTGGGAAACTATGGCTTACTACTTAAGATAGGTATGCAGGACATTTGTGGTCAGCAGAGGATAGGCCAGTCATTTTCCCTGACAGCTGGTATCAGGAAGAGGATGAATTAATGTGAAGTCCACAGGTCATAGAGGTATGGCCTTGAGCTGGCATCTGAGTCACTGGGACCTGCGTTTCCTCGGCCCTGTCTTTCGTTTGCATAGCCTTCTTGCTTGGGGCAGAGAGTGGGTTGATGTGGGAAGGGAGAGATTGCAGAATGCAGGGCTGTGGGTGGAGATGCCTGGGCCCCTCATCCATCTGTGTAGGTTCTAGAAACTTCAGAGTGGCTGGGGTGGGGCTACAGGTAGTGGTCAGGTGGGAAAGGAGCTGAGAACTGATGAGTGGCTGGGGGTAATACCAGCGTCATAGCTTTAGATACAGCAGTCAGCATGTTGGGCTACTACAGCATCTGAACATGTACACATATGGGTCATACATGTGGATCAGATTTCTGGACTTGGAAGCAAAAAGTATTTTGGGTGTGACTTGTGTGTGTGTGTGTGTGTGTGGTACAGGTGTGTGTGTATGTGTGTGTATTCATGCATGTGTATGTGTGTGTGGTACAGGCGTGTGTATATGTATGTGTGTGTGGTGCAGGAGTGTGTATATGTGTGTGTGGTGCAGGTATATGTGTATGTGTGAGTGTGTGGTGCAGGTGTGCATGTGTGTGTACATGTATGTGTATGTGTATGTGGTGCAGGTGTGTGTATATGTGTGTGTGGTGCAGGTATATGTGTATGTGTGAATGTGTGGTGCAGGTGTACATGTATGTGTATGTGGTGCAGATGTGTGTTTGTGTGTGTACATGTATGTGTGTATGTGTGACAGAGGTCAACCTAGGTTGTTCTTCCTCAGTTGCTGTCCCTGATACTTTTGAGCCAGGGTTTCTCGTGGACCTGAAAAACCAAATAAGCTAAGCTGTGTGTCCAGTGACCCAGGCTCCACTTGGCTCTGCCTCCCCAGCACCGGGATTTCGTACATGCCCTTATTCTGTTTTGTTTTGTTTTTAAACATGGGTTCTTAGGGAGTGAACTCAGGTCCTTATCCTGGCAAGGCAAGCATTTTAGCAGCTGAACTATCTCCCAGTCCAGGAAATACCTTGATAAGAAGAAATATACAGCTCTGCACACTAAGCAATGGCTATGGTGTGTCTAGTGTGTGCAGTCTGGGGCCTAGAGATGTGAAGACAAACGGGGTGAAGGCGCCCCTCTTATTGTCACTTTGTTTCCGACAGTGGGATCACCAATTCCCTAGAACACACCAGGGGCAGCTTTACGGAGTTGCTGAGCCCTACTCCAGACGGGTGCTGAGCAGGTGAGAGCCTTGGGGGTCGCACTGCCCAGAGGTATAGAGTGCAGTTGGAAGTGGGAAAGTAGGAGGGAAGGATGAGGGCGCTGGGGTCTCCAGGGGGCTGCAGCAGCCGCTTTGCTCAAACCCGCTCCCTGAGAGCAGCTGGACCGGTTTGAGTTTCACCTTCGTTTCACCTCTGATGAAAGCAGTTCTGTCACTGTCCTGAGAACAGCCAAGGGAAAAGAAATGCAGATGATCTGGACAAGGCATTACTAGGATAAAGAGCCATGTTAACAGAGATACAACTGCCTGGAAAATCTCAGTGTAGTCACCTAGGTCGAACTCAAGGCGATTTTTCTTTCTTTGTGCTCTCCAGGTCAATAAGAGAGCCACGTCAATAAGAGAGCGTACTAGAGACTTTATTGGGAGTCTCTTTCCAAGCTGAGTGGAGGCTGCTGGTGCCTTCGAATGAAGCAGGTATTATATAGATCAGAAGATGATCTGGGACTGAAGTCTTTCAGCCGACTGTTGGGGTCTACCCCCTCCGGTCTTCAATCTTTGGTTTCCCTTTGACTAGCCTTGACACCCAATGTCCAAACACTGATAAAATCGATCCCTTAAGTGTGGGAAAGTCCGAGCTCATCGATTGCTTCCTCCCCACCCCATGCCTGGCATGGGCGCTCTCCCAGGATGTGCCTTGCTTGTGAGGTTGGTGGAGGTCAAAGCCCTAATGAAAAATGAGTGGAATTCCAAAGAATCAGTGATAAATGACAGCAGGGGATGGTTTGCGGAGGGAGGAAGGATCAGGGGAAGTGAGGATAATCAGATGGCTTAACAATAATCCACCTTTATCTGGATTTAAATGTATGTATGACTTGCAAGTGGAGAGAGGGGAGGACCTTGAGGGGATGAGGAGGAGGGAGTTTAAAGGGAGAGATGAATGAGAACAAAAGAGGGTGAGGGGAGATTAAAAATGCTTGTTCCCCCCCCATATGTGGAATTTAGTTAGGTGTGTGTGTGTGTGTGTCATGAAGGCAGAAGAGAGAATATTTGGCAACACAGCTACAATCATTAAGAGGAGAGGTAAAAGGGAAGTGGGGATAGAATATTAGAAAGCTACAACAATATATGTTTATTGAAATATTATAATGGCTGGGGTTGTAGCTCAGTTGGTGGAGTGTTTCCCCAGTATACAGGAAGCCCTGGGTTCCCACATGAACTACATATGGTGTTGAATGTCTGTGATCTCAGCTCAAGAGGCAGGAGGATTAGGAGTCCAAGGGCATCACCCTTGCCTGTATAGCAAGTTTGAAGTCAGCCTGAGCTACTCAAGTCTCTGTTTTAAAATAAATGTCATAATGAAAAACCCACTATTTATATTCAGTTAAAAAAGCAACAATAAAGAAAAATTATATCATTTTTGCCTTTCGTTTTTCCAGTAGACGTCATGGTGTTTTCAGAGTAGGCTAGCTTTCTACTCCAAATGTTAAAAAAAAAAGACTTATAGAATATGTTTATTTTTTCAAGTTAATGACATCTAAACAAATTCTTCTGGAGACTGTTTTTCTTTTCCTTAGAGAGATGAGGCATGGGTGATTGTCACTGACCTGAGACTTACGTTTGATTGGACATACTTTCCTTTCAGCTATGAACTGATCTGTCTGCTTTCAATAGTGGAGACCCCTTCTGCTCTGACTTAGGTCTACTGTTGAGTAGCCCTATCCAACTTGATGTACAATGAAATCATGCCAAGTGGCCTTCCTCGCTGCTTTATTGTGTCTTTATCTTCTATTATCTTCCTACTGTTTAAGCTTCTCTGTAGACTGCAGGGTCATGACAGAAGGAACACCACTTGAGTTAGTGCTGAGTTGATAATCATGTTGTATTTCAGGTGAGGGACGTTAGCAGACAGAATTACTTGGGAGTAGGGGGGTGGAGAGCCAATATTTAGGTCTACCTAGTCCAGCAGTTCTTATCTGGGGTAGCTTGGTGAGTAGAGGCCAGCTGTACTACTAAAGACAATTAATGCACAAGAAATCCCCACCTCCACCAGATAGCAGAGTGACCTGATTCTCAGTGTCAAGGCTGACACAAGTTAGGGCACCTTGATTAATGTCTATAAGGTCCCACAGTGGTAGGACAGTTCTCATGACTCAAACACGGTATTTATGTTTGGTGTTAGCTAAAAGACAAGTGTGGTTCATGTGTGTGTGGACGACTGTCATGGACCCTAAATATTCTCCCTTATTTATGATGCTATTCTAAGGAAGATATTCTATAGTCTTCACTGGTAATGTATCTGGATATGTGAAGCAGGACAGAATCCTTTAGATAGTACAATCCTCTTGCCTAAAGCTAAAGTCATGGATCTAGTTACAAATGTCCTGGTGGGCTATCTCAGAATACCCATCACTTAGAGCTGCCAAGCCAAGCCAAGTCTCCTGGTATTAGAGGCCACTGTTCTTGCAACTGTCCCTTAGCACATCCCCACTGCCTCTGACTTGGAGCCTGCAGACCACAGGTGAGGCACAGCTGGGCTGTTTGCTGGTGCAGAGGTTATCAGAGGGCAGGAAGGCTCATTTCCCTACAACTAAAAGTGGCCGTGGCCTCCCAATGATGGGGAGGCTTTGCCCTGCCCAGTCTGTCTTCATTCTCTGCAGCCTTTTATGACTGTTTTAGAGAAACACAACCATGCTTCAAAGGCTTGATTCTGTCAGTTTCCCTGCACCATATGTTCTTATTAAAGCATTTACGATACTCTGGATCTTGAGATTATTATGTTAGCATTGCCAGTGGTTAATAAGACACGATACAGCCTCCAACTTAATGTTACAACTTAAGTGGTTAATAAGACATGATACAGCCTCCAACTTAAGATAACACATGTGTGATTTATATCATTTCCAAAGGTAGTCCACAAATACTTTGAACAACAATAAAATTATGTTACCATGTTTAATTGCTTTCAGAGTTGAAATCAATATTTGTAGATAGCTGCTGGACTGTATTCCTTTATTTATGTATTATCTATCTATCTATCTATCTATCTATCTATCTATCTATCTATCTATCTATCTATCGTTATGAATGTCTGAAGAATGCTTCACTATTCATAGCACCAGAACACTTGTTAGCATGGTTTAAATATTCTGTAATTGTAACTTCCCTGTTTAATACATGTGACCTCTGGTCTCGGTGATTCCTTTTTATGACACTGTTTTAATGTAAATGTGCTATGATATTCTGGACAAAATTAAGTGATAAATAAGCTATTTTTATTAAATGATTGGGCCATCTGATTATAAAAACAGTGCTCACTGTAAGAGAATTGAAAAACTCAGGGAAGAAAAAATATTCATGGCCCCTTCCACCCATGTACAACAGCATAATGGGGTACATTAATAGATGCTGCTTTACACACACACACACACACACACACACACACACACACACGCATGCATGCACACACACACACACACACAGAGAGAGAGAGAGAGAGAGAGAGAGAGAGAGAGAGAGAGAGAGAAGCCACAGGTATACATATCAGGCAATCCATTATGCATACAAGTTGCATATGTCTGTTCACCATGTACTTTGAACACTGCCTCATTTCTACCTACGACTTTTCATGCATGGCTTTGAGGGTCAGGTGATAGAACTTTATAAGGGTCTAGCATACGGCTTAGTCACTCCCAGCTGCTTTCTGGTTTTTGCTATTATATACAATGCTCTTCTGAGCATTGTTGCCCGGCCTTGCAGATTTTGTTGCATGGAACGACATGACCCACATGAGGCTCTTGGCTGAATGCTCATAGTCATCCAAGATGTCTCCTCTCTCAATGTTCTCTCCCTCCACCTTCTTTTCCCTATCTTCAACAAACTTTTCCTTTAAAATTAAAAAAAATTTCATTTATTAGTATTAGGTGTGTGTGTGTGTGTGTGTGTGTGTGTGTGTGTGTGTGTGTGTTAGTGTTGGTACCTGTACCAGGGCATACCTGTGGAGTTCAAAAGTCAACCTTCTAAAGTCATTTCTCTCCTTCCAGTGTGTGATCCAACCATGGAATGCTGGTGAACAGGTTTATGTCCCAATTAGGTCAGTCTGTTTTTGTTTTTCCTATTTTGATGATAAGGCACTGGAAGGATTAGTCCTGATAGGCGCAATTTCTAAGAGTGTGCCATAGGGTTACCAGCCAGCTTTCTGCCCCTTACTTCCCTTCTTTAAAGCTTCCTTGTCACTGAAGATGGTGTTGTGCCACACAAGGACACACTCGTGCATGTCCAGCGTGTGTGCAGAGCCTCTGCATACCCTCTGCTGTTCCTTTGCTCCTTCCACTCTGGTGTCCGCACTTGTCTTTTTTTACCCTACACAATTTGCTTCTACTTCTGGGCCACATCAGTATAAATCATGTAGATATGAATCTACCCAAACTCTAGGACCTGCAAATGAGGCCAGGAATGGCTTAGTTCACTCACGACTATCTCCGGTTATAGACATTTCCCTGCAAGCATAACTTCATTTCCATGTTTAAATGAAAAAAGACAAAAGCAGTCCCACTGTGTGTATACCACGGTTTTATTACGCATCACCGCATCACTGTCTTACTGACACCCGGGTTGTTTCTGTAACTCAGCCATTGTGAATGGTGCTACTCTCACTTTGCATATGCAGACTTTGCATCCTATGGGTAAATTCCCAGGAGTGATGTAGCCGGGTCATATCGTCGCTCTATTTGTGGATTTTTTCTGATGTGTTTTCATACTGATTTCCATAGTGGCTGGACAATTTTTTTTCCCCCAGAATTCGAGGCAATGTTTATTTCCATGTTCAGTACTGTGATGTGACCCTGCCTACTGATTCAGGGTGATGTCCCATCAGCCTCTGCCTCGATCTTAGCTCAGGTTTAAGGCTGAGAGGGTAGGAATGAGGGTGCACCCTAGCCAGTTATCTATGGGTAAGGAAGCAGAGAGAAAGAGAGAGAGAGAGAGAGAGAGAGAGAGAGAGAGAGAGAGAGAGAACAGGTTACATGGTAAGTCCTTGCTTGTGGTCACCCAGCTTAATCCATCTAAGGATCAGTCCACTTGGTTCCTGAGTGAATCCAAGCAGGGTGTATTACCTGTTGCATTTGTTCTAGTGGTCTAGCATTATGTGTGTTGTGAAAGATGAAATGCAGACTCCTACCTATTCGTGCTGTCCATCTGATTCTGTTATATTCATTATGTTTAGAGAACTGGATCTGCACTTCCCTTCCTCCTTCCTCCTTTCCTTTCCTTTCCTTTCCTTTCCTTTCCTTTCCTTTCCTTTCCTTTCCTTTCCTTTCCTTTCCTTTCCTTTCCTTTCCTTTCCTTTCCTTTCCTTTCCTTTCCTTTCCTTTCCTTTCCTTTCCTTTCCTTTCCTTTCCTTTCCTGGCTAAGATGGAACCCAGGGCCTCAGGCATGCTAGGTAAGTACACTACCAATGAGCTATCCTTCTCGAACCTGCTCCCAGTTTTGGACTTAAAGTTTACCTCTTCCTTGCAACTGAAACCCTGCTCTGAACCCCAAACGATTATGCTTTCTCTTCTTGATCCTTATCTCTGGGGGAGATACAGTCTACTTAGCCATATGGCCCACGGGGAAACACACTTTTTTTCTTATGTCCTGTCCACTGAGACTATTGCTTGCTCTACCACCCATATGAGCTAACTCCCTCAAATGTATACTTTATATCATAGGTACATTTTCCATTTCTTTTTGAGGTTTTATCTATGTCTCTTCTTACAGCATCGGTCACTGGGCTAAGTCAGCTAACCTTCTGCGTAGAGCCCATCCTTCCCAGAATCCCCTCTGCTCCTCCCGACACTGGTCAGTGAGTTCTGGTTCTCAGCCTGCTCATAAAACAACACCCTGTGGAGTGCTCTGGCTATGTCACAGTCATGAAGAGAAGCAGCTGGCAGGAAGTATGTTAAATACACCTGGCTCCTATGGGAATCACAGAGTTAAGCATTCCCACCCTCCAGGGCCACCGTTCACAAGTGAACCTGATTGAGTTTTCTTTGATTGTGTGTTTGCCTGACCTGATCAGAGAGTTTGGGCAGGAGTTTCTATTGACATTTTCCTTCACTTTGGGTAAACTTTAAACATGGCTTATCACAACCCTGACAGATCAGAAAGGCCACATTTATCCCTCCTGCTTCCTACCTCTTCCCTTTATGAGGAAAAAAAAAGTCTAAAGGCGTTGGCGTTTTGTGCACAGGAAGAAAGCTGTTGGGGAGGAGATTTCTGGTGACGAGTCTGGGCAGCGTTAAGTTATGATCACTACGAAATGATCCTCACTTTTATCTCTATCTTCATAATTATTCTTACCTCCCATAGGATAGGTATTCCTCAGGGAGATGCCACCATGTGGTCTAAATCTTAGGGCCTGAGTCTGTGACTTTGTGAAGTGACTCAGGCTTTAAGATGACCATGTCAGTGGGACAGGGATGTCCAATCTCACACTAGACAGATGAAAGCTCTTAAAGGTCTCTTCTCTGGTCCAACTTCTTCTTCTTCTTCTTCTTCTTCTTCTTCTTCTTCTTCTTCTTCTTCTTCTTCTTCTTCTTCTTCTTCTTCTTCTCCTTCTCCTTCTCCTTCTCCTCCTTCTTCTTCTCTTTCTCCTCCTCCTCCTCCTTCTTCTTTTTTTAGTTTTTCGAGACAGGGTTTCTCTGTATAGCCCTGGATGTCCTGGAACACACTCTGTAGACCAGGCTGGCCTCGAACTCAGAGATCCACCTGCCTCTGCCTCCCAAGTGCTGGGATTAAAGGCGTGCACCACCATGCCCGGCTCTGGTCCAACTTCTTACACAGAGCAAAAATCCTCCCCACCTCTCTCTTTCTCCCTGTGTACACATGTGTGTGTGTGTGTGTGTGTGTGTGTGTGTGTGTGCACGTGTGTGCTTGCACATGCATGTGTGTGTGTTCATTTGCATACGAATGCCTGAAAAGGCAGAGGACAGCCTTGGGTGTCATGCCGTAGGATGCCAGCCACCTTGTTATTTTGAGACAGGATCGCTCATTGTCCTGGAAGATGTTGCTGAGAACGGGCACCTTCTCATCACTGCCTCCCTGGCTCTGGGTTTAAAAAGATGTGCGCCCTACCTGTTTTAATCTCCCAGGTATGTTCTAGGGGTTGAACTCAGATATTCATTCTTGTGCATCAGTCATAGTCCCACTTGACCAGGCTGGACTCTTAGTCTGTCCCACCTCACAACAGCAACCATTGGTCTGTGTACGTGGCTAGCATAATCCACTCCGGGGGTTCAGTCTCACCGTGAACATCTTCTCCTCAAGTACCACCGCACTACCAATTACAGACCAGGAAGAGTAAAAGTAGAGAACGTTGTTGTGCTCACACTGATGTTTATGCGAGTTATTCCTCAGCATGGACGTGGCTGGACTGTGGGATAGGAGGCTCGATAAAGCCCAGGAATTTTCCTTCAGGAAATCCAGTCTCTATATCTAAGTGTTTAAAAACAGATATCCAAAGCAGGTTTTCTACTAACAGTGATTTGTAACCTAGAAGGTGAGGAGTAGTAGTCACCCAAACACTGTAATGATGATGACAACGATGATGATGATGATGACGGTGGTGGTGATGATGATGATGATGACGCCGACGATGATGCTGTGTCTTGAATCCATCCTTGCAGTGTCTGACATGAGCTAGCTCAGTTCTCATCCAGGGCACACTGAGGTTGGTGGATATTCCACTTTAATTATCACCCTCCTTTGAATACTTTCTTATTTCTTTTATTTGTAATTATGTGTATGTATCTGTCTAGGCCCTGTACATGAGTGCCCATGGAGGCAAGAGACATCAGACCCCCTGGAGCTGAAGTTGCAGGTGGTTGTGAGTCACCTGATTCTGGTGTTGGGAACCAAACTCAGGTCCTCTGCAAGAGTGGCATGGCTCTTAGCCACTGAGTCATAGAGAAACAGAGAAGCCATTGCTCAAGTTCACACAGCTAAGAATGAGGAGAACCAGGATTCGTGTTCAAATTTGTCGTCTTTCAAGTCTGCAGCTTTTTTTTTTTTTTTTTTTTTTTTTTGGTCATGTTTTGTGAGTTTTTTTTTTTTTTTGTGTGTGTGTGTTTCTTTTTGGAACTAAATAGATATAATTTCAGAAGAGAGAAATGACACACGAGAAAGTCTGGACTTCCATGTAAGTGACTCATCTCCAGTGTGGGCTTTCCTGAGTGTGCTTCCAGGTACCTGGGAGGAGGGAACAACCATTGTGATGTATTGGCGGCCACCTGTAAGTTACAGGCAGAGAGGTCGCAGTCAACTGGACCTTGACATTAAAATGACAATGTTGTATGCGTTTGCTTTTTAGCAGGTGACAGTGAAAGAAAAAAACCCAAATCAATGGATTATAATTACGGGACCCTGAAATTTCATGTTACACCTGACTATAATGAGAATCCATGTATGTTATGACAACCGCAGGTTAGTAATTTATCTCTCGCCAAGTGGCAGGGTGGTTTACGATGTTGCCGGTTTGTTAACTCTTACAGAAAGCACAGATAATGTGTCAGATTGCCCCATGAGTAATAGCCTAGCTTTATGATGTAGGGTAAATCAGTCATACAGGTTTCTTGTGTTGGCTTAATGAGGTTAGGTCAGCGAGCACAGAGCTTGGGAAAATGTTGTTGGTCAACAGCCTCCAAGTGCTGACACAGGACCCTTGCGGGGCTGAGCGCGGTTGGAGTGAGTCCCCGGCAGATTGCCTGCGGGTGGGTGGCAAAGGTCTAGGCTCTGCTTTAGGAATTACCTCTCAAGACGTCAAGTGTTCTAGCATAGAGACGAAGCTGCAGAGAGTCTTTGGAGGTTAATAGGTGAGGTGTTAAATCAATGAAATCAATAAGAACTAAATGAAAAACAACATGTTCAGAAGCTGGCAACTTTTGCCATTCCCCTGAGGAATGGTGGTTGTGTTTGGAAGAGCTGAGGAATATCACAATGGCAGATGGCCTACCCCCCCAGAGTGGTATTTGTGGGTACCATTGGTTGAGGCACAGTTGCTTGTTTTGAGGGCACTCTTTAGTGACTTCCTGATCTTTCTACTTCCTTGGCACTGCTGGGACCTTCCTTTGCTGCTTTGAGCCAGGGTCACAGGGAGGGAAGACATTCCATTTGCCTGTGCCCTTTGTACCCTGTGCTTTCTCTAGATGAGTTAGGAACTGACTCTGGTCTCCCTCAGACATCTGCCTGTGAGAAAAGACTAAAAGTTCCCAGGAACTTCTCACCTGAGTGCACACCCCCCAACCACATGTCCCATGGAGCTATCCCATCTGCCTTTCTCTGGGCGGACTGTCTGTGAGAACGTCACACACCAGCAGCAGTTCAAGTGATCATAGAGGTTGTGCTTGTTAGGGGACTTATCAGAGAAAGTAGAAAGAATCAGAGAAGTATAGGGTAGCCTGATATTTAAGTTTTCTTTGTGTCAGCTGTGTCTTGCCTTTGTGGATGCAGCCATGATCCCGAAGGGCATTCAGGTTGAGCCTAAGAAGAATTTTCCATGGCAAAGGCTGTGTGTGTGACTGTGTCCTTTCTAGGCAGAGACTTAGGCTGACCATCTATGGCAAACATTTAGATAAACCCGTGTCAGTGATTGAGCAGAGGGTGATAGAGGAGCCCTAGGACAGTGTTTCCTAACAGATGCCATGATATTTCACCAGTCGGGACTGGCTGGATTGATGGTGTGCTAACTAACATCCCCCAAGTAAATTTTAACCTTTTGCTGTAAACACAAGGAGTGCTATACAAACTCAAGCATATTTACCATCTGACTTGAGAGAGAGCGAACGCTCTTCTTCTAATCGGCTCTCAATCCGAAAACAGCTCAGACAGGCACCCCGGAAGCCCCTGTAGATACCCCTCTATGTTTGCTTCTGAAATGTCCCCTCCAAGGTTCACATGATTTGAACACTTGATCTCCAGCTGGTGGCACTGTTTTGAAACATTTACTAGGTGGGGGCTAGTTGGAGGACGTAGTTTGCTCAACTGGGTGGGCCTTAAGGCTTATAACACAGGGTGGATCTGCATGAGTCTCTTTGCTTCCTCATCATCACCACTGGTGCTGCTGTTCTGGCCACAAGCCACTCCCACCACCATGTTGTCCCACCACAGTGGTGGTCTGAATCCCAGCAGTGTATGGCCAAAAATAACCCCTTTATATAGTTTCTATTAGGAACTTAGTGCACAATGTCATCAGTCATTAAAACATACTCTTTCCCTTCTCTCCCTTCAAAATTATTATATATTTTTTACTTTTGTAGTTTTATCCCTCAAATTCTAATAGTTTAAGAGAATAAAAAGCACATTAAAAAATACAGTAAATCGGAGCTAGAGAGATGGCTCAGTGGTTAACAGCACTGACTGCTCCTCTAGAGGTTCTGAGTTCAAGTCCCAGCAACCACATGGTGGCTCACAACCATCTTTAATGGGATCTGATAGTGACAGTGAACTTATATACATAAAATAAATAAATAAGTAAATAAAAATGCTAAATCTATCATAGAAGCTGAATATTATTAATTTGTTGTTATTATTATCTTTATTCTAGGCCAGACATTGTCAGAACTTTCTGGAGCATTGCAGAGGGAATGTTCTGGGGAAACACATCCACCTTTGGAGTGATACACATACTTTTGTTTATACTTTGTTGGTCAAATGGCCACACTGGATTCCAGAGCCCAAGTGTGTAATTCCATGATATGCCAGAAGGGGGAGTTGTGGAGGCACCAAGAGTCAGCGTTCTTGGGATGAAATGAACTGTTTAAATTAAAGCTTTTAGGGCAGCACCTGTCAATATTAATATTTACTCAGATCTTATAACTATGAGAACTACTTAAACATTTTCTGTTTAGGTAAGATAGTTAAGACTGACAGAGATCCCTCCTACCCCACCCACAGAGATTAGGGGTGACCTATGTGGTCTGACCCAGTATTAGCTGCTTTTGCGTTGCTGTGTTCCAGGATATCTGACAGAAGCCAGTTAAGGCTGCAACGCTCTGCCTTGGCTCACGATTCCAGAGGGATTGCAGCCCACTGCGGCAGGGAAGACAAAGGAGAGAAGTAAGCCACTGCAGTCACTGTGGGAGCAGGGAGTGTAAAGCCGAAAGAGCGTTCAGGGCCCGGTGGGCAGCAAAGTAGCGGGAGCAGAAAGCCACCGGAAGTAAGGTGCGCTGCTGAAACCTTCAAAGGTCTTTCTCTGTTGCCTAACTTCTGCCAGCCAGGCTCCGCCTCCTACTGCGGCTACTGGGCAGGGACCTAGTGCTCCGGAGGTGATCCAAGCGAACTGATGCTTCCCTCCTGGAACCATACTAGACTCCATGTGTAAACACGAAGGAACAGAGCTATGGGCCATCCTTTTGTAGCATCTTGAGGCCTTTGTATTTCCACTCCGTGTTGGGGAGTGGCGGGTAGGGTTGGGGAGTGGCGGGTAGGGAGAGGAGAGGAAAGTGAGCTAGCCATTGCTAGATACCTTTGCGGTTTCTATTTTGTCGTTGTTATTATTTCATGATGTTGGTCTTTCGCCCGAGTTTGGATGACAAGAACGTGATTCATGTTCAAGGGGAAGGACCTCAACCCCTGGTTTCATTGACAGCACAACTGTCAAGAAGCCCATCCCTGTAAATGCTGACCTGGCAAATGAGACCAAGCCTCCACATGGAAAATCAAAGTCAGGGGGATCTGGCAGTGAGTTGAAAAGATGGTTTGAATCAGAGGCAGAGACAGCCCATGGACTTTGGGGTGGGGGCTTTGGGGGGATGTCTGCACCATCGTGCCAAGATGGCTGGGGACTTGGGCCAGCGAGTTTCCATCCTGAGGAGGAGGCAGGGCCTGTCTCTAGTGGAAGCCAGAACATGGCAGGTCTCTGGTTTAAATTCGACTCATCAGAGGGTCCTTCAAGCCAATTGGGAAGGAGTGAGCTGTGTTTTCTTTCCTGCTTAATAACAGGAGAATTGCTTACAGCCCTGGACTTTATTAGGGAGAATTTGACATTGTTTGGTTGGATGCAGGCTCCATCCAGGGAGCTAATCTCTCACACCTGTTTGGCTTTGTTAAGGAGCCAGGGCCCCAGCCTATTTGCTATCGGTTACTACAGAGACCAATAGAAGAAGGCAGGCAGCAACCAAGGAGATGCTATGACTTCTTTCTTCATCCCTAACTCTGCAACTCCAGTACTTAGGTGCAACTGCCTGTTACAAATGTAAGGAGTGTGATGTCTGCATGCAGCACAGATCTACAAAAGGCCTAGAGCCCTAAACATTCGGCCAGGAGCTATGGGGAACATGGTATTTACTGCCCAGTGCTTGCAAGAAAGCCAGACATTAAAAAAAATTATTCACCAAACTGGGGCCCTCTGCAAATGTGGTACCTGCTCTTACCTGTTGAGCCATCTCTCTTGTCCTCGCTTTAGGAATTTTTATATTAGTCCATCCCCGGAATATATTGGATCATCTTTCCTAGTTCTAGGAAGCAGGGGCTCTGAGAGAAAGGGGGTTCCTCCTGGCTCCTGGCCTTGTTCTTTGTACTTCGCTGGTATGAATTCCAACACTATATATAGGTTATTGCATAAGCTCGGGGAATGTGGCCCTTTGTCTTTCAAGAGACGTTTTACCTTCAGTGCTGCTGAAATAATGGTCAGTAGAGTCTGAATTGGAAGACAAAGTGTGTTCTTGTCATTCTGAGGAGACTGGAAAGTCCCTTACACAGAGCTGTGTGTGGCCAGCACAGACACCTTTTCTTCAGTTACATGACTCCTGACAGATGAGGTAGCCAGGGCCGAGTGATTCCCCATAAACTCCTGGTCTTACAGCAGATTGAAAATGTAAAGACTTGGTCTGGAGCTGGCATGTCATGGACTCAGAAGCCCACAGAGGCCTGCTGCCTTTGAGAGACTGCTATCTTACTTCTGGACAAAGCTTAGAAATGGCTTCTATGTTCTCCACCTAGAAAACAGCAGGGTGGGATCCTGCCTTGACCCTCTTAGCACCTGTGTATTCAGGTCCCTGCTGGCCATGGAAGGCATGACAGAGCACCAGACTTCCTTTGTCATGTGCATTGTCCCATGTGGAGGGAGGGCAGCGGCCCTCAGAGGGGAGGATGGAAAGGAGAATGCAGGCCTGGTTGCTGAGGCACAGGGGTCAAGCGGCGGAGAACCCTCTTCAGGAGGGTGAGCTGACTGGGGAGTCAGGGTCCACAATTCTGCACTCTCTGGGTTTTTGCAAGTCATAATTCAACAATAGCATCTAAGTAGAAATTTTAAGACAGATGGCACCCTCTAACAACGATGCCCCAACTGTCAGCCCTCGGAGGCCCCCTAAGTGACTGTACCTAGAGACATGACTTAGACCTCAGCTTTGTGTTGGAAAACAGTCAAAGCTTGAGACTCAACTGGCTTCAAACCTTGCTGTCCTCAATGTTACAATTACCTGAGTACTTATCCCCAAATGATAAGGTGACACAGTTGAGCCGCTGAAGGGCACAGAGCTGTGACTGCCTTATGAGCAGATGACCATAATTGTCACATCTACCCGCTTGCCTTTCTGTGGTACGTGGTATGTTTATGGCTTTATCTCTTTCCCATAGGTGACTCTGTACAGCTTCCTCTGTATCTCTCTTTTGCTGTTTTAGGACCAGTGGCAGGAGAGGCTAAGAGCAAAGGTGTCAGGAGGAGACCAACAGTAGAGACCTTAGAGTGCCATGCCCCCCCCCCCCTCCACACAAATATATGTCAATGAGAGGGTTTCTGCCCTTTGGTGATTCATTGAAGTCTCCATGAGCAGACAGCAGAGACATCCACTCATTCCTACCTCCCTAACTCCACCTGATCACAGAAAATTGCTCCTCTGTTCTGAGCTGTATTCTGCGGCATATAGGATTTTATCAGAAAAAACAAAAAACAGTGTTCTGGTCTTGTAAATAAAAACAATAACAATGTAACAAGAATGAAAGCCAGGACTTCAGTCTAGAGCGGTTCAGTCCAGAGCAGAGAACTTGGGCGCTGCCCAAGTTTGATGTCTCAGACCAGGCTTCTCCTAACCAGAGCACAATGCTATCATGGGGCCAACAAACAGATCAGAATCCTAGGCTTCAACATCAGCCTTTTCTCAGACAAGGAGATATGACTTACTTGTAAGTGTGTTGGGTTGGTAACCTGATGTTCAGGTCTTTGCCCTATAAACTGTTTGCCTAAACTCAGACTAAACTGTCTGCCTAAAGACAGAGCTTTCTGGAGGTGCTGCTTCAAAAGGAGTCTCCATTTTAAAATAGATGGGTTTTGTGTGTTTTGTATGTGTGTGCCTGTGTTTGCATGGATGCACATGTGGAGATTTGAGGACCGCCTTGAATGTTATTTCTAAGACCTCTCTTTTTCTGTCTCTCTGTTTGTGACTCTCTGTTTCTTTCTCTCTCTCTCTCTTTGTGTCTCTGTCTCCTCTGTTTTTCTCTCTCTATCTCTCTTTGTCTCTCTGTCTCTGTCTCTGTGTAACTGTCCCTTTGTGTCCCTGTCTCTTCCTCCCTCCCCCTCTCTCTCCTTTTCTTGGAATGCACATTTCCAAGTAGGCTAGTCTAGGGATCAGCGTCTCTGTGCTTCTCCAGTGCTGGGGTTACACAAAGGGAATATTTTGACCTGGAACTTTCTGCTTAGGCTAACGTGGCTGTCCAGGGAGCCTCGGGGATCTGCTTATCCCCACTAGCATTGGGATGACGGAGGCTGTTCTTATCTTAGCCATTCTCAGTTGAGCGAGCCTGGGCAATCTTTGGACTTCATCTTCTCATCTGTGAAATGGGAGCCCTCCCTCACTTGTCTCTCCCACCAGGTCTCAGTGAGGCTGCCATAATAAAACACGTTCACCTCCTTTTTAGAAGTCACGAGCCAGTACAGATGTACAAAGGATGGAAGGTTGAGTTCTAGTCTCCCTTACCTGGGCTTGCAGGAGTCTTCTTTGTGGCTGTCCTGACACAGTAGCAGGGTGGGCAGCAAGAACTCAAGCCACAGCCTCCTCCTGGTCCCTGTTGCCCTCCGTCAGTGTTCCCGTGGCCCGCCTCTATTAGGGAAATGTTAAAGGAGGGACCTGAAGCCTCCACATGGCTGTCCTTACATATTCTCCATCATTAAATGACCCCCTATCTTTGTATGTAATTATGTTACCAGTCAGTAGTTGTTGGCAAGTGTTTAACAGCGAGTTCTCAGAAAAGATACATACAGACGGTTGCAAGTTACACTGATATAAAGGATGTGGGACTCTATGCTAATAACTACATCTAGGCAGGTTTCTTTATGGCAGATTCTACTTGGCTAACTGAGTCTCCCAAGAATCTTTGTTGGGATTTTTCTTGGACAGCAGAAGAATTGTCTCTTCTAGGGACAATGTATGTGTTACTTGCTGTTTTTATTTTCATTGAGGAACTAGAAGAAAGAACGAAGTTATTCACTGAAGCTTTATCCTTCACTCAATGTGGGAGGGTGTTTGTTCTCTCAATCTGGGGCAGTTTTGAGTACTAACCAGAAGATCATCTCATTAAAATGTTTATTGTGTGCAATTTGTGATACCAACATCCCTGACACATGTGCAAATGCAGTATTTTTATTTTTAATTTGTACCATGGCTTTCTTCATCGATGCCTTATGTCTGGATGATTTCAAAGCCACAGTTAAACTAGGATTTATAGAACGTTTTAGACTCTCCTGGAGTTTCCCATCATTGCCAATTTGGAAAATGTGAGGGCACCTGTGTGTGTGTGCATATATCTATGAGTGTACACAAGTGAGTTTTCGGATATGTGTTTATGTATGCATGTATACTTGTGTATGCATGTGCATGTAGAGGCCAGAGGTCAACCTTAGGTATTATTCTTCAAACCCAACTCACCTTATTTTTTGAAGCAGTGTCTCCCACTGAAGCTGGAACTCCCTGATGAGACCAGGCTGGCTGGCCAGAGAGCTCCAGGGATCCACCTATGTCTGTTTCTCCAGTGTTGAGATTACAAGGGCAAGCCAGCATGCCTGGCTTTTTTTATATGGGGACCAGGGATCAAAGTCAGATCCCCATGTTTGCACAGCCAGCTCTTTACTTACCAAGCTCCTCCCCACACTACACCACCCACTTTAAGATGAACATGCAGTGGTGTTGAATATCAGAATGGGAAACAGACAAAATAAATGTTTTCAGGACAGAAACGCAACAGATACGTTACCCGAAGAGCATAGAAAATAGCATGCCCTTGTGAAAGTACGGGAAGAGACGAACTCATTAGTTATCTCCTTGTCAGTTGATAGAATCTCATTTTGAACAGTGCCAGTTTGAGAGACTCCTCAAAATGTTTCCATCTGCTCCTGGGAGTGGGCGTGGCTTTCCCCAACTCATCTCCCTGGTTGTTTTTCTCTTTCCCCAGATCTGGGAGTTTTCAGTGTTCAGAGAGCAGTGGGGGCGGAGGGGGGGGGGCGGTGAGCGTGTCTATGTGTTACACTGCGAGGACTTGGAGACATGGTTCCCGTCTCACCACCTTCTTGAAAAACAAACAAGTAAGCGGTGACTCAGAGCAGTTTCCAGAATGCATCGTCCTCGCTTTCCTTTTATGAGATGGTGGTAACACACGCATGCACGCCTTGTTCTGCTTCTGCTGTTGCTGCCCCAGTCTGGCATTAACACCCAGTTCTCCATCGAAACATCTCTCCTCTCTTTCTGTGTTTGTGTATTCATGTGTATGTGGAGTATGTAGGCCAGGAGTCAATGCTAGGTGTCTTCCTCTTTTTCTTTTCTTTTTTTTTTTGGAGACAGGGTCATTTAGTCATTTACCGAATCAGGCACTTGCTGATACCCCTGGCAATCCTCCTGTCTCCAACCTCTCCCTACCAGATTGCACATGCACTGCCCTACCTATCCTTTCCTCACAGAAAAGAATCAATTTAAATGCCCTCCGGTGTGTAGAGAGGTTCCATGCAATCTCCTTTTTGGTATCAAATCTTATTCTTGGTGCTTTTATCCTCTTTCATGGGCAAGTATTCACTTTAGATCCCCCCCCCCCCAAAAAAAAAGCTAAAATTCTCACTGATTGTTAAGAGCAAATTATGTGTAAGAGAGAGCGCCCTCATTTTGTAGGCTTCCCTCCACGGAGAAGGGAGCTGTCAAACCATGGTGACAAGGAGACACCTTTGAGTGTATGACAGATGTAGGATTGGGAGACTATCGATCATTTCATCCAGATATGGATACACATGGTGTGCATGGGCTCGCCTACATGGGGACCCATGCATGAAGAGTAAAAGTGTGTCATCCCATCTTAGCAGGGGTTGCTCAACACAAAGGCTTAGCAGTAGGCTCTGTCATCGTGCCTAATATCTCCTAGAATGACTTAGAAAACTTTAATTACACCAGGGTCTTATTTTCAGCTCTCGATAGCGTTTGAACTCTCAGAGAGTAGGGGGAGGGGTTATCCCATGCCTGAGCTTTTTCTAAAGAGCCTTTGTCTCTCTGCCCAGGTATTAAGTTGGTGGTGCAACAATCACAGGTACCTTCCTTCGGTTCAATTTTCTCCACTCCACCCCCCACCTCTGTAAGCACCATCTTGGCCCTGAATGTGAGCTTGTGTTCTCCTGACCTACCATCCTGCACAGGGGGACCGAGGAAGAATGGGCCACAGGAATGTGCGCAGAACAGAGCCAAATTGTTCAAGCTGCGTGAAGAAGAAAGAAAAAAAAAATTAGTGGGAGGGGGTGGGGAGGGAGAAGAAGAAAAGATTCCCTTGTCGGGTCAGTTTCTCTGGAGATATTCGGAGGATAACACAGTAATTTTTAGGTTGGGGGGGGAGGGAGTAAAAGCGAGAGAGCTGAGTTTTATCGGCACAGTGGCGCACACAGAAAGGTGACATTTGAGAGAACAAAAGTGAAGTTGTTTAGCTTCATTTGCTGCTATGAATGAAGCCTAAGAAAAGGTGTCTTTGGGCTGCACCTAACAGTCCATCTTCATCACTCCTGCTCACCCTCTCTCTCTTTCTCAGTTCCCTTATGAAATAAGGGCACGCAGGTAATAAACAAAGCACTATAAAAGATCAGATCGTGGGATTCTGTAGGCTCATTCAATGTCTGGAGCACGCGTTGGCCACTCCACCTCAGGCGCCCTGAAGCCGGCCCGGCCCGCATGGAGACTGGGGGACGGTGGTAGGATGGTCCTAGTCCCCTTCTCTCCGTTTCTGCAACCTTGGTGAATTGAAAAGGGGATCAATATCCTTGGTCAGCTATGCCATACCAGATGGCCAAGGGACAGAGGAAAAATGGCAGGGCAGACCCCCTTGGATTTGCCCACGTGGAGTTTGGATATTTACCTGACTTCTTTGTCAAGTCTTGGGCCTGATGCAGGTGAGTAGCAGCTGAGGTTCAGAGGTAGTCTGACTATTGGATCTGATTCCACCCCACCCCCCAGGTTTGACAGAGGGTCCTCTGGTGGTCTTCATTTTGCCTCTTTGCTTCGCGTCAGACTCTGCCTTGAAGTTCCTACCTCACTGCCTATTGTGTAAGAAGCAGGCTGAGGTTGCGAAGGAGTTGTGTCTGTGTGCAGGAACGAGGGACAAAGGACCACCAGGTGGGTTCTATTTGCTTTGGGGTGGGGGTGGTTACTCTGCCATGGATAGTTCTTCTCTCCGAAACAGATAGTTCTCTCTTCTGCCACCTGGAAAGCTCCTTTCCACTGTTCTTCCTGGCCTTCCCTTTTTACCTCCTCTGTAATTCTCTTGCTTTCAGTCTGTAGGATTCCCCATGATCAACAGTACATGGAGGGAGGAATGCGTAACACTGAAAAAAAAAAAAGAAAGCCGTAGCTGAGCATGTAGCGGAGGGTGCTGGGAGTGGATTTGGTTTCCTATGGCATGTGGGTAGGCAGTGTACATACCTAGAAACTTCATCCATGTACTGGTGTGGCTGAGCTGGGCTCCTATAGGCCAGGCTTAGAACGATGAAATAGGGGACCCCAGAGTTTTGGGGACTCTTTGTAAGAGCCTCACCCTTCTTTGTTCTGCCCTTTGTTTGCTCTCTGGATTATAGTGAACACATCTGGGTATGTAGCCTGGTGATAGGCATGAATGAAGTCATCCCAGCTTTGCAGAGAGAGAAACACAGGACTTGTCCTCATTCTGTATTTGGATAAGGGTGCCTTTTCAATGTCACACGAATGCTTCAAAGATTTGCTTGCCTGGGTTGCTGCTAGAGAGTGAAATTATGTGGGAGCTTTAGCTCCAGACATTCAGGGCAGAGCTGTCCCAGCAGCTATCTTTTTTTTTTTTTTTTTTACCAGTGTGTGAGAGGAAAAGGTTGTTCAATACGCATGGTCTATGAGACTACGCCTTCTTATGTTTGCATGGCACATTTCATCTTAGGATTTTATGTCTTTCTCTGATCTGTTTATTAATTTGTATTTTGTGAGAACAATGTAAGTACAGTATAAGACATTGGTGGTTTTGTTTATCTCTACATTTGACAGAAACCTTGGACTTCCTAGGTGAGAACTAGACCCTCAGCTCCTGTGTGTATGTCTGTCTGTGTGTGTGTGTGTGTGTGTGTGTGTGTGTGTGTGTCTGTGTGTCTCCCTAAGAATAACACTATGCATGTTATATACAAATGATTTACCATCTGGCCTGTTCAAATGCGTGCATGAATACAAAATAGTCACTATATTAATTCCCTGTGATTTACTGACTTAAACCCAGGCTCTAGATCTTTCCAGAGTCAACTCTGACAGCTTATTGCCGGAGAATTGAGGACACATGCGGCAAAGGTGTGGCACTAATTCGCACGAACGGGGTTATGTGCACAGCTCCATAAACTCCGTTCATAGAAGTGCAGTTTAGCGTCTCCAGCTCCTTTCAGTCATGAGCTACCAGTACCTGAACGTGTCCCCGGCTTTAAACAGCACAAAGAATTCTCTTTTTATTTGCTCAAGGTTGAGAATACTTTCTTTTTCTCGGTCGGTCTGCGTTTTCTGAGTTCTGTGGATTTCTCCGGAACTAACGAAGCTTCTCCAATGTTGGTCAAAGAGAAACAGCTCAGACCTCTGACACGGAGTTGTACCTGGAACACTGGAGAGTTTTAGCTGGTGCTTGTCTGTCAAAGGAGAACCTGAATAGTTCTTGAGACGATAGGTATTGATTTATGAAGCGTGTGATTCTGTGTGTTTACACACATATCTGCTTTCTTGAGTGCAAATTTCAGATATTTCGCCCAATTCACATTTTTTAAACTATTTTATTTAATTTATCAGTGGTTAGTATTTGGTCATCAATCTATTGCCTCAGTATTAGTTGAATATCTTTGCGTTTTTCACCTTCCAGTGCCATCCACAGTTAGACCGCATACTTCGGTAGCCTGCTATAAATGTTTTCTCTCAAGCTCTATCTTGACACTCACAGCAATGTAAATATGTGAATGCCAAGTCCTAGAATAGAATAGAATTTATTTTCTTTTTACTCCTGATGAGAGTCTTAGAATGGCCAGGAGAGCTATTGGTAGCCCACAGGTAAAAGGGAGAGAAAAATATAATCAACACTAATGTAAGTTACCATCTATGGCTATGGTCTGAAAAACAGTTTTCCTATTTAATGCTGGGTGAAGGGATTGCCAGGGATGTCCGGCCTTGGGTATTTACGCTTTACAGACTTATGGGGGCATAGGGACCCACAGCTTAGACACATGCATTATTCAATGTTTCTTTCTGTGCTTATTAGCCTTGTGGGTACGGGCAGCATTAACCACTGGCCTAGAAGCCTTCGGGAACAACATGGCAAAATTCAGGAGAACACATAGTCTTGTGTTTGGGATTTTAAGAGACTCCGAGGCGACTTGGTGCTCAGGAGGATTTGAGAGCAGTTTGGCTTATAGCCATTACTGTTGGCTAATAATTGTACTAATCTTTTCTTGAGGGAGGGGTTGTGTGGGCATTCCCCCCTGTCCCTCAGTCCTCTAGCCAGAGAACAATAGGGACATTGTGTTTCTGCACTGTTCCATAAGATGGGTCAGGGGCTGCTACTGGGTGGATAAGGTCTTCAGTGGATGAGCCACCAGGAATTAGCTCTCAGCCATAATTAAGGAACCCGAGAGCTCAGTCTTACAGCCTCGGCCGGATGAGAGGAAAATGTTTTATCCCATGAGGCATCCGAACAGCAGCTGAGATGGGGTTATCAGTCCCATCGACCCTTGGGGTTGGGGGGTGCTTAGCAGCAGGTGTAAGGCTTACTGGACAACAATGGGAGGCTGCACACCCCAGGAAAACCATTCTGCCTTCTTAAGAACAGAAATTAAAACCAGGAGTAGTGACACCAAGTGGAGTCGCCTCTGCAAAATGAGCCATGAGCATATGCTTACGTGAAAAACGTATTTACCTTTAATATTAAAATTCAAGCCCTGAGTCCTACCATGAGGTGTTAAAGCAGTCTGTAAGGGTTAACTAAGATGGTTTAGACGTTCTTAGGTGCAACTGTAGATAGCTGTAAGGCGGCCCACCACAAAAGCATAAACTTAAAACACCATGAGAGTTTTGGTTACTTTTTTTGTCTTGCAATTACTATTATTATTTGTGTGTGTGTGTGTGTGTGTGTGTGTGTGTGTGTGTGTGTGTGTGTGTCTCCAAAGCTGAACTTCCGTGGAATGAGCGCTGTAAAGGACAATGTCAAATTGAAATGTCAAAATTCGGACATGGCTGATGTGAAGCAGTGAGCTACATGCAAACAGTGTGCCATTTTACGGAAGAGAAAGTGTCTCTTCAGGTCTTCAGTAGCCAGCCAGGTCTTGGAACCAGCATTCCACGGTTATTGAGGGACGCCTGTCCCCTCTGGTGTGCAAAGCGCTATCTGAGTATTCAAGTGTGGCAATGGTCCACCCTACCATTTAGAAAGCAAGTGCCTTGATCAGGCCAAGATGCCAAGAGCAAGGGAGAACATTATGACACTTTTAGGCTAATTACCTGAGCTCCCCTGGGAGTCAGGCACAGAGACATTTTATTTAGTTTAAATTTCTCTCTCTCTCTCTCTCTCTCTCTCTCTCTCTCTCTCTGTGTGTGTGTGTGTGTGTGTGTGTGTGTGTGTATGTGTGTGTGTGTGTGTGCGTGCAGGTGTATGTATGTGTGTACAGGTATGTATGTGTTTGTGTATATGTGTGTGTGCAGGGGTATATAGATGCGTACGAATGTGTGTGTATGGATATCTGTGTGCAGGTGTGTGCATATGGGTGTAGGTATGTGTGTATGTGAGCAAGCATGTGTGCAGAAGTGTCATGTGTGCACATGAACACACGTGACACTTCATGTGAAGGCCAGAGAAAACCTTAACTTCTGCTCTTTAGGCGATGTCCTCCACTCTTTTGAGACAGAGACTTGCTGATTGGGCTAGCTTGTCAGGCCAGTGAGCTCCAGGGATGCTTCTATGCCCACCTCCCCAGTGCTGTGATTACAAGCAGGCTCCCCGTGCTCCCCATGCCACGCCCTCCCACCACATACTTTGCTTTGCGGTCTAACTTCAGAACCTTATGCTTGCCTAGCAAGCTCTTTACTGACAACAGCATCTCCCAGCCCACACAACCACCTAAACAACCACTTCCTGCCAGTGAGTTTGGTCAGGCTGTTCAGATGGTAGGATGGGATGGCTGTCTAGCACTGCAACTGAATGTTTTGGTTACTGCGTCTTTTGGTCTCAAGGGCCACAGACGTCTGTCTCTCTCTCCATTTTCTCTCTACTGCTGGCCTTGGTAAGGAGGGAGACTGCTGTGCAGTGCACAGAATCCACTGTTAATATGACCTGGCTTGAAGCTGCACACTGTTACAGAAGGCCAAGGGTGTAAGCGGGAACATTTCCGTGGCATAGAGGGTGGAGGGCAGGTGACGAGGGTCGGAGGTCAAGCTCATGGCTAGCTAATGTCCAAGGTGGGCACTGTTGACCAGGGTTAGACTGACATCCTAGCAAACTCACTGTCCCGCCTCCTCAGACCCCAGGGGTTCTCCAGTCTGCATTTTCCAACTCCCCACGAACATTTCCAAATTACAAAAATAAAATAAAAAATACGTGTGGAAAAATACAGGACAAACGACAGCACCTCCCCAGTTTCCAATGGCTCTGTTTTGACTTCACCATCAGCCAAACTGGAGCCCCTGAGTAGCTGGCTTAATTTGTCACCTTGAGTTATTAACCGTTTCCCTGCCTCTCTCAGTGGGTGTCCTTCTGGCTCCTGGCCCTTGGCTAGCTCAGTGAGCTGTTAATCCTGTGCCCTCTCTCTTGGGCTTATGGCTCTGTCTGCCAAGGAGTGGGGCTTCCCTCATGGAGACACATCTGAATTCACCGCCCTGTCACCTCCCAAGTGGTTATTACCGAGGAGTGGCTGAAACCCAAGGGTACTGGGTAAGGGCAGGAAAGGACTCTAGCACCAGCTCACATGGTGTAGGTGCCCTTTGCAAGTTCAGGGCTGTGGTCTGTTTCTCTTGGTTAAGGGCCAAAGGCAGAGAGAGGTTCATTCTAGAACGGGGATGGTACAGAGGACTGTCTATTGGGAACCCAGAGGGAAAGTAATTCTACTGTGTGGTTCGTTTTTGTTTTTAACTAAAAACTCTGTGTGTGTGTGTGTGTGTGTGTGTGTGTGTGTAGTTTGTGAGCATAGTGTGTGCTAGTGTAGTGTGTGAGTGTGTATGTGAGTGTGTATGTGTGAGAATGTGTGTAGAGGGTGAATGTGTGTATGTGTATAGTATTTGTTTGTGTGTAAAATCAGTGTGTGTGTGTGTATGTGTGCAGTCCTGTGAGCATATAAGTGTGTGTATACTGTGACTGTGTGTAATGTGTGAGTCTGTGTAGAGTGTGAGTATATGTTTAGTATATGAGTATGTGTGTGTGTAAAGTGTAAATGTGTGTGTAGTGTATGAGTCTATATGTCTGTGTGTGGAGTGTGTGTGAAGTCTGTGAGTGTAGGTGTGTGCTGTCCTGTGAGCATGTGAGTGTGTATACTGTGAATATGTGTGTGTAATGTGTGAGTATATATATGAGCATGTAGTATGTGTGTATAATGTGTGAGTGTATGTGTGTGTGTATGTGTGGAGTGTGTGTGAAGTTTGTGTGTATGTGTGTGTGTGTGTGTGTGTGTGTGTGTGTGTGTGTGTGTGTGTGTTAGTGTTGCTTGTGCCCGGGCATGCTTATGCAGAGGCCAGAGGATGACATCAGGTTTCCTACTCTGTCATTCCTCACCCAATTCCCTTGAGACAGGATTTCTTACTGCTCTTGGATCTAGACTTATGGCCCCAAAGTCCCAGCAATCCTCCTGTCTCTGCCCTGACAGCCCCGAGTTAGACAGGCATGTTGTCTCAGGAGCTTTTTACATAGGTGCTAGGGATTTAGACTTAGGTCCTTGTGTGTGCACAGCAAGCACTGGTCCCCACTGAGGCCTGTCCCCAGCCCTCACTGGATAGTTTACTTCAGTAGAATTAGTCTCCGCATCCAACTTCTCTCTTTGGACATTTTATTGTTCAACTTTCCCATTATCCCTTAAGAATTGCATGCCTGGAATTTTTTCTCTTGGACACTCTTCTTTATCATTCAATATATTCAGATTTCTACTTAAGCCCTTTCTTTGTTCTGAAAATGTTCATATTCCTGATACCGTTTTCCTTGGATCCATGCAGTTTTAAACCATGTAACTTACAGATACGAGTGGGCACGATTTAATGAATTCTCTCAAGAGGAATGCCTCACTGTTTCACTAAAAGGGGGAGCTTCACAACAAAGGCGTCTTTTAGAAACAAGCAGCTTAGATGACTTGGTTTTAATTCTGTACCACGGAGCTGTCTTAGGCGGCATAATGACCTGATTGACCGTTCAAAATAGAAAACTGGTTTCTGTGAAACCTTCCTCAGAAACTTAGATCACTCACCGGAGGCCACAGAAGTGACCAGTTTATTATTCTTCTGAAGAGATTTATTTACATATAAATACTCCGATGACCTCTACTTTGTTTCAATTTTTAATAGATGTTTTGTTTTAGACTGTAGTTTGTATCTAAAGAACAATTGCCAAGATTCATTACCCAAGTGCCCCCTTTGCTAGCGTCTTATATTTTAATGCCACATTTTGCACACCCCCAATCACGATTATAATTAATTTTGATGTCGGCACAGAGCAGATATCTGAGTTTCATAGCTTATCCGGTTCTGTTAGTCTCACCCCAGTGTCTCTTCTCAGTCTGGCATGCTACCTTAAGTTAGTTCTTGTGTGTCCTTGATTTAACCTGTCCTGCAGTGGTCACTCAGCCTTTGTCTTCCATGATTTTGACAGTTTAAGGAGAGCTGGTCAACGGTTTTGTATGAGATTCCCCGGTCAGTGTTGGCTGATAGATGTTTTGACTGGTTAATCCGGGACATGGGAGTTTCAAGTGGACGACCTCAGAGGTGATGGAGCATCAAGGTGGTAGACTTTAACTGAATGTTACCCTTGATGTTGACACTCTGACCAAGAGTGATCACTTCACTCCAGCTTGCCCCTGAATCACTTATGTCACCTGTCCGAGGTAGCTTGCTAGGGGTACTGTCAAGTTACTTCACCCTTCTACACCCTAATCTTTGGGAGAAAGTCACTAAATGAAGCCCACACTTAACTGATATGGCTGCTTTCCACTTCCCCAAGGCCTCTTTAATTTATAAAGGCTTTGTCTCTCCTTCTTTTTTTGACAACATATTTTAGAGATTTCCCCATAGTATCTAAATAGTCTATATTTAGGGATTGTTCCAATGTCAAGGACTTCCATGTTCTTCATTAATTTGCATTTATTTTATGGGTATGTTGATATTATAACTGAATTAAGCAGTCCCTTTGTAATAGTCACTTAGGTTATACTCACAATTTTATATACAATACTGGTTTTGTATGCAATACTGACTTGAATAACCTGGTGCACTTTTGAGTATATCTGCAAGATGAATTCCTGAAAATTGAATGGTTACACAAAGATAATTGTTCTGTAATTTCATGAGCTGTTGCATATTGCCTTTTGTGGATAGTGGGCTGTCTTAGGTCCGTAGTAGTGAGGAATCACCACAACAATGCTGTAGATGGAATTTCAGGCTGGAGAAAGAAATGCTTTTAAGTTGATAGACCATCCCTTTTTTTTTTTTTTTTGGTTTGGTTTTGGTTTTGACAACATATTTTAGAGATTTTCCCATAGTATCTAAATAGTCTATATTTAGGGATTGTTCCAATGTCAAGGACTTCCATGTTCTTCATTAATTTGCATTTATTTTATGGGTATGTTGATATTATAACTGAATTAAGCAGTCCCTTTGTAATAGTCACTTAGGTTATACTCACAATTTTATATACAATACTGGTTTTGTATGCAATACTGACAGCCCTGGCTGTCCTGGAACTCACTCTGTAGACCAGGCTGGCCTCAAACTCAGAAATCCACCTGCCTCTGCCTCCCAAGTGCTGGGATTAAAGGCGTGCGCTTTTGTAAATCTCTTTAAGTCACAATACCAAGGAGATGATTGTAGGAAACCTAATGATGAGCAACTTGGTCTCTGAACTTCTCAGATGAAGTCTAGAGCTCAGCTTACGGCAGACTCCCTCAACCTATGCCTCATCCAGCTCCTCAACCAAGCTCATCTACCAGCCAGTTCCATCACACACCTTTGAAATCTTCCCATTGTCTATGCAAGCAACACTCTTCACTCTTTCAGAACTTGTATCATATAGTTACCATGGTGAAGCCACACCTTGTCTGGCTTTACTGAAGTTACTCCTTTCCTTACCATGGTCTTGGTGTTGGGTGACTGACCCTTAAGGCAATGGTGTCAGGAGACAGGGATTTTTGAGAGAGGCTATCCATCACTCTCATGATAAAGATGTGTGCTTTTACGACACAGACTTGAGAAAAACTCCCATAACATGAGGGAACAGAGAGAAGGTGCCACCCCTGAAGCAGAAAGCAAGTCTTCACTAGAAACTGCCTTGATCTTGGACTCTTCATACTCAGGTTTATGTGACTTGCTCATCGCCATTTCTGCATAAATATGCTCCCTCTGTCTTACTTGTGACGGGGTGTTGTTGTGTTCAGCCTCTTGAGGTGTTAAAAGGATGGACCTGCTTTCTGTGTGTTTTATGGATGTGCTGTGCTAAAAGACTTTATTTTTTTTCTTTACTACATATTTAACCCAAAGGTTCCTGTGTAATTAGGATTCCTGGTGGCCCTCTCCTCCTCTTCCAACACATGCTATTGGAAAGCATACCTTGGTGGGATGTTGTGTGAAACTTTTTCTGGAGATATGTGAGCAAAGTCTGCTCACTCCAGAAAGGGCACTAGTGACTCCACATCCAAACTGGAGAACCAATGAGCATATTGGGGTTAATTGCAGGGGTGTTAGATGAGGGGTTACTTACCGATGACTTAGAGGCATTTGCATCACCAAAAGTCCACTCTAGTGTGGGTGATGACTGACAGAAACTGAGTCTCTGGAGCTCTCTGCGTAACTTCCCTGCATCTGGAGAGGTTGGAGAATTCCTCTAGGCACTTGGGCTGATCAGAGCATCTTCTCTCTAGAGCAGTAATTTCTGCTTCCTTAGGAAGGGGCCTCCAGAAACTTTTAAGTCTTAGCTTTCTGGAACTCATTATATTTATTTACTTTCTAAATCTCACAGCGCCTCTTGCTCCAGGAGGGGGTGTTTCAATATGGAGGAGATTGCTATAGAACATTTAGCCATGTGCTTATTCTGATTTCTTGGCACTCACATCCTTTTGTCAGAGTAAGATGATAGCAACAGGCATTTTCATTGGGACCAAGTGATGATTTCTCAGAGCTAGTGAGAAATAGCTATAAAGATGTGGAATTATCCAACATTATTGAAAAGTCTACCTGAGTGGCTCTGGCTAAAAGAAGGAACGATGGGTTTTGGGAATTTGACTGCTCTGATGTGTTGGCCGAGGCTGCCTTGAACTTAGAAGGAGTTAGGTGAGACACAGGGGAGGTGTCCAGAAGCAAGATGACCTCTTGAGTTTTCTACAGAAGTCTTGTTGTATTGTAAGTTGAAGATACTTAGGAAAGTGTTAAATGATCCACCAGTTGGAAACGATTTCCTTAGCTAACCTGAAGTTATAGCAATAGTTTCTTCTAAGGCAGCAGAATTGCCGTAGCTGCAAAGACCCTGCTGTTTTCCCACTGCTTGGCCATCCCGGTACTGCTCTTGGTATTTTTACTTTCCTTGGGATGTTTTGACAAAAATCACATAATCTGGGTAGCTCATAAACAATATGCATTGATTTTCACAGCTCAGAGGATGTAGAGTGCCAGATCAAGACATGAGTAGGTTCAGTTTCCAGTGAAAACTTGGAGGTTCAGGAATGACACTTTCTCTTTGTAACCTCACATGGTGGTGGTGGTGGTGATGGTGATGGTGATGATGGTGATTGTGATTGATGATGGTGGTGGTGGTGGTGGTAGGGGGAGGTGAGGAAATCTCTTGAGAACCTTTGCAATGGAAGTGCAAATCCTGATCTGAGGAAGTGACTCTCATCTCCTAAGAGCCCCATCTCCTGACACCATCACCCTGAGGGGCAGGACAAACAGGTAGGCAGTATCACCAGGCTCCTTTGGCAGAATATTCTAGTCCAATACAGTAGTCTTTCTTTTACTTTTTGCAAAGTAGACTTCCTCAGACTAGAACTAAACAAAACTGAGACCAGTTAAGTCTCATATGAAGACAGGCTCCAAACAAAACAAAACAAAAACAAAAACAAAACAAACAAACTAGTCAAATAACCCCTTTCATTTATACTCTTATTTTTTTCTTTTTAAAATATTAGTAGATATTGATTGCACATTGTGGGTTTCCTTCTGATATTTTCATGTGTATCTATAATGTATTTTGATCATGCTCATCTCACTTCCCTTTCTTGTCTTTCGCTTACTTCTGTGACCTCTTTCTTATCCCAACTAATCCCCCTTTTACATTCATCTGTCCTTCTATTTCTCTGTCTTTGTTTCTCCTCTGTTCTCCCCTCTCGGGGTGTGTGTGTGTGTGTGTGTGTGTGTATTTCATTAGGGTTACTTACAAGAACAAGGGCAACTTACCAGTAGTTATACAACTGAAGGAAACATCTTTCTCCCAGTAATCATCTATGTATAAATCCTCTGGTAGATATGTGTCCTTATGAGCTCCTCCCCAATCCAGAAGAGGATAATGTGGATCAACCTGCCCTCTGTGTAGGGCACACACACACACACACACACACACACACACACACACACACACACAGCTGTGAGTGTCAGTTCAAGAGTGCAATGGGTACGTTTTACTTTCTAATATCTTTAGCCCACAGATCTATTTTTGTAAGCATGGTTTTGTCATGTTGACTTCTCAACCATACCATCCTTATAGACTATGGGGTTTCAGAGTCAGAAGGAAGATTGCAATCCAATAGAAAGTCAGGGAGTTGGCAGAAGAAGCCCAGTATTGGCTCAGACTGCCTTCAACACCATGGACCTGCTTGTTTTTGCCACTCTTCTTTATTCATCAAGCATCCAACAGTAGTGGTGACACTAATAAATAGGGACAGAGCTTATTTACCGAGTACTGTGCCTAAAATTTATTTACTTATATTGTTTCTCTATCACATTCAATTTGAGAAATTATCATTTCCCTCACCGAACAGATGAGAATGTTTAGGGAACCGTGGTCAAATTACTTGGCTAAGAACACACAGCTAATAACAGCATGGCACGACTGCAGAGAACACATACACATCCTGGCTATCACATCTTTCTGTGAGTCTTACAGAGCAAAGACACACATAGAGAATGTGGCAGGAAATATCTTGAGTTTCCATTCTAGTAAGGAGGGAAAGTTGTGGGAGAGAGTGAAATTCAGGAAAACATCACATACCTACCCATTTACCCTCGAATTCAGATAAACACCAGACATGACATGCCAGATATTAAATGTGACTTACTCAGACCAAAACATCTTTTGATTGAATTCAAGTTTGGCTGAATGTTGCATCCAATTAGTTCTACAAAAATTTTATTCTTTATACTACACATATGTCCAAAGAATGCATATAACATACTGAATTCTAAGGAAATATTGTATGGGATATACTTATAGCAAAACTTTCTCATATCTCAAAATTCAAAGTGGCCTTAGACCTTAGCTGATAGTATGTGCTGCTTATTTGGTCATTTTATTCCTTTATTAGTATGTCTGAATATTGCATGGAATGTACTTATCCTCATGCCATATGAAATACTTCATAGAACATCTTTATTTGGAAAAGGATATTTCAGAAATTCAGCTCTCACTAGTGTCTGGAATATTTGTTTGCCAAATGAGGCAGCTTCTCGAGAGGAGTCCGTTTTAGACAACCCCTGAAAGTGTATGTGCAGCACATAAGCTTCTTCATTTTCCTCAGTCACACTAGTTTCTCCCCTAGTCTTTCCTGTCTACTTTCATTTCTAGCTGAGAGAAACCACCTTGGGCAAAAGAAACCTAGGGGGAGGAAAGGGTTTATTTAAACTTAGAAATCCAAGTTGCTGCCCATTACTTTGGGGGAAGTTAAGGCAGGAATTTAAGCAGCCACTCATATAACATCCCCAGTCAAGAGCCAAAAAGAATAAACACATGAGTCCTTGCTCAGGGTTAAGCCTAGGGTGTGATGCTGCCCACAATGGGCTGCATCACTTAACAATAAAGACAATCCTGAACCCATCCCTGTACTGACGTTCCAATTGGCCAACCTGAGATAGACAACTCCTTAGTTGAGATTCACTTCTCGGGTGATTATAGGTTGTGGCAAGTTGACTGTCATTTAAAAGGAACCATCACAAGCCCCCGTCCTTCTCCTTCTTTGCCGTGTTCATTCCATCCAGAGACACAGCCTGCAACAACAGCAGCATCTTCAAGTGCTGCCCAGGGTGCCCAGGAGTGGGCAAGGAGATGTTTTCCCTCTCTATCCTGGGACATACCCTAGACTTCCAGGCTTTCTGTTTAAACCAAGAACACCTTCCGCCCAGCTCTCTGCATTTGCCATGCCCAGTCCTTTACCCCACCCAGACATAAGCTTTGCCAATGTCCCCACCCTGCCCAGTGGCTCATCCTGGTTTGTATCTGGCTACTTGATATTCATTAATATTCACCTAAGTCCCAGGGGCCCCGGTGGAATGAGGCAGCAGAAAGCCTGGCTCCCCTGCTGTCCACCCTCAGATGGGCTTTGAGGGATGGGGTGAGCCCTTGGGGTAGGCTGGGTGGTGCCCTGAACACACTAGCTTCAGTCAGGGCTTTTGTACTCTCTGGGCTGGGGGTGTTCCATCAGCTATTTTAAGGCCAGACTGGTGAATACTGGGTTCCCTTCGTTTACCTAGCCTTTCGATATTTTCCCTGGCACAAACCAAGGTGGTCACAGAATGTGGGAAACCAGGCGAGGGAAAAAATGAATGCTCTCTGATGATGCCCAGGGTAGCTGCTGCTAAATTCCATGGAAAAGCTGGGGGCTTGCTATCTTGGCCTACGGGTGTCTCCTAAAGCCGGTAGCTGCATTGGCACCTGCTCAAGTCCAGAGACATGGAAAAAAGCAATCCGTCTGCAAAGTCGGTGCTCAGCCTGCCTGGTAGTTCCAGCTCCACCTCTTCCCATGGAATGTCTTTGCCCACCGTGAATGCCCCTTTATCGTCAGTGGGCGATACTGGCTTTTCAAAAATACTATGGAAGCCTTGTATCCCAGATGCCTGCGGCATGAAGGACCTGCTTCCCTTTGCAAGGGTGCTGGCTGAGAAACTCACCTAGAAATCTGGACCAAATCTTTTCCTTGGGCAGCTGAGGCGGCTGACACTAACTGCTTTCTGTTTCTTAGTCCACTCGTTATAAATGATCATATGGATGATGGATGGTTGTTACAGGAGAAAGTGGTGACTTCAATACTGCAGCAAATCTATTCAGACTCTCGTGGGGAAGACATCGTTTGTCACTTTCCATGAGTAGCTTTGCAAGAATATGCCCTGTTGACTTGTTGCAAGCTTGGCCCTCTTGGTTAGCCCTTCCTCATTAGGGCTCAGGGGAAAGAGAACTTTTCTAAGCGGTTAAACTTGGACATGTGGTTAAATATCAGCCTTCTGCATAGAGTACATATTTGCTACACATTTATATGGTCTTGATCAGGGGATGAGATAGCATGATATAAACCTGGACACGAGATAAACCTGGACACACCTTGGGGGAGGGGATCTCAATTGAGTAATTGCCTCTATTAGATTGGCCCGATGCTAATTGATTGGTATTTGCGTAGGAAGGCCTAGTCCACTGTGGGCAATGCCATCCCTAGGCAGGTAGGTTAGGTTGTATAAGAAAGCTTGGAGAGCAAGCCACATGGAAGAAGTCACTAAGCATGGTTCCTGCCTTCAGTTTCCTTCCAGAACCAGTTCTAGCACTGGTCTCCTCCATGATGGGCTGTGACCTGCAAACTGAAATAAACCCTTTCCTTTTCAAGTTGTTTTTGATTATGGTGTTTACCACAGAAATCAAACTAGAACACTGTTTCTTTTGTTTTGTTTTTGGCTAAATCTAGAGTAAATCTAGTTGGTATTAATTTCTTCTTCTCTATGATAACTCTAGTGTCCCAACCATTTTTTCCCCTGTACTCCATAGCTATCACCCTCTATAACTGTGGTGACTGGTTGCCTGGCTTTATTCCAAATGTCCTCCAAACATCTAAAAATGAGCAATGTGGTCATGGCCACATTCATTCCTAATTGTGATGATTTGTATATGCTTGGCCCAGGGACTGGCGCTATTAGTAGGTGTGGCCCTGTTGGAGTAGGTGTGTCACTATGGGTGTGGACTTTAAGCCCCTCATCCTTGATGCCTGGAAGCCAGTATTCTGCTAGCAGCCTTCAGATGAAGATGTAGAACTCTCAGCTCCTCCTGCACCATGCCTGTCTGGATGCTGCCATGTTCTTGCCTTGATGATAATGGACTGAACCCCTGAACCTGTAAGCCAGTCCCAATTAATGTTGTCCTTATAAGAGTTGCCTTGGTCATGGTGTCTGTTCACACCCTAACTAAGACACTAATACAAAAAATGTTTTCTTGGTTAAGGTCATGCTTGGAACCCTTGATTATAATGGTTTCATTAAAGTCTGAGCAGAAGATGCATCTTCCAGTGTATTTGAATTTGTTTGTTTGTTTCCTGTTTTAGTGCTGCAGAATGAACTTTGGGGTTTTGCACATGCTGAGCAAGTGCTCTACTACAAAGTCACACCCCAGCCAAAAGTTTAAAGTCCATTCTTGGCAGCTCAGAAGGTTGGCTTCAAATAGGAGACTCTCCTTGCATTAGAAATCTGAGTTAACAAAACAGGAGAAAGGATGGACCCTTCCTTGTTCTTTGAAGTGAACTGAGCACCTTGGAAAGGAAGGGGGAGTTGGTTAACCTCCAGAGCTGTCAATTGTTCTTGATCAGGCAAGTCACCCTCTCTCTGTGAGCACTGATTTAACCTCAGGTATGTTTTGGGGTCCGTTGGTTTCAATTCATCTTTGGGTTTTCCTTTCGCACTCTGAGCTCTTTATGTAGCATAGCGAAGGAAAGCTACCATTAACGCACAAAGTCCATTGCTCAGTGCTCTGAAGGACATGGCTGACATCAAGCATACCATGATCATACCTAGTATAAGCAGATCAAAATACAGAACAAAAGAGCCACAAGGACAGCTAACCTTGACAAGTGACAATTGCCTAAGCCTTGTGCTTGTCCTAAATAGTCAGGTATGCTAAGGCTCATGGAGGTGACCTTGAAGAGTGCATCTACTCGCTCATTCTTATGTCCCCATTCTGAAGGTTTTCAGTGTCCAGAGTCCTGCAGGAAGCATTAAGAGACCAGTAGAGAGTGATCTGATTCCCTAGAGAACTTACAAGTGGGTTTTGCTTGTGTTTCACTACAAGTCATAAACAGGGAGTTTGTTCTGTGCTATGGAATTTATCATCTTTTGAAATGCAAATGACACTGGCTAGATTCAAAGAGATTAATCTGTCAAGGAACTAATTCTTTAATTTGGCCAGAACACTTCCAATTGATTTGGCAGCTGAAGCCCCCTTACACACCCACCCAGAAGTGCACTTTACTAAACATGTGGTCACTACTTTGGGTTAGTGTGTGT